>JAKSZT010054334.1:235139-455389 GCA_026826555.1 Tolypeutes matacus
TATATATATATATATAAACAACATTTTTGTAAGCAAATACACATATATGCATATATATTTATATATCATTTTGCAAATGTTTGTATGTATTGTGAGAATTTTGATTTTTACCCATAATAATAATAATAAAAAAAAAAACAGAGGACTACAAGTGTTGGAAAGGATGTGGAGGAATGGGAATCCTCATCCACTGCTGGTGGGAATGTAGAATGGTCCAGTCATTGTGGTGGACAGTCTGGCTGTTCTTCAAAAAACTAACTGTAAATCTGCCATATGACCCAGCAATTCCACTGCTGGGTATATACCCAGAAGAACTGAAAGCAAGGACACAAACAGACATATGCACACCAATTTTCATAGCAACATTTTTCACTATTGCCAAAAGTTGGAATCAATCCAAATGCCCATCAGCAGAGGGATGGATAAACAAAATGTGCTATATACTTAGAATGGAGTATTACTCAGCTGTAAAAATGAATACAGTACTAACACACAGGAAAACATGGATGAATCTTGAGGAACTTATGTTGAGTGAAGCAAGCCAGGCATTGAAGGACAAATATTACATAGCCCGTCTCATATGAATTAAGCAAATCAAGCAGACACAGAGAGCTAGAGACTGGAAGATAGGTTTACAAGAAATAGAAAAGGAAAAGAAGGTTGTGAGCCAATGCCCATATGAGTGATGTCTATGATAAGGTGGAAGTGAGTAGTTGTGCAGTGAAGGGATATGACAGGGGTGTAGGGATACTATTGAGTTGGGCAGTCCATGCTTGACAGGGTTGTAGAGTGGGGAGGATGGGTTGAATGATCCAGAGAACTAGGGAGAGGGCTGGCGAGGGGAAGTAGGTGAACACTGGGGACTGGTGGGTACATGGGTGAAACTACAATGTTGACAAAACTCTTGTATCAATATTTCAAGGACAGGTTACTGGTTTAGATTGTTGGATGGGGGGCATTTGGGACAGGGCACACCTGGGACAGTCTTCTAGAGAATGTGCAAGTGATCATTTTGTCATAGTGTGCTGTATCACTGGGGGTAGACCCACATAATGAGTTAGAAGAAGTCGGACTCCCATGCTGGAGAGGCCCAGTATGTTCTCAGAAAGAGAGGAAGGTGTCTCTTGAGAGCATGGGCAGTTCCTAATAGGGGAGGACAGGCTAGTGTGTCAAGCCATCAGTATTGTAGCAAATAGTTATAAATCTTGTCCTTCAAGGAGTGAAGCCTGGTGGTCACCATGGGACCCGTGGGGAGGGGAGGGAGGAATAGAATAGATGGAAGAGAGGCTATTTAGGGGGAAATGGAAATGTTCTGCATGATCTTGAAATGATGGATACAGGCTGTTAAATTTCATCAAAAATTTATAAAAGTATATGGTCTAAAATGTAAACCATAATGTAAATCATTGGCCATAGTTAGTAGCTATGTTTCAATATTTATACATCAGTTGTAACAAATGTACCATCCACATGTAAAAATAAATTTTAAAAGTATTAAAAATAAAGAAATGCAGAAACTCAGACTTTATGCCACACATCCTGATTCAGAATATTCTTTATAGTGAGACACGGGTGATTTGTATGCACAATATTGTTCCAGAAGCAGTATCTGGAAAATCACTCATTCAGTTTGCATATTCTTTCATGCATATGTTCCTTTGAATATGCTTCCCTTCACTTGTTTGATTTGAAATTGAAAGTATAGTATATTTATAAAATTCCATTCAGATATTTAATGATATCTACATATATGTGCTTGCCAAGTTTGATATCATAGAGATGGGGAAAACAGGAGAGTAGAGAAATAAACATGTACCTTGCTTCTCTTTTTTTCTGCATCATCCTCTTTTGACTAGGGCACTCACAGAAGTCATAGCCCTCTTTTTCTCTTTCTTTTTCTAAGGAGAAGATAGGTAAGATTTGAATTAAAGCAATTAAGCCAATTGGAGATGCCATACTAGCCAGAGGAGAACAGGATGAATTAAGAAACATTTTCAGCCTGTGAATCTAGTCTTTTTAACTTCATTAATCATTAGAAGAAAAATAAAATGTGGTATATCATAATACCATATATCTTCTTTACCATTGCAAGGGAGTTTACATTTCATAGAGCTCAGTACTTGCTATGAGTCATCAATAATGTGACACTCTGCAATTATTCGAATTTAGAATTCAAAAGGAAGTTTTGTATTAATAAATTTCCCTAAAATCACAGGGAAAATTATGTTATATAATAAGTACACTAAAGATTCAGAATCTGTGGTCTTATCAACCATAGAGTTCAATGAAATTTTGAATAAAAGAAAAAGAAGATAGGTAGACTTTCATTTTACATTAGTTTCTTCCCATTTTTGATATTAGTCAAAGAAATAATGTTTTTCACTTTAATGTTTTCTAAATAAATTATACTCAAAATTATTGTTTCTGAAATAATATTTTATTTTTATATTCTGAAAGGCAAATGCACTTAAATGCCCTACAAAATCCTTATTTGGTTTCATTAATTATTTCCAGTTGACTACATATGTAGAGGCTAACATAAATTGTAAATTCACAATGCCTATGAATTACAAATCCATGATTGATTGGCTGTGACATTGACAAATTACTCAAACTTCTTTAATCTTAGTGTCATGAGATATAATCATAGCAAACTCTTACATAATTATAATGATAAGATGGATAATCTATGTAAATCAATTAATGCAGTGCTTGACAAATAGTAGTATTCCATAAGCACAGCTACTGCTGTTGCTTTTGTTATTATTATTATCACTTACTTGTGAATACATGCCATAGAACCTTATCTTTGATTACTTTTTAAAATATTTTAAAATATGAGCAGTTAAAACTCTTTCTTCTTTGTTAACAGATGTGGTACTAATTCAACATAAGTCTAAGATGAATATAATCGAAATGCCTGATGTTAAGATGTTGATCAGAGTTTACATAATTGATGCTTTCACGTTATTGTATTGATGAAATTGGAATTATCAGTTGGATAATTATATTACTTCTGCATGCCCCCTTTCTTTTCTTTTACTTTATTTTGAAATTTTAAAAAGAAAAACCAAAATGGTAGTTGGTAGTTACTTTTGTAAGTAGTGAACAATGATTGTTTTGGATATCTTAGGACATTTAATTATGGTTTGACCAATAAACTTCGTGTCTTTATGTCTATGGAAAAAGAAAAAGCACCTCAGTTTCCCTAAGTTTGTTGGTCCAAATTTGGCTTGGTCTAATAAGTGTTTATTTTATATAAACCATGTGCTTAGTGTAATACTAGATTTCAAGGGAGATATAACAGAATTTTAGAATGATTTTTGCAGCAAGAGATGTAAACTCTGAAGAAGACCAAATTAACACATGTCAACGAACAGGGGATTCATGACAGATGAGCTTAAAGAAACTCACTGGCATAAATCACATAATCGTGTCCTAAGATTTACAGAGTTGACAGAAAAATTTGTGGAATCACAGAAATGAAAATCAGTGAAAAATGTAACAATCTTGGCAGACATTATTCATTCAATTGTTTACTCATCATTAAATAGTAGACATCTATTTCCCACATCCATTTCAAAATCAAACCCTTTCCAGCTTGCTAAAGTAAAGGAGAAGAGGATGGTCTTATTTGTTTGTTAAGTCTTAATATTAAGAGCAAAAGCAAAGAGGAAGGATTGAAGTGTTTTGTTCCTGATAACAGAGAAAACATCACTGAATAGAGCAGAATGTTTATCCTGCAAAAATTATATTTGATACTCTACAATCCTTTGTAGAGAGTATATTCACAGCCATTTCCTGGCAGTGACACCTCCATTCTCCTGCCAGCTCCTCAATTCTGCCACTTCTCCAGCTGATTGGATCAGAGATAGACATCAAGTCCAAATCTAGTTGACCTATTTGAAGAGATATAGATACTGTAGATAGTTTTGGAGGATTGTTGGCCCTATAAAATCACATTGATTTGAGCCTGGTGGCCATGCATTGTCATTCTTGGATAGAAGCAGAAAGTGAAGAGGATATGATATCAGAGAACAGGCTTCTCCCCCAATTGCTTCCCATCTCCATTTCTTATTGAGCATTTTTTGTTATTTGTTAAAGGACTACTGCAATCTGAAAATTGTTTTTCCCATGATGCTTTTCTTAAATTTTCTAAAGTGGTTTTTGTGGCCAAAGAATGTTGACTAGCACCAATATATGGGATGTGGCCAAGTCATGGTGAGACATGAAAACCAAGCAGGGAAAGTATATTTAGGTGAATGGGAAAAGACATCATCAAAAGTTTTTGAATGGAACCTGAAGTGATCAAAAGAGTTTTAAGAAAGGAATCTGGCAGGAATATTAAGGATTGATCAGATGATCCTAGAATCATGTAAACCAGCTAAGAGATGTTTGCCACATGGGATGAATCAGATTTGGAAATGTTACATATATTTAAACAAAATTAATATTTATGACTGCAAAAAATAATGGCTGCCATTTTTCGAACTTTTATTAAGAACCAACCGCTGTATTCAATCCTTCTATTTTCACAATAATTTCAAGAGAAGTAATATATATTAGAACAATTAAATAAGTTTTCCAAGAGCAAACATCTGGTTTAGCTTTTCAGCTGTGGTTTAAATCCATTTCCATCTGATACCAAAGACCATGATCTTTGTTTTCCAACATTTCCATAAAATGGGCATTATTTAATTATGTGTCATATAAAACTTCCTAGGTCCTAGATTGAATGCTAAGTATGTAAAGTTTAATAATCTCAGTCCTCTGAGAAGCTCAAATCAACCATAGCATCTTTCTAAACAAATTTACCAAAAACATTTTATACAAAGTTTATTAGTCATTTACAGTAGAATAGCATTTACAAAGAGAAACATGTAAGTATCCATATTTAAAAGGGTTTCTTGAAATATCAGCAAGACCAGAAAGTGAGACCAACATTGTGTGAAAGGCAGCAATCAGACTGATGGAGATTTGGTTCCAGTTCTGGAGAAGATGGCAAACCAACAATGGCTGCTTGAATTCTCTCTGGGAAGGTCACTTATGAAAGGAGCAGGAATGGGCCTCAGAATCTAAGATAAAAATCTATGTTAAAACCACTAGAAGCCAAAGTTATAGAGTCTCAGAATGTGCTGGGTTTGGGGAATAGAAGTATTAATAAGTAGGGGATTCCTTGTCCTGAGTGCAGCAGGGTCTGGTAGCAATGATTGTCGCACACTATCCCCTATACATTTGACCTGGAGAGAAGTTTTCCAGACCTGTTACTTCCATGAAGTAGGGAAAATAGAATCTCATAGTCAGTGTCAAAAAGAGAGGATATGTTAAATTGGTATGGGAATCCCATTTGTATGGAAAATGGAAAGAAAAAATGAACAAGAACTGTTCTTTTCTTCTTTCCTAAATTTTAGGCAGCGTTGATTTTTAAAAGAGAAGTGTCCAAGTTGGAAATTAGATGGTAAAACGATAGAATCTTAAGGGCTAAGGACACATTATGTATGAGTATATGGGGATGGGGTGGTATTGGAGTTGTTGAGCCCTTATTGTCACACTGAATCTCTCTTCCATGGGAGACTCTCCTATATCTCTAAACTGGCCAGACTTCACATGTAAATCCTGGTATTTGATTACACTTTGTTATTCCAAATCAGAAATAGAAGTAGATACTCCAAAATATAACTGTTTAAAGGAAAAATCAGTGACATATCTGGGGAATATATGCAACACAGGGAGAAACCAAAAATGGAAAACTACAGCAGAAGAAGCATAATTAATAGATAAGACAGATAAAAAATTTAAGTAATGTATTTTACATAATAAAAACAAATAATAATAATTAATTTTTTAAATTAAAGAAAAGTGCATATTGAGAATGTGAAGCAGGATCAAATATTCATGTAGAACCAAAAGAGATTCTGGGTTTGATAAATTTGTTAATTTAAATAAAGAACTCAATAAATAGGAGAAAGGACAAAACAGGCCAAAGTAATAAATGAAGCAAAGAACTAGAAGAGTAGATTGAAGAAGACTCCCAGGATGTATATGAACAATGAGATTTAAAATCTAATGGGGAATAGTGAGCAAAAGAAACCATGTCAACCTCTGTATAAAAGAAAAGCAACCTCAGAAGAACAAATATTTTGAAGAACTAATGAGTGACTTTTCCTAATATTTAAGTAATCAATTAGTAACTCATTTCGAATGAGCTTATATCACAATTTATGAGAGTTAAAGCCAAAATATACCTGAACACATTTGAGTGAAGATTTAAAATGTCAGTAATAAAAAAATGAGCCTGAGAAACAGATTATGGACAGTGTACTAGAAATCAAATTGACACTAGATATCTCAACAGCCACAGCATAGAGATGTTCTCAGTACCTAAGGAAATAGGCTACTGGGCTAATAACCAGCTAAACTCATATTTATATAAAAAGGTAAAATAGAGGGAAACGGATGTGGCTCAAGAGGTTCGGCATCCGTCTACCATATGGAGAGACCGGGGTTCGATCCCCGGTACCTCCCGGTAAAAAAAAAAAAAAAAAAAAAAGGTAAAATAGAGATATAGTTTGATGTAAAAGCCTAGTCTTTCGATATGTGAAGACTACATTTGGAAAAAATCTATTGGAAAACATACTCAGCAAGAAGGGAAATAAATCCCAAAGAAAACCCCAAGAGGTGGGGCATCTTCATTTGATAGTCCACAGCACTTTAAAAAAAAAACAAAATTTATCAACCCTGCTTAAACTGCTTCTCAGATGATTCTAATCTAGGTGATAGGCATTACCATCCATTCTGGCCATCAAACTAGAAGTCTAGGCACCATCTTAGACTTTTACCTTTTCTGTTTCCCTCTCATTCAATCACCAAATCCTACCAGTTATTACCATTGATTATCTTTTAAGAACCAATATCTCTTACCTGAATTTGGTAGTTGCTTTAATACACCAGTCCCTAAACTGCATGATTTTCTATCTCTATGGCATTTGACATTCAAAAGGATTATTTCAATTGGACAAATATAATCTCTTAGAAGTGATCATTTTTGACTTGCCTGCAATGATCCCCCCCCCACCATTATGTCCCCCCAAATCTCACTGTAGACAGCATCATCTTCTCCAGCATGGCCTGTTAGGTTTACTTTCTATTAGGCTCCTTCGCATCAAGTGATTCCATTATTATTGAAAACAGATCATTTATTTTTCTGTCTCTCCAAAGAGATCTACCAGTAGGAATTGTTCCCTTATTTGCTCTTCATAAAATCTTCTTGAATCACTGAACAAATGAGAGGTCCAAAAAGCAGATTTGGGATTCTACCAGAATTGATTTAAATGCCATCACTGTCATTGAAAATATGGGCAAATCATATAATTACTTGTCATTTTAATATTTTCTCATTTACAAAATAGGAAGAGTAAAGCCTATAACAAAATTTCACTGTGGGATTTAGTGGGATTCTGAAGAAAAAAACACTTAATATAATCTCTGACATATAATAGATGTAAAACATAGTTTCCTCCCCCCAAGAAACAAATATCCTTTAAAAACTAGTAGGTACAAACTATTATTCTAGTTGATACACTGACAAAAATTAATCAGATAAAAGAATTTATAGTAAGCAGAGATAAATTTTGATATTTGTGACAATTTGAAATTCTTTTCTGAATTCAAAAAGAGAACTAATCCTTTCTTCTAGGTGTGGGACACTTTTGATGGACTAAGTCAGTGAGGATTGACTCAGGTTGAGTCTCCATCCTCTTGCTGGGTCTGATATAACTGAGACACAGAGAAAGAGATAAAGAGGAAAAGAAAGCTACCATATTTGATTCTACTGAACTTCAAGAAAAGAAGCCTCTGGGAGGCTCAAAGAGCAGAAGCCCAAGGAAAGATGAGCCATATGCCTGAAAACTTACAGCTAAACTCAGGAAGAAAGTGGAGCACCTGAGACAGAGTGGAGGCAATCAAGAGACAAGCCCTGTGCCTGGTTGTTCACAAATGAGCCCTGGAGCTGGGCTCAGAGATGGTGACTAGCGGGGGAGGCAGAGACCTCGGCAGAGATCAGCAGCTTTCTTGATTTGCCATGTGTCTAGGCAACAATAGCAACGATAGCTGACTTTGGTGAGAAAGCACCTCTGATAGTGCCTTGATTTGGATATTTCATGGCCTGGGAATTATAAAATTTTATCCCAAATAAATCCCCTTTATAAAGCTAACCCATTTCTGATACTTTGCATGGGCAAACCTTGGAAAACTAAAACAATACTTATTATTCTAGAATTGAAAACAAACACAATTGTTCTACAAGGAAGTGTTCTATGTTGAATACAAAACCTGTATACTTAAGTATCATCTGAGGCACTTAAAACAATGCAAATTCTTCGACTTAACCTCTGCTCATTATGATGTCCCGGAACCATGCTCATCACCAGAGAAACAGACAAAGGCAGCGTTTCTCAACAGTGACACTATTGACACTTTAGGCTGGGTAATTCTTTGTTGTGGGTGACTGTCTGGTTAACTGTAGCATATTTAGCAGCCTCCCTAGCTGCTACCCGTAAGATGCAAATATCAACACCACTTCCAGTCATGACAACCAAAGATGTCTCCAGATATTTCCAAATGTTTCCTGGGACAAAATCACCCCTGGCTGAAGACCATTGGATTAAGATATGATTGTTTCTCTAGTGGACTCTTTTCATAATTTATGGCAGCTCAGTACTTCCCACCTTATGACTCCTGCCTTGCGAATGTAGCAGCCATAATCTCACTTTCCCAGCCTTTCTGGGAAACCTACGTTTGCCAGTAAGGGACAACCAAATGTAACCTACATTTGCCAGTAAGGGACATCAGCACCCTTCTTGTTTCTGAAGAGACCAACACTAGGAAGCAGCCGTCTTGTGAACTCCAAGTTTTGTCAAGGTTGAGAGGGACTTTCTGCTTGGAGGAGCAGCAATGTGCATGTATAGTCTGGTGTCTGGTGATTGACATTAGTGGTGGGACATGAAATGTCTGCAACAGCAATGGGGTTATTTGTGAAGTAGCCTGTATCAAGTTTAGGACATTGTTCCTTGCTCTAGACCATTCAAGCACTACTCTCCTTTCTTAACTATGTTCCTTAACTGAGCAACACAATATAGAAATTGAGTTGAGTGATTATTTTGTTAATTGTTCCAAAGATGTAACATAAGAGCACCATTCTACATGCATAACATAGGAGGGAAGTTCATTCATTTCATACAATGGGTGTTTTAGGAGATTAAGGATTAATGCACCTATGGAACATGGATTGAGAAAACACAATCCCTTTTCTGCTTAAACTAGCTATTGTGTTTCTGGCTTATTGCTACTAAAAATGCTGACTGTCACAGCTTTCAACTGAAAGGACATGATAAACTTAAAAGTGGAGGAGATTTTCTTTAGCTGAACCTTGGAAATATGGTTCAGCTGATGAATAATTTGCCTGCTCCTTGTATTTGAGCATTTCACTAAATTCTTTAATTAAGACAATTTAAGAAATTATAATTTAGGGCTTTAGTATTGTCACACATTATATTGTTTTGTTCAGTCTTTAGAACAACTGTTTGAAGGAGGCTACATAACTTGCAGGGTCCATTGCATAATGAAAAGCAGGGCCCCTTGTGAAAAACCTAAAATTTTAAGATGGTGGCAACAAAAGTTTCAAAGAAGCACAGGGCCCTTAGTAGCTCAAGGCTCTGTGTGACTGTACATTTCACGCACCCATGAAGCTGGCCCTGTCTTTATGAGTTAGTCAAATCACATATCACTTGTCCCAGTTCACAGTGGAAAAAAAGAAGATTCAGAAGCTTAACTGGTGGTATTATGGCAATTTATGAAATAAATCCTGATTTTTCTGTCACTTGGCACTTCAAAAATAACCCCTGAAGTGAAAGCCGTCCACCATCTTTACTCCCAGAAGAGACAAGTAGATTATGGTGTTCTTTAGGGTTGGGATGGCATAGAGAGTATATTATTAACTAAACACAAAAGCCTTAAGATACAAAAGAGGCAAAAAAATACAATATAAAATGCAAAAATTAAATTATACAGCTTTAAGCTACTAACTGCATAATGAGGTTTGTTGACATCATTACAACTATCAATAAAATATTATTTATTACAAAAGTAACAAATCTACTTTGTATACTGGATAGATTCTATGAAATGAATAAATTAAACGAAGCAGTAGTTTATCAGAGCAGCCTGCTTCATGCTTTGTATATTGTTTTTGCTTGTAGACCCTTCAAGCATGACCCTCCTTTCTTAACTGGGCTTTTCAACTGAACCACACAGTATTTTTAACAGTGCTTATCATGTAGATTTCATTCTCTAAACTTATGTTCTAATTTGGAAGTAAATAATCACTGAACATAATTCTGATTATCTCATCCTTATAGCTTGCATCTTATAATATTCTGATGGCATATGATATGATAATTAATGCAGTTATTGAAAATGTGTTAACTTTTTATAGGAATAGGGGATTTATTTAAAATTAGGAAGTGTACAATAATGTATAACATTTGGATAATATGACAATTACGTCATAACTTTTATACATACAGTGATTTTTTGCTAGAAAAGGAAATTGTGGCTCAAAATATAAATAAAAAGGAATTTAAAGGTTACTTTGTATACAGGACTCTAATTCAGAAGCAGTGGATCCTTTTTGATCCAGTAACAAATCCTTTTTACAAATCATTGCTTCACCATTAGTGAACACATTGTAAAATATGTAGTTATTAAATTGTTGATGCCTTACCTAGTCTACTACATAACACAGTACTAGCATTTTACTTATGTTTATTATTTTTTATTCAAAATGCTATATTTACTATTTAATAATATTTTTAAATATTGGTTCACCAAACTTGTGATACTAGGTTGTCTTAGGATATCTGTAGAGTAACTTGCAATGATGTGGATTATGTCAATTTATTAGAATTGATTGTGATAAGTGATTAACTTGTCACTGCATCTCAGATCATGCAACACTTTTGTAATGGATTCTTTACTACTTCCATATAAATATACAACTGAATGCAATAATGATCAATAGAGCAAGTAATACTAGCTATATTTATAATTAATCAAGAATGATTATGAAAACATAGTAAAGCTGCTGATCTAGACTTAGTTAATTTGTCTCCAATTTACCATTCAAAAGGATCACCTTTGGGTGCTTACTTTAAATGAGCATTCTAAAAGGTGATCTCTGGGGAGGTGCAAGTCTGAGGTTGAAAATACAATTGTGGGAATGTTCTTTGGGCAATATGGCAGGGTAGAAGCACTGGTAAAGGATGTCAGTGGTGGGGGGATGTGTGGGAAAGAGGCATCTGGGGCAGGTTTCTATGGAATACGAATGTGTTCATCTAGTCATAGGGTGATAGCTCTATCAAAGTATTAAACAAAATATTAAACTCCCATTCTAGGGAATCCTGCTTCATTCTCAAATAGGACAAGAATCTCTCAAGTACAGTGCTTAATAAAAGAAAACAGACCAATATGTCAAGCCCTCAATATTAATGCATGTAACTATGGACCTTAATCTTGTAAACTTGAAATTTAGCCTAATAATAACTATTGCCTAGGAGTTACCTCCTTGTTACTCAAATGTGGCCTCTCTCTAAGCAAACTCAGCAAATAAACACAAAACCTTCCACCTGGCATGGGACATGACTCCCAGGGTTGAGCCTCCCTGGCACCAAGGGATTGATACCAAGTAACAATGAGTGATGCATTTGGAAAAAGACCTTGACCCAAAGAGAGAAACATCAAATTCAAAAGAGTTTTTATGGCTAAAAGATTTCAAAATGAGTAGGGAGTTCATTCCAGAGGTTACACTTATGCATGTCTCAGGCAGATCTCACTAACTGCCACTGTGAACAAAGCCAGGGCCATCTGGACACTATAAGCAAAGCACACAATCCCTCGAAATCAGCACCCTTTTGGAGGGCCTTACCTTGAAATATTTGACAACCTATTTCCCCAAAGTAACAGAGTTAGACTCATTTATAATTTCCTTACACATGATTCTTCTAACCCTTTTATTTGAACATCTAATTAACAGTACATCCATTAAATATATGTCTCAGAGACTTAAATCTTCAGTCTGTTCATATGCCAGTCTAGCCCTGAATACAGAGCTACAGCCAATACCTACTGTCCAGCTCATCAGACTTACCCAGGAAAACTAACAAAATGATGATGATGGACAACCCCCATCCCCTAAAACAGAGAGTATCTACAACTGCAAGCAAAACAGTTCTTTCCATCTGCCCCATAAGATCTAAGCCCCCTCAGTCTGAGGCAAAGTGGGCATCACCATCCCAGAATCCTCAAACTTGAGGAATGAACAAAACCAAGGGGGATGTATTAATCAGCCAAAAAGGTGCTGATGCAAAATACCAGAAATCTGTTGGTTTTTATAAAGGGTATTTATTTGGGGTAGAAACTTACAGTTACCAGGCCATAAAGTGTAAGTTACTTCCCTCACCAAAGTCTATTGCCATGTGTTGGAGCAAGATGGCTGCTGACATCTGCAAGAGTCCAGGCTTCCTGGATTCCTCTCTTCCTAGGTCTTGTTTCTCTCTGGGCTCAGCTGCTCTGCTCTCTGCCATGTGTTTACTTCCCTGGCTCCAGCTCAAAACTCTACTGTGTCCTCCTTCTCTGTGTCTTTACTTCCCCAGGCTCCACATCAAAACTCCAACTAATTCCTGTGCCTTGTCATTTTCTCTGTGAGAGAATGAACGTCCTATTGACATGACCCAATCAAAGCCTTATTCCTAATTTAATCAAGTAAAAGTGAAACCTCTGAATCTAATACAATATAATATGCCCAGAGGAAAAAAAACAATTCAAAAACATAGGCCAACATATATTTTTGGAATTCATAAATGATATCAAACTGCTACAGGGGAATGCAATCATAGACAAAGTAAACATTAATGTTGTACTAATGGGAGACTATGTAACATCGTTATAGAGGTAGTGGTTACCAGAGGGTCTAAAGGGAGGTGGATGGAATAATAGGTGGAGCATAGGGCATTTCTTGGGTATTGGAATTAAGTGTAAACCACAATGTAAACTATAGATCTTGGTTAGCAGCAATGTTTCAATATTTATTCATCAATTGTAACAAATGTTCCACACAATTGTAAGATGGTATTGATAGGGAAAGATGTGGGAGGGGGAGGAGGGGGGTGTATGGGAATCCTTTATACTTTCAATGTAACTTTTCTGTAATCTAAAACCTCTTTAAAAATAAAGTTTATTATATTTAAAGAATGAAAGAGAAAGAAAGAGAGGAAGGATGGAAGGAAGGAAGGAAGGAAGGAAGGAAGGAAGGAAGGAAGGAAGGAAGGAAGGAAAGGAGGGATGCAGGAGGGAGGGAGGGAGGAAGGAAAAGGAAGGGAGGGAGGGAGGGAGGAGGAAAGTCTTCTAAGACCTTGTCACTAGAGATCCTGATTGAATAGTATGGAGGGGTGTATAGAAATTTTAGTTTTTATCAAGAACACCAGGAAACTAATAATGAGAGTTTACTGCTTATGCTAGCACTATCTATCTGAATTCTCTCTAAAATGTATGAAGAGACATATAAGCAAAGACAGTAGACCAAGGCAAAGGAGAAAGAATACTTGCCTAAAAAATCCTCTTTGTGAAAATATTAAAGGAGTAGGAAGGACCTCTCCATTTCTTTGGCAGCAGGGAAAAGTGCTTGAGGTAATATCTACTTAGAAAGAGTGGCATTGGGTGGCACATGCAACAAAAAACAATGTAAGGTTGAGCTAGAATTTATGTTCATAACAGGAAGTATTTTTGTCATCAATATTGCTATGTATTAGGAGATGTAGAGAGAAAGATTACAGATGTCCCTGCTAGGAAAAAACATTCTCAGATATTTTCTTTCCCTCAGAACAGTATTAGTTCACCAGAGATATTTAACTTTGTTGCAATGATGTACTTGTTTCATGGGAGATGTTGAATGCCGGGAAAGGTACAGAGGCACAGACCATGCCAAACACAGAAAGAAACGTTGCTAAAAGCTGCTGCGAGCAGTATACCAGAAATGGGTTGGCTTTTATAATGGAATTTTATTAGGTTAAAAGCTTACAGTTCTGAGGCTGTGGAAATGTCCAAATCGTGGCATCATCAGAGATGCTGTCTCACCAAAAGTTGGCTGTTACGGATCCTGGATCTGTCACGTGGGAAGACACAGAGGCGGTATTTGCCAGTCTGAATCTCTGCCTTCTCCAGGCCTCGTTTCTCCTGGAGCTCAGCTGAGGGCGATCAAGCACCTGGCAAGGTACAATGCAGGTCTGCTGGTCTCACCCCTCTCTCTAGGCCTTGTTGCTAGTTCTGCTTCGGGCTGCTCGTCTGTGGATTTTGTCTCTCCTGGGTTCCTCTCTGAACTCCTGGGTTCCTCCCTTCTGTTTCTGCAGGTTTTTCTCTGAGTGCCTCGACCTTCAGTCCTCTGTTTATAAAGAACTCCAGCAAGAGTAGCAAGACCCACCATGGCTTATGCTTCACTGCAACAATCCAATGAAAGTCTCCCCCACTGACTCCAATCCAATCAAAGGATCCCACACTCACAGGGATGGATTAGCTCCAAGAGCATAATCTTTTCTGGGATCCACAAAAAAATTTCAAGCTGTCACAGCAAATAAAGCTTGGATTAACATGAGTTGAAGAGAATAGACATCAAAACCCGACTAAAATCCTGGAGTCAGAGAATAGATGTTAAAACCCAAGTGAACAAATCCTGGAGCCAGAATTGTGGCTGGGCATATGATATAGCAGTTGAGGATCCAGGACACCTGGTGAAAATAAGGGTTAGAGCAACTTATTCTCACCAATGGCCTAGCAGTAGGAGTGTATTTCCCAGTTAAAAGCATGAGGAAAAATTGTTTTATAATACATCTACATTGCAGTCTTCTCAGTACATGTGTCTAGCCAAGAAGAAACAAAAATGCCTCAAATATTTTATAAAATTTCCTTCAGTTTAGAAAAATAATGAAAATCAACATAATAATATCAAGAAAATACTTGATAGAAAGGTAGAAGTTATGAGAATTGGTTAAAGAAACTAGCATGTGTTTTTCTTGCTTTTTATGTATTTCCTTTGATTGTTTTGAAATTTATTTATATAGCTCTCTTTTACCTTTAAAAGCACAAAATACAACAGATTTTTCTTATCATTTACAAAGGCTAAGAACTTTCCACAGGATAATATGCTTTAACCCCCATTAACTGGCAATTTTTCCCGCTTTGGTACAAATTTTCAAGATGGATAGTCACAGAAAAGAAAATTGATACCCATGAGTTATATAAATTGTGATAGTTGACTTTAAATTCTGCTAAATATATATAACTCAATCTTTATTCTCAACATTTATTATATCAGCAGGTCCTCTTGAGTGAATTATTATATGAAATTTGACTCAGTCATTTTTCACTCTATCTATTGCATTTCTTTTTCACTTTATCATTACAATTTTGATATTTTTGGACAGAAGTATTGGAAAACCAGGATGCCTATAGTGCTGCTTTTTAGATCAGTGAAAATTTGGGATGCCTATTAAACAATTCTAGAAAAAGATTTGCCAAAATAAAGTACATCATTCCTTTTGTTTCTTTTACGGCTGTTTGGATTCACTATTATATTCTTAAAGAAATACATTTGGTTAACAAGTGTTGTCCCTGAAGGCAGGCAATGAGGGCAGAGATTATTTCTCTAGCACCTTAACTACAAATTCAGTAAGTGCTTAGCATAGCTCACCTCACTGCTGAGTATACTGAAATACAAATGGAACACTAGGGTATTACTGAGAATACTAAAGGACACTTGATACCATTCACTCATCATTTATCTTCTTCAGTGTCTAAAATCTCTGAATCTTATAAACTATAGGAAAAAGATAAATTAAGGAGTTATTGTCAAGGTCATAAAGTTTGTCTCTCCTTTTTATCCCTTGTCAGCAAAGGCATATTTTCAAATTCAGCTATGGTTATTTTTCTCTATTTTAATCCTTTATATTGATTATTTGCTTTACTTTTTACAAAAGAATTAGCCATGTTTAGAATCTCCAACAAAGAAATTGCCATCTGTATGTCTCAGGCAACAATGATTCAGGAAGCCAATAAACTGTAAGGGTTTTTTTTTTATTTCTTTGTTTTGTTTTTAAGATTTTATTTATTTATTCATTTATCCCCCCCTTGCTGCTTGTGCTCTCTGGGTCAGCTAACCACGCCGCGAGGGCGGGCTTGCCTTCACCAGGAGGCCCCGGGAACCGAACCCAGGGCCTCCCATATGGTAAACGGGAGCCCCACTGATTGAGCCACAGCCGCTTCCCACTGTAAGGTTTTTAAAACGCCTCAGTGTTTGAGACTTTAACTAAAAGGTCATAACACAACCTTGTCCTAGCCCACACACCAACCCTGATGAGACAGATACTATCTTATCTATATCAATCAACAGTGTTATGGGGACCATGGAAAGTAATGCTGTCTTGTCCATATCTGCTCAACTATGACCACTCTTTGCCTTGATAATTATGTTCCAAATGCCAATGGAAATGCAGTCTATAACACACACTTCTTTCTAACAGTTTTTTAACTTAAATATTTACATACAAACAATTGCAACTTACAGCTGCTTATATGGTTAAGAGGTAATAGATTTCATTGGGTAGAAGGTAGCTCAGAATCTTTTCTTTGACAGCAAAATCCACAGAAGCCAAATAATCTACGTATAATATTTGTGCATCCTTATTCTCCAATCATACACATGCACACATACCCAAGAGCACTGCCTAATGTTTCCTAAAATAGAAATGCAAATATGGTAGTACAGAGAGTAAGGATAAAGTCTCAAAACTTAGTTCATGGCAGTAAACTTTTCATATGCTTGTAATTACCTCAGAGACTTGTCAGTGAATATGTATGTCAATATATCATATTTTTGAAACAGAATAGTATTGATTTGTTAGTAATTACAGGACTCTGGAGTTGTCTTGTGATTGTTGAGAAGACCCTTGAATTTTGCATTGTATGTACTTCATTTCTTAGACATTTAATTGCAATTTTCCCTAAAGGATGTATTTCTTTTTCCACAAGAGAACATTATTTTTGCAGAAATGAGGAGTTAAGAAAGGAAAGGACAAGGAAAAGACTTGGTTTTTCAGTAGTGGGAACCAATGAAGAATTTTACTGTCTTTGCTTTTGTTTTTCTTTTTCATTAATTGCTAAATATAGCATCTAACAATGAGTTTCTATGTAAAAAATGCAACTTGAGGTGGAAATGTGTTCAAAATTTAGCCAAAGAAAAAATTCAGTTCAATATTTTTAAAAGGCCAAATTTTAAATCTATCTTTGACATTACTCAGTTTAGATGATAAATGATTTTACTTAATAAGAAAATAACCAAACCAAAAATCCATTTTTCAGAAAATTATTTATAAAATATCTTAAACTGAATCACTCTTTGCCTGATATGTGCTTAATGACAAATAGTTCCTCTTTAATGAATAAGGTAAGAATAGGACTTTCTCAGGTGCTAGTGTATATGTAACTCTTATCATTTCATCATATCTTCTCCTTCACTGGCCCTGAACAGAGACAGATAATAAATAGGACAATGCGGACAGCAATGCTTCCTTCTTTCAATCCTCCTTTCCTTCCTTCCTTCCTTCCTTCCTTCCTTCCTTCCTTCCTTCCTTCCTTCCTTCCTTCCTTCCTTCCTCCCTCCCTCCCTCCCTCCCTCCCTCCCTCTCTCCCTCCTTTCTTCCTCCTCTTCCTCCTCCTCCTCCTCCTCTTTCTCCTTCTTTTCTCTCTCTCTCTCTCTCTCCTTTCTACATTGGTCATTTCTTTTTCTTTTCATTGATAATTTTCAACTAAAAACATGCTAATTAATTTATTTTGAAATTTTTGCTTTAAAAACATCTCTCAGAGATCTAATTTCAACTTTTAAAAACTGCTATCTTTGAAAAACAAAATGATAAGGGGAATGCTAACAGTTTGGTACAGACTAATATATAAATAACATCAAGAGTGAGGAGAATTGGCTGATGTGTCTTGTAATTGTAGCAAGCAAGTTTTGCTGTTGTGTTTGTTCTATGTATTAACAAACCCTTCTTAATTAATCCTCTTATGATCTTTATTGCATTGTACTCCTAGAGAAATGAACTGTTAGGAAAATTACATTGTTTCTGCCTTAGTAAAAAGTGACAACAGGATGTGACTGGAAACAGGGTCGCTTACTTTTGTTAAAGATTTGTTTAAGTAAAATCTGACTCTTATACACATATAAAATGAGGACATATCAAAGATTTTACTTTGATGAGAGATCATTAATATACTCACATATATAAATATACATATATAAACATATATATGGGTCATTATTAATGCTGAAATGCATTTAAAAATTTATTGGTATCCACAGGACTATAAACAATTGAATCTCTACCTGACAGAATTTGCATTTCTATAGCCAAGAGTCATTTGCATCACTATCAATATTCTACAACCTACAGATTTTTTTTTAAATAATAAACTTTATTTTTAGAGAAGTTTTAGATTACAGAAAAGTTACATAAAAGTATATAGGATTTCCATATAACCCTCACACACATACTTACACATACATTTTCCCCTATTATTAACATCTTATATTAGTGTAGTACAGATGTTACAATTGATGAACCAATATTGAAGCAGTGCTATTAACCAAAGATTATAGTTCACATTATGGTTTATACTTTCATAAGCTTTGATCAGTTATGATAAATTCTATTTTTAGAATCGTGTACTTGTAATCCAAGTTTCAAATTTATCTACATAAAATTTTTCATAGAATTTTTCTTTTTAATCTTCTATATCTTCAATATCACCCATTTTACATTCCCCATTTTAATTCATTTTATCTAATTTTTCCTGCTCAAATTCAACAGAAATTTTCTATTTTATTCTTTTTATTTTTTACCAAAGAACCAGCAGTAGGTTTTGTTTGTACATTTTAAGCTTCTATTTCATTATTCTCTATTATATTTTTTAATTTCCTTCCCTGCTTTATATGAGTTTGTTCTGCTCTTTTTCTAACCACCCAAATATTAGAGATTGTACTATCTTCTCAAATACACTTGGGACATTTACAGAAATTGAACCAGTATATAGCCTTATAGTCTGTCTCGGCAAATGACGTACACACAATGCCCTTTGACAAGAACTCAATAGCAAAAAATAAAGTAAATACACATACACACACAAACTACTTAAAAACTCAAAGGTGAAAGATGAAAACAAAGCAGGAAATTAAATTAATGAAAACAGTGAAATGTAACAAAAGTACTATTTGAAGGCAAATTTAGAGTCTTGAAAATTTGTACTATAGGATAAAGGTTGAAAATGAATGAGCTGAAAGGTCAACCTGAGAAGTTAGGCAGTCCCTTAGGAAGCTAAATATAGAACTGCCATATGATCCAGCAATCCCACTACTGGGTATATACCCAGAAGAATTGAAAGCAGGGACATGAAGAGATATATGCACACCAATGTTCATAGTGGCATTATTCACTATTGCCAAAAGTTGAAAACAACCCAAATGTCCATCAACAGGTGAATGGATAAGCAAACTCTGGTATATACATACAATGGACTATTACTCAGTTGTAATAACTGACACATGGAATAGTATTAACACATGGAATAACATGGATGAATCTTGAAGACATTATGTTGAGTGAAGCAAGTGAGGCACTGAAGGACAAATATTATATGACCTCACTGATATGAATTAAGCAAATTGAGCAGACTCACAGAGATAGAGTCTGGAAGATAGGTTTGCAGGAGACAGAAAGGGAGTAGAGGGCTGTGAGCCAATGCCCATATGGGGAAAATCTACAATAAGGTGGAAGAGTGCAGTAGTGCAGCGGATTGGCATGACAGTGGTGCAGTGATACTATTGTACTGGGCGGTGCTCGCCTGTGAAAGGCATAGAGTCAGGGTGGGGTTGCACTATCCAAAGAACTGGGGGAAGGGTCGAGAGAGGGAACAGAGAAACTCTGTTTGTGGTTGAAACTACAACGTTGGGAATATTCTTTTGGCAAATATGGCAGGGGAGGATTACTGGTTTACAGTGTTGGATATGAGGGGCATGCAGGACAGGGTACACCTGGGGCCAGCTTCTTGGGAGTATGTGAGTGTTCATCTTGTCATAGGGTGTTGTATCAGTGGGTGGAGACCCCCACAATGAATGGGAAGGTGTTGGACTCCAATCCTGGGGAGTCCTCTATGCTGCCAAATGGAGGAGCGGGAGTCTCTCGAGAGCATAGGCAGTGCCTAATAGGGGAGGATGGAGCAGTATGTCAAGCCTTCAATGTTGTTGCAAGTAACTATGAATCTTGTTCTTCAAGGAGTGAAGCTTGGTGGTTGCCTTGGGTCCTGAGGGGATAGGGAGGGAGGAATAGAACAAAGGGAACATGAGACATTTTTTAGGCATTAGAATTGTTCTATATGATCTTGCAATGATGGATACAGGTCATGTTAAATTTCATCAAAATTTATAAAAGTGTATGGTCCAAAATGTAAACCATAATGTAAATCATTGGCCATGGTTAGTAGCAATGTTTCAATATTTGTACATCAATTATAACAAATGTACCATCCACATGTAAAATGTTATTAATAAGGGAAAGGGGAAAATGTGGAGGATGTTGGGTACCTGGGAATCCCCTATATTCTGAACATCAATTTTCTGTAACCTAAAGTTTCTTTGAAGATAAAATGAAAAAAAAAAAAGAAAAAAAAAAAAGACACTGAGAGAATAAATGGAAGAAAATGTCACTGCACATACATGACAACAAATCTTACAGTGATGAAAAATACAAAAATTTAAAATTATTTATTTATATATATTTTTTCAAAATATTTAATTTTTTTGTTTTTTATTGTTTATTTTTAAAACTGCCATTATTATTTCATTTTCTTATTATTTTATTTGGATATTTTTTGTCTTCATTTTTGAAGAAGTTTTGGATCACAGGAGGGTTGCAACTGTGGGAGGGGAGGATCATTGGTGCAGGGTGTCAGTGATGGGTGATGTATGGGAGGAGGTTCAACTGGGCCATACATATAAGGCATATGAATGAGTTCAAGTATTCACGGGGCATTGTCATGATGGGTGGAGATCCACACTATAACCGAAGAGAATTTCGAATTCCCATCCTGGGGAGCTCTGCCACATTCTCTAAGGGGACAGCAAGAATCCCTTAAGTACAGGGGCAAAGACTAGTGAAGGAGGATGGGCCATTGACAGACCATTGATATTGATGACTGTACTTATGAACCTTTTCTTTAAAATTGAAGCTAGCCTAGTATGATAGGTTGCTTAGTGTTACCACCTAAGAGGCCCCTTGTTGCTCAAATGTGGCCTCTCTCTAAGCCAAACTCATCATATAAATGCATTACCTTCCCCCCAGCATGGGACTTGACTCCCTGGGATGAGCCTCCCTGGCATGGAGGGATTACTGTCAAGAACCAACCAGCAATGCAAGTAGAAGAAGACCTTGAATAAAAGGGGGCAAAAGGTAAAGACAAATGAGTTTATATGGCTAAGAGACTTTAAAGTGAGTCAGGAGACCATTCCAGAGGTTACACTTATGCACATCTCAGCAGGATCTCATTGACTGCCACAGTAAATATTGCCTGAAACAGTGGGGCTCCTGAAGGCTCTGGAGATATTGAGACATTATAGGCAGGGATGATAGCTCCGAAGTTTGGTGCCCTGCCAGTGGACTTTACTTTGGAATTTATGCTTCCTAGTGTGACAGAGCTAGACTCAGTTGTGGTTTCCCTACACATGGCTCTTCTGCCCCTTCTATTTAAGTCTATAGTTAGTACTAGAGTTTATAGATATACATCCAAGAGACTTAAATATTTGGGCTTTCCATGTTCCACTTGGGCCCTGAATCTCAAAAGAGTTGCAACATCTACTCTCCAGTTCATTGGACTCATCCAGGACAACTAACAAGGAGATGATGATGAACAATGACCATTCCAAGGAACCGAGAGAGTCTGCAACTGCAAACAAGATAGTCCCATCCATTGCCCCCATGGGATCTAAGTCCCCTCTCAATCCTCTCAATTAGAGGTGGAGTGGGCATCACCATCTCCAGATCCTCAGGATTAGGACGTGAACAATGGACTAAAGTATACTTACTGTTATTCTACTATAGACTTATTGTTATTCTAGCAGTGGAAGATCTTTTATCATTGATGTGGAGGCAGTGGCCTCTGGAGGTTCTGAGGGGAGGGAGAAGGAAAAATAGGTGTAATATGGGGGCATTTTAGGGACATTGGAATTGTCCTGAATGACATTGCAATGACAGATACAGGTCATTATATATCTTTGTCATAACTTACAAAATTGTGCAGGAGAGAGTTTAAATTGTAATGTAAACTGTAATCCACACTTAGTGGCAATGCTCCAATATGTGTTCATCAATTGTAACAAATGTACCACACTAATAAAGGATGTTGTTAATATGGGAAAGTATGGGAAGTATAGGGACTAGGGCATATGTGAATCCGCTATATTTTTTATGTACATTTATGTAATCTAAGTATCTTTGAAAAAAAAATTTTAATGCATATTAAAAAAAAAAAAAACCCATACAACTTACAGTTTTAAGAAGATCAAATGTAAGGAAGGGTAGAGAGAATCTGTTAGGCTGTGCCAGATAAGACAATCAATGATCCTTTTTGTCCATTTTAAAGTCTTTCAAAAATTTCCAGGACATACATCTACATAATCTATAATAATAGATTATACAGCATAAACATATCAGACTAAGTTTTTCAGAAATGTTGTTCCTATGGATTATTTGGGATAAAATGAATATGATCAAATAAGTGTCATAGAATTATGGAACTTAGTGCCCCAAAGGAAATCCAGAAAATCACTGAATCCAATAATTTCTTATATAGAGAGAAGGCATTATGAACATTGTTTAGATGAAAGGAACAGGACTCTGGGATTTTGAATAATGGACTAGATGCCAAAGGGAAATGTATAGAGAATTACTGATTCAGTTGGGACTGACTACATACTTTCACGGCAAATGTGCCATAGCTGTACCTTAGAGGAGTCTTTGACATGCAAAGTGTGATATGGATATAAACTGTCATACCAACAGGCCTTACAGACTCCTCCAGAGCAGTTGTTATGCCTACACCCTGGGCCACCTTGTCTCTTAGTGCTACTCCTTATCTGTTCTATTTATCTAGAAAGGAGGGGGTAAATGAAATGAAGTATTAAAAGAAAATAGAAGTAAAAAATAGGCAAGATATCAAGAAACATTCCCCACCACAACCCCCCTACCCCGTCTCTTCTTACATTATTTCCAGCTAATTTTCCTACTGTACTTTTCTCCAACTCTACACAAGATCCACTCTATATTCTCCAATTGGGGCTTGTACTTTTACTCTCACATTTATTAAAAAATCATACAAATCCTCTCTGAATCTTTTCCTCTATGTTTGCTGTCACTTTCTTAGACATGCCTCAATATTTAGATATGCCACATTTTGAGCTTTCAAATGTCCTCTTGCTATTACTGTATGTTCCTTGCTGTAATGGACTTATTCAACTTTTCCCCACTCTGCATGGACCTAACAGTGTACTTGGAACACAGAAGATGATAAATGACTAAGAATATTAAAATACTAGCAGCATATCAATAAAACACAGAATAAATGAATAAATGGGTGTTTGAATGAATGAATGAAATGACTAAAAATTTATGGAAGTATCCCTTTTCTTTGTCAGATAAGTAAATCCTGGGGTTTGTTGCTGTAGTATCTCAGAATACAGACAATGAGGAAGCATTTGATTCATGTTTATTCCCCAGTTAAAGCTTCAATACAAATCTGATTTATTACTTGACTTGCAGTTAATCTTTTAAAAGTACTTTAGAGATGAGATTTGTTTATACCCATAAAAATGTAGAGTCCTTAAAAAGGGAAAACTACTGGAAATTCCTACATACTCAAAACTTCAGTGAAGGAAAGCAAAAAAACAAACAATAAAACCCACTCATCCAGAAGATTAATTTTATCTTAGTATCTACAACTGTCATTATTTGATCAGCTTCAAAGAAGAAATACAGAGAAATCTTTTATATCTTTATATATTTTATCTTATTATCATCCAAGTAAATTCTGACAGGTGCATGGTCTACGAAGTTTCTTATCAGAATATTATAAGGAAGGGGTGGAGGTTTTCTACTATATTATGGAGATTTAGATTAATTAAAGTCATTAAATGTGAAAAGTCTCTGGTTTTATAAGGTGAGCGCAAAGGCCACAACTCAGCAAATGTGTGTTGAATTATCTGGAATGAATCTGCTGCATTTGCTTGCAGGATAACAATGGGAATTGCGTGGGCAGATGCCTTCAAGCTCTTTGCTGAAATGAGGCTCTACAACCTAGAAGCACTGATAAGTTAATTTCCAAATATTCAAGTCATATCCAAAACTTTCTAAACTACCTTCTCAACTTGCTGATGCATGTTAAAGCTCTCAGCAGAAAGGTTTAAACAATGTATCACTTGTTCCTCTTCTTTACCCAACTATTCTCTCAAAATTATAGTATTTACTGCTCTTGGAATCTGTTATATTTGTATCTTATTTTGGGGTCTTAGAATTCTATGTGACAGAAATTCAGGAACTGTGAATATAATTCTAAATTTGCATCACTCTATATATAACTTTTTCATATTTCTCAAAGTCTCTCTGTGAAAGTTTTAATATAAATTAAATATCATAAGATTAACTTGATCATAGAAGTAATATGAAAGTAACCAAAACAAAGAAAAAAAACAGTTTGAAAAATATACTATATTCTAGAACCAAATGGTTTCTGAAACTGTATCAAGGAGTTTTGTGTGTGTTTTAAATGATAAAATTTTGCAACTCTGCACTCGGTAAAAACAGTATTAAATGTAAAAAATAGAGTCAAGAACTCAGTGAGAGGGTCAGTTCTAGAAGTAAGAGCAGGACATTGTTGAAGGCTAAATGTACTAGAAATTATAAAGTGGCAAAATGTTGAGAAAGGTGATTGATTTGAACCAACTTGAAATATGGAAGTGTCCATACACTTATAAAAAGGGATTGAATTTTGATTTATTGATGGTTCAAACTTCACATAGTTTACATAAAGAGGCAATCAACAAAGTTTGACTTGGGATCACTAAGGATATAGAATACATTTCAAACCGATAAAAAAGTTCTAACAATAAAGAAGCTTTCACTGAATAAAAGTTTGTTGAAGGTTATGTATTTATGAGGTTGATTGAAGCTAAGCACTTGAAATTCACTCTAATATGGGCCATTTTTCCCTCCTAGCTTAACAAGTGTGCTCTACATTTTTCTGAACGTCACTAATTTATTTTAAAAATTTCTTTTTGGTGTAGGAATCTTTATTAACTTTTTAAAACTTGGACAACACTATGACTTCTGTTGCCTTCTTTTCAGGAGCCCTTAAAATTAATTCCTTTTGGAATGAAATAATCTGGGAGTCAATGTAGTCCAATATTGAGGGAAGAAGGTTTTAATTAACTGCCTTAGAGCCTATCTTTGCAAGATGGGGGTGTTTAGCTCAAGTGATGTGAAGAGCTCTTAAATTATTCTGGCAATTGAGTTTCTATCCTTTTTGTTTCATTTTGTAAAATCCATTAATGACTCAACACACCCAAGAACTTGGACTTTAGAATCCAGGAACAGAAAGGCAATCCTCTGCAACTGATGCAATGTTCACTGCCATGTGGGCAGAATCATTAGACTTTCTGGGATTCATGCATATACTAATAGGGTGAGGGTGAATTATTGAGAATGGCTACAGCCAGCAAGGACAAACTCTTTTAGTTCTCAAAATGAAGGAGGGCTGGGGACAGGATCGAGACAATCAAAAGTGAGAACAAAAGAGAATCAGGCACTCCTCTAAGTTTCTCTTATGTTAAATGAGGCCAAATGCCAATATGATGACTTACAAGCAGCCACATCAAGTTACTTTAGAGAACAGGGGATGTATCTGAAGGCTGCAGCAGTAGATTCATGGTCAGTTGACTTTACTGGCTATTCATCATTGAGGTGGGAAGCTAGTTCACTTCTCTACACTTCAGTTAACAGCCCCTAAAAAGGGAAAAGTCAAGATTTGAAATTGAATAGCCAGGTCATTTCATTTATCAGGTCCAATCCTGAAACTTTAGCCAGCTTACCCACTGACAATAGGCTCTTCACTTAATATCTCTGCTTATATTTATTTCATTTCATTTTTAATAAGCAATGAGAAGTCTTGAAAGAACACCCTGTCAGAATTCTTTACCTTCACGGTGGGTGACTGATGTCATGGAAATAGCAATCACCCTAGATTGAGATTTCAGTTGCCCTTCAATAGTCTTAGAAATGTGATTCATAGGATTTTCTAAGCTATTATTACTCAGAGTATCTTTCATGGACCAGCTACATTGATCCTAGGAGATTGTTAGAAATGTAGACTCTCAGATCCTACCCCATACTCATTCTTAATCTCTATTTTAGAAGATCACATGTAAATTTAAATGTATATTAAAGCTGGAGAGACATTGTTGAGTTGTTCCTTATGGATATTATAGCATTATAATGTTTCAAATGCTTCAGTATTCATCATTAAAATTTTACCATATTTTTTCCACAAAAATAAAATATTTCATTGCCCTTTGAGAATATGACCATGTCTTAAGATCTTTATATACTTAGAATCTTCTAAGTAGTTATTACATAGATGGAACTCAAGAAATATTTATGGAATTGCTTTAAGATATAACTTTAAGGTGAAATATAATTAAATCCAAATTTTAGTAGCTTCCCTCTATTTTAATTTTAAACATACATTAAAACTATAATGTTAAAATATAATGTTAAAAATCTTAATGCACATTGTACCAATATCAATATCTTTGTTTTGATATTGAGTCATAGTTACCTAAGATGTAAACATGGGGGACAGTGGGTGAAGGGTACACAGAATTGATGCATTTCTTTGCAACTTCTTGTACATCTATAATTATTTGAAAATAATAATTTAAAACAAAAACATGCTCCAGAGGTTATAAAAGCCTATTTTTTTCCCTATAACACTAGGGATGTATGTGGGAGCAACTGGCCACAGTTATCACCTGCTTCCCCATAGGTCAATATATGATAAGAATCTGAAAGAAAGTCGCTCCTGAAAGTGCTAGTGGAAAAAGGCTAGTATCTTTTCTCTATGGAAGCAGATGAGGGTTTAAATTTTTTCCCTTGCACTGAAGTCAAAAGTGAGGGGGACAGGGGAAGAAAATCTCATGTGAAAACTGGAAAGCCTACACGAATGGAAAAGTGACATTTCATTATCTGATAGGATGTCTGCTTAACTACAAAACCAGATGAATGGCCCCTTGCCAGGTGTAAAGAGAAGAAAATTGGAGAGAAATGGGGTGTTGGTGAATATCAGTGGAAGGGACCTAGGACCCAAAACACCTAGCACCATTCTAGTCTCCTCTCTTTCTCCACTCTTCACTTCCCCAATCCCCCACTACTCATCCCTCCCTCCATATGTAGATTTCCTGAGTTTGTTAGAGTTATGGAAGGTGACTCTTGTATATGGCAGTAGGCCTGATTTGGCCAAACAGAGCAGATGAGGTTGTGGGCTATTGCTTTTTTTAAAATTATTATTATTTGTTTGCTTGTTTCTCTCACACAAAAAGGGAAATGGGCACATATTTTAGGAATATGTCCTGGTGCCACCAGTGAGGGGATAGTTTGAAGCCAAGGTTGCCAAAGCTTAGAAGAATATCATGGGTGGATCTGAGCATCTTCTTAGGTGGACATGTTAGAAGCATCTAATGGGCTCCCTTTCCCTTCTCCTTTCTTCTTTCCCTTACCATGATAGAACTAGTCTTCTGAAGAGGGAAAAAGAGGAGGTGCCTTAGAGCTTGTCTATGTCCAGTCCCCCTACTAAATCTGCTAAAGTCACAACTCTAGTCTACATTGGTTTAGAGGAGGAGAGTTTGGAGTGAAGAATGAAAGAGAAACTTTTAAATAAATAGGGCAGATTTTGAACACCATGATGAAACTGTTCTAATACCTTAAAGTGATTGAAAAGTTAAGGAGCTGGTCAAAACAAAATTAAAGTACCTGCAATAGAGCATGAAAGGGAATTCTATATAGCATAGCTGGGAACGGTCACTGGAAAATGAAACCATTTCACATATCCCCCTCAACAAATTGACATCCATCAAAAAGTCCACTTACATTGATAGCCTACAATTTGATTTCCTGATTTATGTGTGGGATCAATATTTATTGTATATCCCAATATGATTAGTCTTCATGGAAATTGCTCCATCTTTGCTTTGGGGACCATGTAGTCATCTTTGTCAGGGCAAAATAATTGTTTTAGATCCAATAAAATAATTTAGAGCTAGAAGAACCTGATTTTGCATCTAAAGGCTGCTCCAAATCAATGGGGGAAAATTTTTTATCTACCCAAGCCCCAGTTTCTTCCTCTGTAAATAGTGGGATATGGTCTTTCTCCTGAGAGTGCTGAGTTTACTTTAATATTTGTAAATAACTTATAGCACATAATGATGCTCAGTGAAGATATTGAAAGGAAAACAAATATATAATCTATTTTCCTGACAAACTATGAAGATTGAAGTTCTTAATTTTAAGTAACTTTTTTATGTCTTTTCTCATCTTAAAATTATGAGAAGAGGAAAAGAGGTCATGAAAATTCCTCCCTATATCTTAACTTTCCATGGGAATAAAAATTAAGCAATTTACTTCTAATTTTGTGAAAGGAATGAAATGGGATGTTTTCTATGTAGAAATGGCCAAAAACACAGAAATATTTCTGTCTTTGCATGGGAATATTCATTGTCAACGCTAAAATCATTTTCATTTGCTTCTGTGAAACCACTTAATTCAGCCTGTTTAAAATAACACCACCTCTGATAGCTATAATTAGTTTCATAACAACTCTTCTTCCTGCTGCCACTTGGCAAATCAGCCTGCTAGTCCAACTTTTAACATAGACATGTTACTAATTAGTACTGCCCCAAACCAAGCCCAATAGGGCCTTAATGAATGCATGACAATTGGGGAACTGAGTTCATTTCTCCATTTGAGTCTTGGAAGCAGTCCATTTTAATCTGTATGCAAAGGTCTGCTTTTGAAGGAATAATTGTACTTTGTTTTGGTCCATCTGGATTGGGCTATAAATATGCCTTCCAGGTTTTATAACATTAAGTTACAGAGACAGCACTCAATGTCAGAATAATGTTCAAGAAGTCCTATATGGGTGATTAACTTGAGGACATTCATCAAATCAGTGCCCCGATCTTAGGAAAAAATGCACTTTTATGCTAGACATGATTTCTGGGCCTTTGTTTTTGGTGAATGAAGAAAGGAAAGTTCCAAGAGCTTTTTGTACTCCCTTATAATTAAGCCTGATAAAATAAGCACATTTTTTCTTTCTTTTACACATGCATGGAATATGCCAGGAATTACACTGAAGTATTAGAGAGTAGCAATGACAAAAAAATCCCATAATGGCCCTATATACCAACCTCCATGATTATTTTGTCTATTATACTCTTCCATATGTTTTTTCAGGAATTTACAACATGTTTTAAAAACATTTGAGGTTTGGATTTGCCACTGGTTACTATTTATGGTTCCAGTGTTCACATGCCATTAATTTTTTCCCTTTCTTTCCAAACCTAAATGCCAGTTTTAATCTAAATTAATTTGCACTTGGAGTTAGCAAGATGGTAACTTCAATTGGTACGGAGAAACCACAAGGTAAATCAGAAGATATTGACTAGAGTTCTTGTTCCATCTTCCTGATATTTCTGACTTCCCACTTCAGTTATCCTAAAGCAAATTAGACACTTATAATTGTCACTTGAGAAAATGGATTTCAGAGAATTGGTTCATAAGATAATTTTGTCTTTAAAAATATAATCTTTAGATTTCTCATGGAAATAAAATTATGATGAATTCCCTGTTGATAAACACTCATAAAATCAATTTTGACAATCAAAAATATATAATTTCTTTTAAATGAAATGTGAATCAAACATGACAGGGTCTCATTGCAAACTTAGATTGTATACTTTATTCATTTTATATCTCAAACATATGGCATTGTGCCTGGAGTATTGAAGATATTAGTAAAAACTTATTGCGTGTGTAAAATAAAAGAATATATGGAAATTAATAATGTCTTTTCAAAGCCAGATGCATGCCACACACGTGCACACATGCAGAGTCACTTTGAAATGATAACACACATTCTACAGAAACCAAGGGAGAAACTAAGGGGTAAAGGAGAGGAGGTATGGGTGTGGAAAACTTTATTTCAGTCAATAGAGGTAAGATTTATAATATGCCCCAGAGCAGGTAGGAGGCAAATACCGTGGAAGTATAATAAGGCTAGGGTTATAAGTTAATCAGAAATAAGATCAAGGTAAGTAAATTCAAGGTACATAAATTTCCTTTAGCAAATGAGATTGGGGTGATAGAGTTTTCTTCAATAGGAAAGTAATCATCATAATGTGAGAGTTTAGATATTTTAAGAGAATATGAAATTCTTGGTTTCCTTTGCCTATAATTTTTCCAAACACTTCCTCAACACATTGGACACTAAGAAATTTAAAAGAATATAGTAATTTCTCTAGGGAAGATTGTCTTATTCAAGAAACTGGAGTTGATTGGGAACACAAGGATGAAAAAGGACTAAAAGAGGAAGTAGAACAGAGGAGGAGAGGGAAATGAAATCAGAGCCGGGCATCCTGGGAAGGCCTAGACATAAGGTTCTTTCACATTTGAATAATGCAAGGAAGCAAAGTAGGTAGAAAAGAATCCCATGCCCCAACCTCCACTCCACAGGAATGCCCTTTGTTTTAAACTGTCAGATAGACACTCCAGATTTGCATTGCTTTTAAAATAGTAATAGGAGCTTCACAGGGTTTTATTTTTGTTGTTTTTACAGTCAAGTTCTGAAGGTGAAACCTAGGGAAAGCATCTAGCTGCTTTCTGGAAACAGTGTATTTACAAATGAAGTTATTGAATGTCAGTGAAGCTATAGATGGGCCATTAATGCAGCTTTATATCACATATCCATAAGCATTGCTTAGGATTTTAGTATTACATTTTAGAGGTGCTAACATAATTTTAAGTTTTACTATCTCAAGGGAGCCTCTAGACAAAAAAAAAAGTCAAGCAATTTTATAACATAATTAAAAACAACCATAAAGTGGACAGGAAAGAGTCTTTTCTCATTGTGGATATGGATGTTTGTGTTCTTTGTGTCTTCAAATAATCCTCAGCTTTTATCTTTACCTACCAAAAAATAAAGGGCTCATCTGTGTCAACAGGCTTCTGTCTCCACAAGGTGCTTCATTAACAGTTGCTGACTAAAGTTTATAGTCCAGGTTTCAGTTGGCCTTTGGCCAGTGCAGAACTGAAGGAGATAAGTCTTATAACTTTCTAGCTCTAGAAGACAGACACCTGAAGACGTGAATAAAAGACTATTTAATCTTTCCTGGATCCTTGTTTGGCCACAGAGTATTTGAGGAAAAGCCAATCAGACAATAACAAAAAGCATGCCACATCCCTTCCATGATTATCAGTGGCTTCTGAAGAAACTGTGCTGTGGAACTATTTTTCTTATTATAAACAAATTCCTCCAAGAATATTTTACTGGCTCAGTGATATTACTTCAGACACAATGGTTTAATGGGAGCCATACTATTTAGTTTCCATTCTTTTTAAATAAACCTAGATATCTGAATATGTTTCCCTCAGCTTAATTTAAATGAGATAAAGTGTGTAAAAATAATTTGTAAACTAAAGAGCACTGTGAGTGAAGGGGATTTTCTTTCTTTTTTTTTTTTTAATTCAAATGAAGATGATAATTTACTCAAGGACCTGAGAGTACAAAATTGAGTTACTCACAATCTTCAGTTCCTGGCATATTACCATCACCAGTCTAAAAAAGAATTGTCTTTTAGTTTACTTGTTTTCCCTCCTTCATTCTACATATCTAATCCTATGGTTCTCTCTCCCACAGCAACCTGTCCTAAAATATTTAAAATATATCCTTCCAGTCCTAAAGTATTTAAAATATATCCAAAACTTCCATTGGTTTGTTTTAAGAGCTTGCATATTTTTGAAAATATTTCTTAGCTGTAACAACTTTGTATCCTTGGTTTAATGCCTAAATCTAATCTTCTTACATGTTTCAATCAACATTATGCTTTTGAAGCCTATTGATGTTGATATGTGCAAAATAAGCCTGCAGAATATGATTATTGTATATTATTGCCTTAAATGCATATATTTCATTTTGTTTATTTTCCTCAAGCCCACACATCTTCTATGCGATGTTATATATATTTTCCCCAATATGATGGAAATCTAATTTTATAATTTTTATCTATCTTTACTTTCTATTTGTCACTATTTTTATCATGTTGGGCAAGAGTCATTAGTTGCTACGTGGACCCCTGAAAATAATAACCCTCCATTTCTCCACCATCATCCCTAGTGTTTTATTTGAGAGAGTCATCCAGTAATCTGTGCTCATTTGCCACCTTAGATAAATGGGGGAAAGTAATTTACTTAAAAATCTTTGACTCATTAGTAAACTTCCATGATAACCTCATCCTTATGTAAGATTACCTTTTAAATATGCAACATTTGTACTTTTTCCCCAGAGAATGGAGAACTCAAAACATCTGTTAAATGAAAAGCATCACAGTACAAAAAATATCTAATGTGTTGACAAGGACATAACTAAAGTATAAATAATTAGCTTTGGATATGTACTCAGATATACTTGGGATATTCCCTCTTAAAATAGATGTGTGCATACTTGATATAGTTGGGTACACAATGAAAATCACTTACATTGATGCAAAGGCCTTCATCTGTGAGGCAGTCATCAAAATGATTTTTTGTTGTATGTCCTAATCCCAGGTCCAATGGCACAAGTCTCACTGCTTTTAGTCATAGAGACTAAGCTAAAGAGTCCCCACCTAGACAGAAACAGGAAATAGAGTTTCTGTCATCTAATACTGTCAGAAGGGATTGCAGAAACAGCAGGACTGGGGACAAGAACCATGAGTGGGTGAGACACCTCACTTCATTATAACCACTGTTTTCACTGCAGTTCCCTGTATGGACAACCCTATCTGTACTGCCGCATTTTTTTCTATTCCCTATAACTGGGTATTGAAGTGATAACAATATTTATTCCTTGGCCCTACTTGTTCTTTTTCTCCACTATCTTCCCTTGGAGAAGTTCTTGTAGTTTTACCTCTCACCATCAGGCTTACTAAGATTTTATGTCCATGTCTGAAATCTCTGGGTGATTAGCTCCTGCCTAAAAGTGCTCCTAACCTAGATTTCCCACTCTAAGCCCTAATTAACATGTGAAAAACATCAAATTAAGTCCAACCCCCAACCAATATGTCTTTGATAATGACTACATGACCTTTGTTGATGCAATCTCAAAGCTTCGGTTTATTTTTATTTATCTCTTTGTTCCATCGCTATAATAAAAGGTTATCATTAAACCTCATCAGTGTTTATCTTGCAATGTATCCTAAGTGCATGCTTTCTTCTTCCTTCCCACCAAGGTTTCCTGCAAGCTTATACCTGAATTAATGTAATATATTTCTATGTCTTATTCATTACGTTTCTCATCTCATTTTTCTTTATTTCCAAATAAGGAGCAGGATGGTATAGTGTTTAAAACTCGGGGTTCTGAGGAAAGATCACATGGCTTTACGGAGAGTTTCATTCCTAAAAGCTGTGAAAATTTGAGCAAGTTAGTTAACATTTCAGCATCTCAGTTTATTTACAAAATAGCAGATTATGATATTATCTCAAAGGATTATTTGAGATCTCATCCATGTTGTCCACATACAGCATAGCATAATGCACAGCATAATGCACAGCATGCTCTAGAAATGATAGTGATTATATTGTTACCTTGAAAAAATATAACAGAATAAGGGGCTGCCCTATTTCCTCTATAATCTGACAACTTCCATCTGTCTGCCTTCAAAGCCTTCTATAAACTTCATTGAATATTAAAAAATGTATGGATTTTTTTGTTTTTATTTAATTAAGAAATCAATAATAATATAATTAATTGTTAACATTCTTATAATGTGCTATATTATACAGCCTATGTTTTACATATTTTTTATCTCATTTGATCCTCACTACAGCATGAGCTTAAGTGCAGCAAGTAAAAGAGTTAAAGCAGTTATAGATAATTAAGAAAGATCTATCTATCTATCTCTGGACTTAAGAAAGATTCTTAAGTCCAGAGACTGTGTCCAATTAATTTTTCTCTGTGCCAGGATGTCCTTTGTTAACAAAGGAATAAAAAACTAACTAACTTACCATTGTGAATAATCCAAAAATATATAGCTTGTGAGAATTTTCCTAGAGTCTTCCCAGAGGTTTGGAAAATAAATAAGGGTTGAAGTTTGGGCTTCAATAGCATTATGGTAAATCCCTGTCTGCCCCAAGCCCTATGCTGAAACATGTTAACTAGGATAACTCATAAGGATATGATATGAGGTAAACTCCGCAATGAAAATAACACAGGTGTTTTTTCAGAACTTCACAACAGGGAGTTTTCTAAAAAGAAGACAAAATAAATGGAAAAGAGAGACAACTTCCATGCTTCTGGATGAGAAGAATAAAAAAAACATTTTTTAACATAATATATTTATTAATTTACTTTGTGATACATATCTAAATGTGTTTTCTCCTATTTGTTTATCTGCATATTCTTTTCTTTGGAGCAATTTTATTGAGATATATTCAACTACTACACAATCCATCAAAAATGTACATTCAATAGCTTTTGGCGTAATCATAGAGTTGTGTTATTTATAACTGCAATCAATATTAGAGCATTTTCATTACTTGAAAATGAAAAAAAAAACCACTTCTTAGGAGTCACCTCTAAATCCCTCTCCCCTTCTTTGGCCATACATACTCGCTAATCTAAATTCATCTCTTAAACTTTATTTATATTTGTAATTTATGTAAATAGAGTCAAACAATATGCCTGCATATTCTTTAATTGCCTCTTTATATGACAACTATTTGCCATTGATTTTCTATAGGGAGAAAGGAAATGAAATTCAGTCTTCAAAGATGTTTTCACTTAATTTATTTTTCAACTTTAACGAGAAAATTTTAATGTGATATTGATAAAATAACTATACAAGTTTTCATGGAAGCAAAATGATAATAAAATTAAAAATAAATGGGAAAGAAAGGAGAAAAGAATTCTGGGTAACAGTTTATATCATAAAGATGGAAAATTATTTTCTATGGTTTCTTTGTAATATAAAGTATAATGCACTCTCTAGAAAAGATAGATCAACAGCACAGAAGATAGGTCAGAAGACAGGTAAAAAATAAATCTTGTTATATGAAAAATAAATATAATAAGAGAAACATCACTAACTATTGGAAATGGAAATTACACAATCACTACTCAATTTTTGCAAATTAGAAAAATAAAGTCAAATTAGACCTTCAATTTACATGGTAAATCAAAACAAATTGCAGTTAAAATTCAGATTTATTTTTTTAAAGAAATAAACACTAGATCTGTTTTGAAAAAATTAAGAAAATAAAAGAAAATCAATCGTGCAAAAGAAAAAATAAATGTCATTTACAAAAATATTTTACACAATCTTAGGTAAAACAGAAAATCAAAGAACACATGAGGTAGGGTATATATGAGACAATCATAATAAATTATTCTTTTTATTACCCAAAATTAGGAATTTCTAGGCAAGCATGGAAGATTGAAAGAATGTGTCAATTCTTAATTTCAAAACCTTTAAAATGCTAAAAGGACTGTAAAGTAATAAAATTTAAAAAGCATAAAACCATTAGGAAAAATGAGACAATAGAGTAAGAATGATGTTAAAATTTGACATAATGTCAAGGGAGTAGTGACTTGGAGAAAGCTGTTAGTTGACATAGAAAGGAATAGTTGATAGAGAAATTGACTGTTAATGGAAAAGTGTTAGCTAAGAGTTAAAGCTCAGCAAGATGGCATCGTTTTAAAAGGGCGCTCACCATCTCTCTCACAAGAGACAGCTGAGTTGGGGTAAGATCCTACCTGAGTGGGCTGTTTTGGGAACCCACAGAGCAGGAAGCTCCTGGGGCATCGATTTGGAGGGAGTTGGACAGGGGAATAGGTTGCTCAAGGTAAAACCATGAGTTTGTTGCTCTGTGGCTAGAAACTGCAGACAGCTAAGTCTTACCCTTGGGGAAGGAAGCCTCTGTGAGCCCCGACTCCTGCCAGCCACCCAGTGGGAGCAAGCATTCTCTGAGAATGAGAGGGTTCTGGTGAGGGGAGGAGAGGGGTTTCCTTTTTTTGGTTTGGTTGCCTGGACCCCATTTGAGCTTTGGGATGCATACCGGCCAGCTCAAGGTGGCACCAGGAAGAGGGGAGAGGCGAATCTGGTGAGGAAGCCTGATTTAACTAACTGCCCTGGGATACAGAAACGTGGCCTGGTCGGGGGCAGAGTCAGGCAATTAACCAGTCCTGTGCTGAAGACTATCAAAATTTCAACTCCCCTAAGGGAGATGGGCAGTAGGAAGTGCTTAATAAGCATCCAAGAACCTATTTAAGGTCCCCTGGGAGGAGGGAGTGATCTGAAAGACGGTTGAGTCATGTTTCTGTGGTAAATTCAGTCGCCAGAGTCCCATTTGAATTTCAGAAGGGAACTGAACCCTACTAGGAAAGGTGAAGGGGTTATCCGCTCACACAGGCTATGGCATCCTGCCACCCTGGAGAGAAAGCAATAAGAATAGAAAGGGGGCAGAGACAGATAGACTCCTAATCAGCAGGAATCTACCCAACTGCAAAAAGTCAAATCTGCCTGAGGAAAAGTGACTGGATAGCTTTCTGAAGAGCTAACAGACCCATAGAGTAAGTTTAGCTCAGTGGAGGAGATTCCACCTTGAATATAGGAACGAGGGTTCAATTCCTTGCTTTTCTTAAAGTAGTGATGCATCAGGATATCAAACATCCAGCTGATACTTTAGGAAAAGGAGAACATAGACATTATCTTTGCATTAGCTTCTCTTGGGTCACCTATATTTCCTAAAAAAAAAAGTTTACTTTAAAAAAAAATTAACTTAGTTTACTCGCTAAAACCCACTTCAAAACTTGCAGAGGACAAGCTGCAGGGTGATTGATTGTTGAACACCAACAGTGAGAAGCTTCTCAGGGGCCTAAGAGGAAAGGCTGTTTTTCCTTCATTTGTGTTTGATTGCTTGCTTGTGTGTTTGTTTTTTTGTGTTTTTGTTTTTCTTTCTTCTTTCTCACCGACCCCCCCACCTTTTTTCTTTTTTCTTTTTTTTCTTAATTAGGTAATGCTGGCTTGTTTCTTGTTTGCTGTGTTTCCTCCTCCTAGATTTCCCCATTTCTGTGTATACCAATTTTGTCTACCAACGCTATCTCTTTTCCCTTCTTTATCTTACTATCTTCTCCTTTCTGTTGTTGTTCCTACATTATGCCTCTCTTTGTTTAGTCCTCAATTTTTCTGCTTTTTATTTCTGTCTTGTCTACCCTGTTTTCTTTCTTTTATTAAGTTTTTTTCTTTTTTCTTTTCTCTTTCCCTCTCTTCATCATTCTGGCCTTTTAATTCATTCCACATATTTTTCTCTATTCAGTTTCCCACTTCACTGTTGGTACTCCACTTTTTACTCCTACTACTCTAGAGTGCTTACATGAGTTAAATATTCATTTTCCAAGGTCTTATATGGTTCATCTTCTAACTCTTACTATTATTATTACTATTATCCTTTTTCTTTTCTTACCTTTTTTGCTTTCTCTGGCCCTAATCTTTTTTCTTCAAGGGAAAATAGACAACAGCAAGGAAAGAGAATAAGAGAAACAAAGTGTCAAGAGAAAACTTAAAACACATACAAAACAGCAACTAAATAAAACCCTAGAGTAGAGAGAGAAGCTGATCAACTGGATAAGCCCATCAAGATAAAAAGATGACCAGACAGCAACAAAAAATTAAAAACCATCTGAAGAAATAGGAGGAAATGGCCTAGTCCCATGAACAAACTAAAAACCAGGAAGAGATGTAGAACATTGAACAACTAATCAAAGCTGTCCAAACAAATATCATGGATCAGCTTAATGAAGTGAAGGAAGAGATCAAGGATATTAAGAAGACACTGGGAGAACACACTAATTGTAACTGTAAAGTTACATAAAAAGATAATGGATATGGTGGTGATGAATGGCACAATCCAAGAAATCAAATAGACACTGGAGGCACATACCAGCAGATTTGAACAGGCAGAGGAAAGAATTAGTGATGAGGAAGACAGTACATCTGAAATAAACAGATAGTAGAATAGATAGATAAAAAGATAGAAAAAATCCATCAGGGACTTAGAGATTTGAACGACAACATAAAACTCACAAACATACACATTATAGGTATCCCAGAGTGAGAAGAGAAGGGAAAGGGGACAGAAGGAGTGTTGGAGGAAATAATGGCTAAAAACTTCCCAACCCTATCGAGGGAGATGGACTTACATGACCAGGAAGTGTAGCACCACCAAACCAGTATAAATCCCAACAGGCCTACTCCAAGACATATACTTGTCAAACTGTCCAATGTTCAAGACAAAGAGAAAATACTGAAAGCAGCAAGAGAAAAGAGAACCATCACATACAAAGGAAGCTCAATAACATTAAGTGCTGATTTCTCATCTAAAACCATGGAGGCAAGAAGGCAGTGGTATGACATAGTTAAGGTACTAAAAGAAAAAAAAAAACCTCCATTCAAGAATTCTCTACCAAGCAAAGCTGGCATTCAAAACTGATGGATAGTTCAAAATATGCACAGATAAATAGAAATTAAGACAGTATGTCAATAAGAAACCTGCCCTTCAAGAAATAATAAACAGAGTTCTTCAGGCTGAAAGGAAAAAAAAATAGGAAAAAGAGAGTTGGAGAAGAGTGTAAGAACAACTAAAAAGACGAAAAGAGAAATAAAAACAACATATGACATATATAACCCCAAAGAAACTATGGCTAATATAAGTAATTCCTTGAGAGTAAAAACAATATATGTTAATGGATTAAACTCATCAGTCAAGAGACACAGATTGGCAAAATGGATAAGGAAATATGACCCGCCTATATGTTGTCTACAAGAAACCAACCTTCAACACAGGGACACAAGAAAGCTGAAAGTGAATGGTTACAAGCAAACAATAACCAAAAAAGGGCAAGAATAGCTACACTAATATTGGATAAAATAGACTTCAAATGCAAAACTATTGTAAGAGACAAAGATGGACACTATATATTAATAAAAGGGGTAATCTTTCAAGAAGAAAGAAGAATCATAAACATTTATATACCTAACCAGGGCACCTCAAAATACATGAGGCAAACACTGGAAAAACTAAGTGGAGAAAGAGATGACTTTACAATTATAGTGGGGTCTTTCATACACCATTATCACCATTAGAAAGAACATCTCAACAGACAATCAATAAAGATACAAAACTTTGAATAGTAAATTAGAGGATCTGTACCTAATAGACATATACAGAACACTACACCCAAATCCAGCAGGGTAAACACTATTCTTGAGGACACATGGATCATTCTCCAATATAGACCACATGCTAGGTCATAGAAAAATGCTCAATTAATTCAGAGAGATTGAAATTATACAAGGTAATTCCTCTGACTACAATGGAATGAGGTTTGAAATCAGTAAGGGCCAGGGAACCAGATTAAGCACAAAGATTTGGAAGTTAAGCAACACACTCTTAGACAAACAGCGGGTCAAGGAGGAAACCTCAAAAGAAATCAGTAACTACCTTGAAATGAATGGAAATTACAACACAACACATCAATACCTATGGGATGCAGCAAATCTGTACTGAGAGGGGAATTCATAGCTATAAATGCATATATCAAAAAAGAAGAAAGAGCTAAAACATTGCACACACCTGGATGAATTAGAAACAGAACAACAAACTAATCCCAAAGGAAGTAGAAAGAAGAAAATAACAAAGATTAGAGCAAAACTAAATGAAATAGAAAACAACAAAGTACTAGAAAAAATAAACAAAACCAAAGTCGGTGTATTAGTCAGCCAAAGCGGTGCTAATGTGAAATACCAAAAATGGGTTGGTCTTTACAATGGGTATTTATTTGGGTAGAAGTCAACAAATACCAGGCCATAAGTTTCTTCTCTCACCACAGTCCATTGCCATGTGTTAGAGCAAGACAGCTGCCGGCATTTACCAGGGTTCAGGCTCCTGGGATTCCTCTCTTCCTGGGGCTGCATTTCTCTCTGGGCTTAGCTCCTGTTTCCTCCACAAGATCAGCTGTAGGCAATCAGGCAAACGGCTCGCTTCTCTTCTCCTGGGGCCTTCTTTCCAACATCAAAACTGCTTCTCAAAAACTGCTTCTTAAAAACTGCTTCAGCTCTGTTCCTTGCCTTGCATTTTATATTCGATTCCCCACCCATCAAGGGGTGGGGCTCAATGCCCTACTGACATGGCCCAGTCAATGCCCTAATCATAACTTAATCATGCCCAGATTAACAGATCAGTTTACAAGCATGATCCAATTATATTTTTGGAATTCATAATTACATTAAATTGCCTGACTGCAACAGCTGGTTCTTTGAGAAGATCAATAAAATTGATAAACATATAGCAAGACTAACAAAGCAAAAAAGAGAGAAGATGCAAATACACAAAATAAGAAATGAGGAAGATGATAACACCACAGAAACCACAGAAATAAAAAGCACCATAAGAGGATACTTTGAAACATTATATGCCAACAAGAAGGATAATTTGGAGGACATGGACAAATTCCTAGAAACACACAAGCAGCTTACATTGATGAAAGAAGAAATTGATTAATTCAACAGATTAATCACAAGTAAAGAGTCATCAAAAACCTGCCAGCTAAGAAATGTCCAGGACCAGACGGCTTCACAGGTTAATTCTACCAAACTTTCTGGAAAGAACTAACACCAAACCTGCTTAAACTCTTCTGAGAAATAGAAATAGAATGAACAGTGCCTAACTCATTCTATGATACCAACATTACCCTAAAACCAAAGCCAAACCAAGACGCCACAAGAAAGGAAAATTACACACCAGTCATTCTAATGAAACTAGGTGCTAAAATCCTCAACAAAATACTTGCTAATTGCATTCAACAACACATCAGATGAATTATACACCATGACCAAGTGGGTTTCATCACAGGTATGTAAGGTTGGTTCAACATAAGAAAATCAACCAATGTAATACACCACTTAAACAGATTGAAAGAAAAAGACCACATGATCATCTCTATAGATGCAGAAAAAGCATTCAACAAAATACAGCACACTTTCCTGATAAAAACATAGCAGAAGGTAGGAATAGAAGTAAACTTTCTGAACATGATAAAGGGTATATATGAAAAACCCTCAGCTAACATCATATTTGATATGAAATCCTAAAAGCTTTCCCTCTAAGATCGGGAACAAAGCAATAATGCTCACTCTCACAGCTCCTATTTAACATTGTGTTAGAAGTACTTGCTTGAGCACTGAGGCAAGAAAAGATATAAAAGTCATCCAAATTGGAAAGGAAGAAGTAAAAATTTTACTATTTGCACATGGCATGATCCTATATCTCAAAAGCCCACAGACATCTACAACTAGAACTTATAAATGAGTTGCAGGTTATAAGATCAATGCACAAAAAATAAGTAGCATTTCTGTACACCAATAATAAGCAATCTGAGGAGGAAATCAAGAAAAAAATACCATTTACAAAAGTAACTAAAAGAATGAAATACTAGAAATAAATTTAGCAAAAGATGTAAATGACTTACACACAGAAAACGACAGAAGACTGTTAAAGGAAATCAAAGAAGACTTAAATAAATGGAAGAATATCCCATGTTCATGGATAGGAAGACTAAACATCATTAAGATGTCTATCATACCCAAACTAATCTACAGATATAATGTAATCTCAATAAAAATCAACACAGCATTTTTCAGTGAATTGGAAAAACTAACAATGAAATTTATTTGGAAGGGCAAGAGGCACCAAATAGCCAAAGACATATTGAAAAAGAAAAATGAAATCGGACTTTAAAACATACCACAAAGCTACAGTGGTCAAAACTGCATGGTATTGGCACAAGGATAGACATACCAACCAATGTAACCGAACTGAGAGTTCTGATATAGATCCTTGCATATTCAGTCATCTGATATTCGACAAGGCCACCCAGCTCACTGTACATACAGGACAACTGATATTACAGTGATGAAAGGCAAAATGTCAAAAAAAAATTTTAATAGTTTCATTCTGCCTTAATATCTCAATTTTTAAATTTTTTTTTAGTTTTTAAAAATTTTTAATGTATTTTATTTCTTGTATTTAAACCTATCATTATTATTTTATTTTGCTATTCATTGTATTTGGCTATTTTATTGACTTCATTTTTGAAGAGGCTTTAGATCACAGAAGGGTTACAACTGGGGCAGGGGAGGATCATTGGTGTGAGGTGTCAGTGATGGGGGATACATGGGAGGAAATTCACCTGGAAATACATACAAGGTATATGAATGGGTTCAAATGTTCATGGGGCATTGTCACAGTTGATAGAGATTCACACAATAACAGAGAATATTGAATTCCCATTCTGGATAGCCTGCCATGTTCTCTAATGGAGCAGCAACTGTTTCCCAAATGCAGGGGCAATGACTGGTGAAGGAGGATGGTCCATTGATGTGCCCTTGATATTGATGACTGTGCTTATGAGCCTTTACTCTTGAAATTGAAACTTAGCCTAGTGTTGTGGGGTGCCTAAGGGTTGCTTCCTGAGAGCCTCCTTGTTGCTCAAATGTGGCCTCTCTTTAAGCCAACTCAATATATAAATGCATTACCTTCCCCCCAGCGTGGGACATGACTCCTGGGGATGAGCCTCCTTGGCACCAAGGGATTACTACCAAGCACCAACTAGCAATGCAACTGGAAAAATACCTTGAATAAAAGGGGGAGAAGGTAAAGACAAATGAGTTTCTATGGCTAAGAGACTTCAAAGTGAGTTGGAAGGTCATCCCAGGTAACATTTACGCACATCTCAGCAGTATCTCATAGACTGCCAAAGTGGATACTACCCCAAATAGTGGGGCTCCAGAGAGTTCTGGAGACACCCAGGTCTTATGGTCAGGGCAGATAGCTCTGGAGTTTGGTGCCTTGCCAGTGGGCCCTACTTTGGAGTTTGTGCTCCTGAGAGTGACAGAGTTTGACTGAGTTATAGCTCCGCTACACATGGCTCATCTGTCCCTTCTATTTGAACCTATAGTTGGTGCTGAAGTTAGTAGGTGTACATCCAAGAGACTTGAATCTTTGGGCTGTCCATGTGGCAGCTGGGCCCTGAGACCCTGTGGAATTGCAACACCTACTCACCATTTTATTGGACTCACCCAGGACAAGTAACAAGGAGGGGAGGATTGACAACAACCATACCAAGGAAACGAGAGAGGTTACAACTGTAAGTAAGAGAGTCCCATCCATAGGCTGTATGGGATTGAAGCCCCCTCTCAATTAGAGGTGGAGTGGACATCACCATCCCAGAATCCTCAGGACTGGGGAATGAAGAGAGTAGTGTGGACTTACTGGTATTCTACTATAGACTGGTTATGATTCTAGCAATGGAAGAAACTACAGCACTGATGTGGAGGCAGTGGCCACTAGAGGCTCTGGGGGCAGGGGGAGGGAAAGATAGCTGTAATGCGGGCACTTTTTTGAGACTTGGGAATCTTCCTGAATGGCATTGTAACGACAGATATATGCCATTATATATCTTCTCATAGCCTGCAAAACTGTATGGGAGAGTGTATAAACTACAATGTGAACTATGATCCATGCTCAGTGGCAATGCCCCAGGATGCGTTTATCAATTGAAATGAAGCTGCCACACTGATGAAGGATGTTGTTTATGTGGGAGTATGTGGGAAGTGTGGGGAGCGGGACATATGGGAATCCCTGTATTTTTTGTGTAACTTTTGTGTAATCTAATTATCTTAAAAAAAAATAAAAACTGTATTGAAAAAAAAAAGAGTTAAAGCTCAAATCTCAGTGCTAGCAGTGTCAAGGCCAATCTCTAATTGCCTATTTTCTGGGTCACACATCTTCCTTTCATGATATAACCCCTCATTTTGGTGGAGCACATCCTCCAAACCCTTTCAAGAGAAGTAGAACCTCTATAACCTCTCAAGAACCTTGGAAAGAAGATTGAATTAAGTTTCATTATATGTGCATTTAAGCTGAGATCAATACTATAAATGCTTGTACATAATTTTGGGGAAGTTCCTGACCAGCCATATTTGAATGATTGTAAAATACTAGGAAATGTCATTTTCGTTATTTCTTTTATGTTTTAATTTTATTGGATGCTAAAGCCAAGATAAATTAGCTTCTTTTTTTAAACAAACACCTAGGAATCCAATACTGTACTTTTAATAGTGATGGCTTAAAGAAATAGAACTTAAATGTATGATCTTTGCTTTTATGAACATATATTGATCTAAAACACTCAATGATAGTGAGTAAGAATAGGTACTGAAAGAGGAATTCTAATTCTCTGTTTTGCTTCATTTGGATACTTTATTCTTTTTGTTTTTTTAATCAAAATTACTTTATGTGATATTTCAAACTAGAATTAATATCAACTTGTTCCAATTAAATTGTATGCACTTTATTTATATGATAATATGTAAAGTAAATTCATATTTTCCGAGCTCTGAAACATCTCAGAGAGATGTACGCTTCAGAAAAATGAAATAGATAGGCATGGATTGTTTACCGAGAAAAATTCTTGTCAAGATATAAAGAAAGCTGGTGTTCTAATTGACTTTAATAAAATGAAATGAAATGATTTAGGTTATACAGTGATTGGTTTGCTTTCTGATGGCCTTTAAAATTTTCTTTCTTCTTCTTGTATATATCTTTTTGCCAATAAGCAATCTCCCATCCCTCCCCCAGCCCCATCCTTTGGTAAACTCTAATCTGTTTTCTAACTCTGTGAATTTGCTATTTTTAGTCATCTCTAAAAAATAATGTCATACAAATTTTGTCCTTAAGTGTCTTACTTATTCCTTAGCATGCTTTCACGGTTCTTCTATGTTACAGCATGTCTCAGAACTTCATTTTTTTCTTATAGCTGAATAACATTACATTATATTTTGTATATCCATCACATTTTGTTTATTCATTCATTTATTGCTGGACATTTGTGTTGTTTACAGCTTTTGGCTATTGTGAACAATGCTGCTATAAACACTGGTGTACAAGTATCTGTTGGTGACACTATTTTCACTGCCTTTAGTATAACTTGTTTCTAATAGCCATCACTAAAAACAATTTCATTTATTTCTTACCTTTTTGAATAACAAATGGATGCTAAAGAAAGATCCTTAGGAACATACCTGCTACAAGAAACCCCAACTCTGTGGGGAGCACAGGGTAACAGAAGGAAACATTGTTTCCCACAAACCAAACAAGGCACCTATCTGTTAGAGGTCTTGTGCATCAACAATAAAGAAGGTGAGAAACAAAAATGAAACTATTGTTATGGCGCTTAGAGTAAATGTCATTGTCTTCGGTATGCTCTGGAGGACAGCACCACCTCAGGCTCAGCAAGGGCTGGTTTCCTTAGTTGATCTCCTGGGAAAGAAGGATGTTCCTGAACAGCGGGGAGTAAACTTGAATGCTTGATCCTCCTTTAATCCTTTGGATCTGGACATCTCAAAGAAAAATTTATTCTCTCACCACTGTCAGATATTGCTTCATAATTTGCCCCATGCCTAAACATTCTCCCTTTCTTTCCCCCCCTCAGGGATTGGCTAGTTTCATAAGCTGTCAAATTTTTGTTTTTGATTTATTCTCATGGGGCAGAAATGTCCTCATCACATCCAAACTCGTTTCCAAATCTTCAGATGGATAGTAGCAATAATTGAGGAAATTTACCCCAAGGCTCCTTCTGGGAACTTCCACAAAGTAATTCCTAAAACACAAATGACACAAAGACATGTTCAAACCTAGCTGTAGATAAAAGAGCCCATCATCTTTCTCTATCTCCCAGGAAAGACATGCAGCTTCTAAACTGTGCCAAAAATTAAAACTGAAGGTGTAAAACTACATTTGGTGGAAAAAGTACAAAAATCTCTTAACTTTAGTGAAATACAATTGTCTACCACTCTGGAGATTATACCTTAGACTGCCCCATTCAATTTTACTGCACACAATTATACAGATGTTACAGCAAATTATTCCATGGCTTGACTATGTTTTAAAAGGTATTTTTGCTTTCAATGTCTCATCAAAATGTTTAGTAGATTTTTTGGCCTGAGAGAATTCAGGAACATCTTTTCTTCCTTAAACAGGCTTCTGTGTGTTCTTAGAAAACTTCAATTATATCAATAATATATTGCTATAAATTATATATATGTATATATTACTGCAAGTAAATCTAACAAAGTTTATTGCAACTCTAATTATACTTTTACTGTGCTTGCTTACAATGTTTCCACTTTATAATCTTCAGACATAACCTGATATTTTATAGAAATTTATACTTTAAACTGACAGTTTAACCAGCATGTTTTTCTAAGTTACTGTGATTGGTGTATGTTTTTTATTTTCTTTTAGAAATTCATATTCAAAACGGATCCTAAGTTCAAGTATAAGCTCTTTCATTGTACCCTAAATTCAAACTTCAAAACATCTGCTTATTTAATTGGCCTCACAAGTACAAGAATTATATTATCACACTTGACGGAAGTTATCAAGTGTTATAAACAACTTAATTTAGGTCTTAAGATGGAGAGTCAAGAAGAACTCATGAATCAACTTTGTTTCCCACTTGAAAACTCTCTCCCAAAACCCAGAAGATTTATGTTGGACAGATGATTACACTTTACTTATGAATCAGAACTCTTGTTCCCTTGGCAACCTGCATACTTTGTTTGCCCACACCAGCATTTCGGAATGTCTCTCCTCCAAGTCAACCCAAACACCCACTAAATGATGCATTTCCTTACTGCTATGGCCTATGAGTAAATGACATAGTTTAAAGCAACACATTAATCTATAACTTTTTACCCCAGACCACATATACCACCATCCTTCTTGATAACTACCTCTGGCTATTGCAAAGAAAGCATTCCTAATTTTGGTTACAGTCAAGAAATTGTAGGGGATGACGTGCCCTGCATCAGTCTCCAAACTTGAGGGTGAGAGCAAAAGCCAGAGCTGCAAACTTCCAGTGAAAATGTACTGCACCAAATCTCCAATAGTTAATTTTATTTGCTTTATGGCTAGCCTTCTTGAAAATAAATAGAAAATAAAAGAACTAAAATGCAAAATAGAAAATGTAGGCTAGATAAAGAGGTGGGTTTGTTTTAATGATTTCCTGTCTCTTTCTCCCTTCCTTTAGGCTGGCATCAGTGCTTTCCTTGTCTGACCACTCAGCTCATCCCCACATTTCATTTATATTCAGAGTAAAACCTAATATTAAAAAACTTAAGATTTGCTTTATTGCCATACATTAATTTGAAGAAAAAAATAATTCTCAATTCTTCCCCAGGATGAGGGCAAATATTGTTATTGTCAGCTCTTAAGGAAACAGCTTTATCAATGCCCCAAATTTTTCTATGTTAAAATTGTTCTTTAACGTGTTTTTTTTCCCCCGGAATTCTCTCATTATCAAATGCATGTGAAAGGTGGCAGACAATCTTCTCTAAGCAGAGATTGCTATTGGATCACAAGAATACATGGCATTTATTGAAAAAATAATTAATATATTTTCACCTCTGTGCTTTACTTTCATGACATATAAAATGAGAAAACATAGCATGTGATATAATAAATTGATTTTATTCTGTTGTCACACATTTCTGCATTATTTTCAGAATTCTGCAATGTAGCCCATTACCTTTCAGTTTTTTCCTCTTCATATTTTTTCTAGGTGAAATGTTAAAAGTAAAAGCTAAAAATGGCACTCTCTATCCCTTTCTAACCTCTTAATTCCTGGGCCTGGAGATCACCACTATTCTGAAGTTTTCCTGAAACTTCACGCTCCTGCATGTCTTGAGTTTTTTTCATTTTATTTTATTTTAAATACACAGATATATATATGCATAAGTACAAATATAAATATATATATACATTTTAAATAAATGGTGTTTTAATTTTATATATATTATGCTACATGTCCCTGTTCTGCCTGTAACACTATATTTTTGAAATTACACATAGAAATCTAAGTTCATCCATTTTCCTTGCCGCATAAGTGATTTCAAGGTCTGCCTCTGCAACCATTATAAATAAAATCAATTCAAACAATTATCTAAAACTAAAACTCCAAAACGTTAGGGCTGACCCATTTGGATGATCGAGTTGCTCACCAGAAATATAGAATCAGACTTTCAAGTTCTAATCATGTAAATCTTTAATGTAATTCAATTAATTTAAATGCTCATGTAATCTAGATTGATGATCTAACACTTATCATTAGCTCTTGGTGGCTGAGGTTAAATGCTTAAGAAGAATGAGATCCATAATTCACCTAAAATGTGTAATACTAGACCAAAAAGAATTTTCTTTCTGACCACACATACCCTAATTTTGCATTAGATGAAGTGTGGGAAATTTCCCAGTAATTCAGGGCTGAGCTAACATTTGGCTGAGTGTTTTAGTGTTTAAGTCATTGTACAATATTCATAGCTTTACTGTTACTATAATTTTCTTTGTATAATTCCATTTGTTTTCTTCTCAATGGGCTTGCTATGGCCCCTGATACTACACTCTGCTGCGTCTAGTCTAGGAAATTTTATAAGAACAGCGTAGTTCTTAAAAGACCTAAATCCTTCATTAAAAGTTCTCTAACAGAGAAATTACCTCATGACATAACTCTGAATCTTTGAAATGCAGGCTTTTCACAATACTGGGTTTTCCTAAATTCTTCAGGTTGAATATGTTAATAATTAACCTTCCATTGAAAAATTCCTTACATGAACAAACTTCCAAACACAGAAACACACAGTTACCCACACATGGGGCCTGACCTCAAAACAAAACAAAACAAAACAGATTAGTAACATGTTCACTGATGTTTCAGTGTGTTTTAGTTTACTGAAGCTTCTACTCAGCCAACTTGCCAAACCCCCTTCCATGTGAACAATTAAATATATTCATATTTTGATTTTCTTTTTAAACTTGTGAACATTTCTGAAATTTTAGCTCTATTCTATACTAGAGTAATAAAGTATCAATATCTTTCCCAAGGCTGGCTTCAAATGCTATCTGATTTATTATTTACTATTTGAATGGTGTTAGCAAATCATTTCAGAAATTTGTTCTATCACAGCTCTGGAGGACAGAAATCTAAAATGGAGGTGTTGGCAGGGCCATGCTCTCTCCAATAGCTCTAGGAGCAAATCTTCCTTTGTCGCTTCCTAGCTTCTGGTGGGGGCTGGTAATCCCTGGCGTTCCACAGTCTGTAACTGCTCACTGCAATGCCTGCCTCCTGCCTACTCCCTTGTCTGCCAGTGTCTCTTCTCTTCTTATAAGCACACCCTTTATATGGGATTGGGCCACCCTAATTCAGCATGGCTTTATCTTAACTCCAATATAGCTGCAAAGATCCTATTTCCAAATAAAACTCACAGTTAAAACTTCAACATATTTTGTAGAACACAACTCAACCTATAACATACTTTTTCAAGTTGCTTAATATTGATTTTTCTTCAACCAATCCTCCCCATTCCAACAAATGGCTTTATCAACATGTGGCTCCAGCCAAAATAAAGTCTTCTTCAAGGTTGCTATTTCCCCAACCACTACCTAAAATACTTCTGAGTATTGCTAGTTCTTCCTCCAAACTATATTGTGAATCCTATCACTTTTCACCTCCACTGTGAAATCCCTGGCCCAAACCACAGTCCTCTTTTGCCTGGACCACTGCACAGCTTCCTAACTCCTCTCTTTCTTTCCATTCATCCATTTCCAAACCTCTGCCTGCCACCTTGCCCCCCACAATAACATTTCTGTTCCCAACAGAAAGCATGAGATTTTAAAACATCTGACCACAGAGCAACTCTTCTGAAGGCCTTCCCAAAGTTTCCCATTGGGTTTTAAATAAAAATCCAACCTCTCTACCATGGTTTAAGCTATTAGATTCCTAACTTTATCTCCAACTTGACTCCAACTCTGTCTGTTTTCATTAACACTTTCTCCAGTCACACTGGTTTCTATTGCTTCCTTAAATTCAACATTTGTCCTTACTTGAAGTCATTTCATTTTATTTTCTTCTACCTGAAATGATCTTGATGTAGAAAAGTAGTTCTTATGGTTGGCTCTTTTCATTCAGATATTAAGTCAAAAGTCAGAGAAGAGCTCCCTGGTCATCCAATCTAATAAAATCCTCTCTTCACTGATACTATCACATAGCTGCTTTGTTTTCTCTATCACACTTACGACACTTTGAATATTATTGTTAAAATATTCATTTAATTATAGGTTATAAGTCTTCCCTATTAAGCTCTATGAGCCCAATTGTCTTGTGTGTTCTACTTAAACTGTGCCTGAGGGTCCTGATATAGTAGGCATTTAAATATTAGTTGAATGAATGAATTTCTGAGCCTTGGTGATCTCATTTTAAAATGTTATAATGCCCTCCAAATTATGGGATGATTTCTGATGATACTCTAGCTCTGAAGTGCATACTATCAAGAGAATCGCTACATAAAATGTACCTATAATTTCTTATATTTCTAGATACTGTTCCCATCTTTAAACTGTATTCCTACTCCTAATCTTTCTGTTAACTTCTTTCTTTCTTTCTTTGAAATGCAACAGATCTTTTGCATTTCCTTTGTTTTCTAATGAATTTTACTAAATTTATTATCCAAAAACGATAAAATAGAATGTATAGGCAGATGTAAGTACATTGGTCCATTTTGCCCTTTCTTTTAAAAGATAGAAGAAATACAGGAGAACATGCATGCTTTAATCATGTTTAATTTTAAAAAATGAAGGTGATATTCTTAATTTTTTAAAATGAACATAATAATAATGATACAGTTAAAGAGCAGATTCCAATTTTCAATGTAACTTCCTATATATTCCCATCTAAGCCTCAAAAACACCGTGACCAAGTAAAGCCAAGTGATAATACCTCTATTCAATATCTATTTTGCTTCACCATGAGACAAGGCCTTCTCAGGGCCACCAGGCCTTATGTGTTGGGAAGCTATGATTGGAACCCACATTTTTCAATGTGTAGTGTAGTTTTCCCCCACTGCTCCAGACTGCATCAGGTATGCCTTTTTTTCTGCCCTCAGTTTCCCCCTTCCAGCCTCAATCCATCTCCTAATCCAAATTTTCAATTGATTTGTTGTTCATCACCTTCTAACATCATTCTCCTTATTCCCATCTTTCTTCCTATTGCCACTATTTGATTAGTGGATCCAATCACCCTCTTTTGTATATTTTGTTTTAAATACATGATTTCATTTTCCTTTCTACATTTTATCTTTATTTCCATTCTTTCCTCTTATGAAATTTTGCAAACATCCTGGGATTGGGGTGATCTTGTTTCAAAAGAGGCTTCTATGGGATATTAACCCTGTACTCGACCCATATTTTAATCATTTTCCAAAATCTAAATCAATTTACTTGTAAGGTATGGTATTATATCACATTCAGAGGCACCATCATCTTTTGCTTGATTGTTGTAATAACCTCCCAACATGTCTGCCTGCCTTGCCCTTAGAATGCTCCTTTTAATAGATAAGTCAAATCCCATTCCTCCACTGCTCACAACCTTTTGTGACTTACCATCTCACTCACAATATAAGCAAAAGACATTACTGTGATTTGCAAAGCTCTACATGATCTGGTTTCACCTTATCCTTGGTAACCCCCTCTCTGATACTCTCCCATTGCTCATTCTGCTTCCGCCACACAGCCTTTCCTACCATTCCTTTCACAAACCAGGCAAGCCTCTGTTATAGGTCCTTTGCGATCACTTTTCTTTATACCTGTAATACTCTTTCAAAAATAAAAAATGGTTTGCATGTTTTATGCTTTTGTCTCCACTACCTCCTTCTAGTATCTGCTCAAAAGCCACCTTCCTAGCATGGCCTTTCTTGATTACCATTTCACAAACTTCATCCCCTCCCCAGAACGCCTTAGTATTTGTCCTGGTTCTTTTTTCTTCATTGCAGACATCACCATCTCCAATATAAGTTTAGTTTTGTAGGGCTTCCATAACAAATTACCACAAATAAGCTGGCATAAAACAACAGAAATTTCTTCTCTCACAGTTTCGGAGGTCAGAAGTCCAAAATCAAGACGCCAGTGGTGTCGATTCCTTCCGTAGGCTCTGAGGAGAATCTATCTCCTAGCGTCTGGTGGCTGCTCTCCACCCTTCTTGTTTCTTGGCTGTGGATACAGTACTCTAATCTCTGCCTCCATCTTCACATTATTTTCTTTCCTATGTCTATGTGTCAAATCTTCCTCTCTTTTCTCTTATAAGGACAACTGTCATTGGATTTAGAGCTGTTTTTTTGAATCAATATTAGAACAATTATGGAGAACACAAAGGATTTAAATATTGTTTTCTTCAGTTGTAAAATTATTGGGGAAAATTATATAATAAATCATGCCTCTCATTCCTGTAATTGAGAAGAGAGAAAAAGAGAGGGAGAGAGAGAGAAACAAGAGTGAACAAGAAAGAAAGTGAAACCCATTCTAGGTAGTTAAAAGGAAGCTATAAGGATAAGGATATTTTATTGTTCACAAGAGCAAGAAGTACAGCTGGGTCTCTTAAGTGACTCCATGTAGAAAGTGGAAAGCTGTCTCAGTAACCAAGGCAGATCCTACAGGTTTCAGTGTTCTTCTCTTTCTCTTTGCTGTGGGATTATATCGTCTTCCACCTCTGCTCTTCACGATGGGACTGATTCATTCCAACCACTTACCTCATGTAGTAGACTCCTTCTCTGAATTGGTCCATTATTGCTTGCTTGTAGCCCCAACAGAGCCACCTCTGTCTCCAAAATTCCATAGCCTTCCAAATTGAATGATTGACTGATTTCACTCTTTCTGTTGCTTAGGACAAGTTATCAGATGAGTGAATACAACTAACCTTTGGACCAGGTGTTCATTCCTGGCTCACACTCCTATACAGAGGTGGGAATATGTTGTCCTCCTGGCTCCCTATTTCTGGGCTGGGAACAAGACAAATTAAGGGTGGCAAGTACTCACTCAACAACTATTTTTGTGCCTATTATGTGTCAGACACACTTTTGTGTATTTAAGATACAGCAGTAAAAATAACAGAAAAATCCTTGCTTATGGATATTTAATCTTCTGGAGAAAAACAATTGAACAATTTGCAGAGGAGCTAAAAATGGGAGATGATGCTGAAGAAATGCGTTAAAAAAACTGGATGAAATATCTTTACCAGAATCAAGTTTAAGGAAAAGTATATAAATGAACATATAATCCTAGCATATTTTTACAAGTGCTAACTAAGAACAGATAAGTGTTTTGGGAGTTATGTGGGAAGGAGAGCTAAATCTTATTTCTGAACTCCCAAATCTGAACTCTCCTTGCTCAGGCATCAGTTCTTTCTTACGTGGACTTCTAATTATCTTCGTAAAGGGTTATGGAGTTCATCTAAAGTTCAGAGACTATAATAGGTAGCATTTATTTCATGAAACAAAGGTTTCATGGGATGAGTAAGAGGATATGACGTTAGCATTGGTAAGAGAATTAGTGTTAAAAAACACATGCACATATATTAGCCCAGTTCATTTTTGCAATAATCTCTTGAGATAGAAAATATCTGATTTGAAAGGTCAGTGGGTGAGATTATGTACTTTATCTGTTAATCAGTGAAAAACAATTGAAGGGTTCTGAGCAGAGAAATAGCACCTTTATGCTGATGAACTTGAACACTTATGTATTTAGACATTCATTCTTACAAAAGCCCTATCCTCTATTTCCATTGTCTATTGTGGTTCTTCTTGGGTTTTAGAGTCTTCAGAATAATATCTTTTCTCACAGTTCAAAGGTAATCTCCTAGCATTCCAGCATGAACTGAGCCTCTAGGCCTGATTTCTACATTTTCTCACCCTTGTGTTTTGTCTTATGCTGTTCCCATACCTCAAAGAAATATATCCTCTCTTTTGCTCACCCGTCCTCTCATTTACTTTTTACTTTTGCTAATCTTGCTTATTCTTTCAATCATATTTCAGGTCCCTCTTCATTCAGAGAGCCTTCCCTGACAATAACAATTATAGAACATAATAAGCATGCAAGATTATGAGTGACACAGTTCAGACTATATCCCATGTTTCCTTTCCTTTTTCTATTCTTTCAGTATATTTTATTTTGTAATAAATAACATCTTTATTTTTATGATTGAGTAGAGAAAGTAGGTACTCTAAAATACAAATTAGTTTATTGCTTATATTATGAGAAAAATAACACCTAGAAGAAAAAAGGTTGATTTATGAACATTTTTATCCCAAGATCCTTTAAAAAGTCAGTTTCATTATAGCGAATAAAATATATTTTAAGATTAAAAGTATAAATTATAAGAATGCAATCATTACATATAGTAAGGTACACTTTCACTAAGAGCTCCTGCATAGATACTAGATTCTCTTGAAATCAAACACAAAAGAAGATCTTTGGATCTTATACAAAGTATTTCACTTACTCAGAAAACTGGGAGCACTAATTGTGCCAATATCCCAGGATTAGGGAGGATTAAATCAAATATTTTAGTGCTTAGTGCTTAATGTAGTGCCAGCACATGGTAAGTACTCAAAACTCCAGCAAGATTGTTAATTAGAATGAAAATCACCAAAATGTAAACATTATATTTGCATATATGAGTACTGGGATAATATTTTAATATATTGACAACATTTGCTTTCCCATTTCTTCCTTGTACCCACTATCCCATTTGACTATATTCAGTCAAGTAACTTTCTACAAACACTGCTGTCATACACAATACACCCACAAACATATGCATGCGCACACACACTTATACACACATACATATGTAATAAAGTTGGGAACAAATATTCATATTTTGTTTTGTTTATGCACAGGGATAAATGTTCCAAGTACGCACCAAAATTCCTAAAAAAACCTCTTAAAAGTACAGATTATATTTTGTGATAGAGATTGGTTAGTTCTCACTAAACCTTTTTTCCTTTCCTCCTGGGCAGAGAAATAGATTATATTTTCCAGCCTCCTTTGTAATCAAGCATGGCCACGTGACTGTTTTCTCTCCATGGAACATGGACAGAAGGGATGTAAACCACTTCCAAGCCTGACCATAAGTATTTCCCTTGAAATCTACCACTCTGTCTTTTCCTGATAACTTCTGGTTGGATGTTAGAGCCTGGAGCAACCATGGAAGTCACAGGTGGAAGATGGCTGAGACTCCATTAGCTGAGAACCTTGACTGTCTCCATGGTGTTGAAGTTCCCCTGCTTCATCTCCCCTCTCACTCCTCCCATGTTGACTAGACTTGATATAAATGAGAAGTAAGCCTCTACTTGTCTTAAATCACTGAAGTCTCTGGTTCAGCTGTCATTGGGAATACTGTTGCCATTTGTAATGGAATAGTACATGATTTTAGATTTTCTTAAAAAAGCCCAGCATTTTGAAGTGCAAACAGCAGAACTGAAAATACTCAGAGGAAGATGATATTGGTAGGATAAGAAACTAGGTGCCTAAAACCCAAATGCTGGTTGGTGAGTGAGATGGCTTGGTACTTCAAGCCTCAGAGTCAAGCCAAGAAATAGGGTAAGAAATAAATTACAGAAAATTTGGGTGATCCTAGAGAAGAGAATGAGATTAACTCCTCTGAGTTTAGTCTAATGAGACTGCAAGTCTCTTTGTGATGTTCCATGCACAGCTTTGCTCCTAAGTGACAGAGTATCAGTGGCTGGGGGAGTAATTTTACATAGATAGGCCCTAGGTCAGCTTCTCTGGGCCTGGTTCCCTCCCATTTGGAGGACAGGGAGTAGCAGTAAATGTTTTCTTTCTTGAACATTTAAAGGGAGAAGCATTAAACCAGAAGGGGATTTGTAGGAGGGTGAGAGAATGAAGAATTACCTGTGTGGATGTGATGACTAGAGAATAGAGAGGGAGTTGAATGAATATTCTGGGCTGATGAAGCACGATTAGTACGTAGAAAGTAAATAGTGGGAAATTAGTACATAGAGAGAGAGTGAAGAGAAGATTGCTGCTGAAGTGAGAAAATATTTAGCATGTTTAACTTACTCATAAAGGGTCTTTTACTACGGTGAATAATTTGAAGAAGCACATTATCATGGCCTTTTTAATTTCAATATTTAATTGAGGTAATAGAGTACTTTATATTTTATTTGAAAGTTATTAAAGATTTCAGTGCCCTTTTGCATAGTATGTATATTTCACTTAACAGTATGTAGGGCACATTTCACCTATTCCACTGGATGTCTTTCATTGAAGAGCCATCAACTTGAGATGTTTATTCACTTACTAAATAAAACCACAGACTTGGGCAACATGGCATGGAAAGTAGAAAGTCCCTATATTAAGCCAATATCTCATAGAATAGAAATCTTGAACCAAGTTGCTAAAATGTAGGCTCTTACAGATGGCCAGAAAGAAGAGTTGACATAATGCTGGGCCCTAAGTCAAAGATAACTTTATTTAGCAACCTTTGGCAAGTCTGAGTAAGGAAGTAGTTACTGATAAGATTTCCAATATAGGGCAGAAGTTTCTATATAAAAATTAACTATAAACCAGACAGTGTACTTAATAATATTATCTGAATCTACTACATCTAAAAAAATACAGGCATCTAATTAATTTAGGAATAAAATAGTCTTGTTTTATGAAATAAAATTTTATTTGTTAAATTATAAGGCATTTGGAAATACCATTGCTTATCAAGAGCTTAAATTACATATAGATTCAACCTAGAAATCAGATCCAAAGAGCAAAGAGATAAACACTGGTAGGCACAGCCCATGAAGAGGGGTGAGTTTGAGGAATAAGTCATCTGACCAGAGGATCTTAATATGACTTTAAACATGCTGGATTTTACCTTTTGGCCTCCTAAAGAGTGACAGTGGGTTATCACTGTGAGAATGAAGTATGATAAATGAAATTTATAAACTGGGTAGCTCTGTGCCTGGCAGAGTGAATTCTATATAAATGATGGTTCTTTTCTCTCCACTCCCAGGTTGCTTTAGATAATAATTGCAAACAAATATAATTATTATGGATTTATAAAGATGAAATCAAAATTTAAATTATATTTATTCCATTGTGGTTGAGAAATGATATAAAGAAGTTCTTAACACAGGATTTTAGCCACCGATGTTTATTGAAATTTGCTCAAAGTGAAGCCCTCTGATTTACACATGAGGATAAAATGAAAGGAACAGGTCATCCATGGATTGAGTTACACTTTCTTTTTTGCTGAAACTCCTAAATGGGAGCCAGTTAGGCATTTGGGGAGATAACAACTATGACCTAACTTAAGATTTAATAATAAAATGTACTAATTTCAATTTTAATATGCATCATTTATGTGCAATTTTGGTAGTTTTCCAAAGGATTATGAGGACTTAATATGATATTAAGGTGGTTATACTTTAAATTAGCTAGGATATATTTTAAATAGTCAACACTCCAATTGTCATTTACATAATACCACCTAACTCTACCAAGCTAGCAATGGTGATTTTACCAAACTCTGAAAAAAATAGACCTCAGTCACCGTCTTCACCATTTAAAATGTTCAGAAACACTGCATAGTTAGTCCCTACAGAAATAATATTTCTAGGAGGATTTTTTATATTATATATATGTATATATATATTTAAGGAAGAATCCATTTATTCTGAGTTCAAAAGTTAAACATTTAGAAAGTTCAGAGCGTAGTCAGAGGACAGTGGGGTAAAACCAAAGGGAGAGCAATAAAGACAAACCCTTGCAGCTTACTAATTTTTCCTTTTCCCAAGTTACTATCTATTGAGGAACTTGTCTAAGCCTTCCTGGAAAATAGTTTTTAAAAAAATAAGTAGCAAAGGATAAAGGGATGGGGAGAGGTTGAAATATTTCATTTTTCTAAAGCCATTAGCTACACAACTGATTTGGAATTTTGCATTATAAAATTTCAAGGTATATCATGTTAATAATTATGCATAAAGTTTATTAAGATGGTCTCTAATTTTTCTTTACCTTTTTAAGATGAATATTTTTCAAAACCTGATGGCATTTTCCTCATGCTTATTTCTCTATTTGAAGTATTAGTTGATCTGTTCTGGGTATTTTTAGTTCATAAAGAGAGAAAGCAAGAGAAAGTTAAGTTCTCAGCAGGCAGAGAGCTCACACTGCGATGTCTTACTTCATCCACTTCTTTACGTAATTTTTAAGTTAGGTTCCTGCTGTTCCCCTAAGTGTTTCTGCTTTAGAATTCTTGCCAACATAGATATACTATTGACAAGGAAATATAACAAGGATAGTTCTTTTTAATTCACTTCATACTAACTAGATTCCTCATAGAAGCTGGAAAAAATAAAAATATTTTCAGACACAATGTCCAGTAGGGAAAACAAGAGAGGGGAAGTTGTAACTTGTACACTTTAGCTTTCTGTCTTTATATTTGTCAAAGACTTTAGGCATATTCTGGCTACAAATAGGCAATAGTGGACACGCAAGATATAACATGAAAATACTAGGAGAAAGCTTAGCTTTCTGCGCTCTTGGGAAATTCCCTGACTTGTTTTCATTGTTTTAATAGAGTTTATTTTTCGCTCCATAGGGATGGAACAGAGATAATGAGGTACTCTTTTCCTACTATAAGAATTCTGACACTTCTTCCAAAAGTTACACAAGATGCATGATAGAGTGATTTTTGAATCCCCTGATATTTCATGTAATTCTTTCTATTAGTACTCCCTAGTCAAAATGACAGCAAATTAAAAGGAAGGTCAATTGGGAAGCCCACACAGACACACACATACATATACATGCACACACCAAAGGGAATTTCCAATTTGTCATCAGTTTGCATCTATAAATCAACTATTTGGAATGTGGGGTGTAGACTTTTAAAAAATATAGTGGTGATATTTCAAAATAATTTAGCTTCTGGAGTATACAATCAAAAGCAACTTCTGAAATGGGAAATTTTCTTTAAAACTTTAACTCAAGGGTATACAACACAATTCCAGTGTGGGGATGGGGCTATACTCTATTATAAAACTTTGTGAAATGTTCCAGATGAGGAGTTGAGGATTTTAGGTGACCTGTGGTTTGAAATCTTAGCTGAGGGACACATTAGAGATTGGAAGAGAAAATGCTGGCCTATTTGTGTGGAGGAATGTTTTTCTTAATGACGATGAATTAATATTCTATTGCTATTAACAAATTACTACAAACTAGTGCCTTAAAACAGCATCTGTTTATTGTCTGCAGTCCTATAAAGCTAGAAGTCAGAGATGGTGTAGCTGGCTTCTCTGCTCAGGGGCTCACAGAGCTGAAATCAATGTGCCATCTGGCTGCATTCTCACCTGGAGCTCCGAGTCCTCTTAGGAGCCTATTCTTGTTATTGGCAGAATTTAGTTTCTTGAAACATAGGACTGAGAATCCTGTTTCCTTGGCTTCCTGTCAGCCAGGGTCTACTCTCAACTCCTACAGACTGCTCTCATTTTTTCCACAAGTGGGCTTCTCACGGATCCTCTTACCACATGGTAGAAGTAGAATTGCTCACATTCAATCTCCCTGCACTTTGAATCTTTCTGACTTTTGCAACCAGCTGGAGAAAACGCTCCTCTTGGACCCATGGCTGGGTTAGGCTCTGGCCAGATAATCACCATATTTTAAAGTCAACTGACTTGAAACTTTAGTTACAGCAACATAATCTCTTCACAGCAGCCCTTGGATTAGTTCTTAAATGAAAAAGCAGGGGCCAAGAATCTTGAGGGGAAGGGCGTCTTTAGAATTTGGCAAATCGTACAGAGTTAGGGTATGTTGTAGGTGTACACCCAAGGCAATAGAAGTTAACTTACTTGATTACCTTTTAATTGTCCCTCACTGCTGTTTTCCTTTGGCCTTCTTTTCACCTGAAGGGCAATTCTTTCTCTCCTTTAATGGTGAAAAAAAGCATATATTTTGTGATATCTTTTAAAGAGATATTTTTAGAAAAAATATAAATAGAATGTAGAAAAATCGATAATACATCTTGCAATAAAGGTTGTTATTGGTATTTATTAATAAATAAGTTTTTTTTTTAATTGTATTCTAGTCTTGTTCCTATCCAATTTTCCTTAGGCTCAACTTCTAAATTCCCAAATCTCTTATCTCAATCTATGAATAACTTTAAACTCTGTTTATTTAACAGCTAGGGTTTGGAGAACATTTTCTCTCAACTCCTTTTGCATTTTCTATTGTTTCTCCAGGAATACAGCGATTCTGTCAAATGAGCTGCTAGACATACTTCATATGCATCAAAAGTCCGGGCCAGAATCAATGGTTGTTCATTTTTTTTTCCATGTTTCTTCTGAAAAGGCATGTGGACTTCCTGAAGCAGGGTAGCAGCTAGATACCTTTTATAACCCCTCTATGTTTATTTCTCTTTTATTTTTACTCATAGACTTCTCCTCTTTTCTCCTGCTAAAACTGGGAATTGCAACAAGAAGAAACGGCCATGCCATGAAGGCACAATGCTTAGCAATTATTATATAATTATTAAATTGATGTTATTTTGAGGCAAAGAAGGCAAATTTTATTGACCTCCTTGTGTCACAACCTTGTCCACTTCCATTTCCACTTCTGAGCCCCTACTTTGGTGGCATTTATTAATCATAGTTATTTTATTGAATAACCTTTATATTCATGGGTGAGGCTTATGAACTAGGTTTGACTAATCCCAAATTGCCCCATCTCCACCCCCACTGAAACCAACACATATCGCTTCCTACACATTTCATCCCCTGCACACACACCCAGCATAACGTCAGGGGAGTGCAATCAGTTGCTGCAATGCAACCTTCACACGGCTACTCAAGCCAAATGCAACACAGCCCTCTCTACTATTTCAAAATTTGAATTGTAATATTTTAGAATCTTTAAAAAATCATGTTATTAATCTCTACACTCATCTCTTTCCCCTTTCATTTTTAAAAATCATGTACTTTACTACCTAGTCTCATAAATCCAAACAAACAAACAAAAAATCCTGAATTCTGTATTGAAGCATGGTTTGAGTAGGGAAGTTTTTTTCTAAGCTCCTTTGATTAGAATTGAATTAAACCTGAGGAAAAATATCTCTAAAGGGGGGGGGGCGGTGAATAAAGGGGTGAGTGAGAGACACAGCTTTCTTGAGTGGTCTCAAATTGAACAAAAGGCACCAGACTTTATACAGCTTTACTTATAAGGACTCTTAGTTTTGACAGTTGAAGGAAAGGATGGGAGATTGAATATTTAAATTAGCTTTGTAACATCTTTGGTCTCACAAAACTCTGAGTATTCTTGCCCCTTCTTTTTTTGGCAATAATATTCCCTTACAAAGTTTTGCTCTGTTTTTATAATACTTCTAATATCACATAAGGGCAAGCATATATATACTCATACATGTGTGTGCACAACACACACACACACACACATATCTCTGTGTGTTCCCCAGAGAAATTCAGTTTAGGATGCATTAGGTCTGGAAAACTATTAGGTAAAGAGCTCCCACTGGTGGTAGAGGAAATTTTATGTCCACATAAAATGCCTTTCCCTATTAGTACAATGAGAATTTATCTTTTAGTCACAATAAACAGTGTGCCAATAATGCTCTTTCACCATGTGATAAAAAAAAAAAAAATGCCACTGTTTTCTTAGGTGGTTATGGGTATTAGTCACAGCTGATAATAACCAGGAGGCGTATTTTGTGTTGCCAGGACTGTGTTAGTAGTTACAAGTCTGGATAAGCTCCAGATGAACCATTTTCAAGAAGCTTCAATGCTTTTAAAACTTTTAGGGATTCCAAAACTACTGCTGAAATACTTCAGTTCTTTCAACTTAGAACAAATTTATTACCCTTATTACTTGTTTTACATATAACCAGTGAAAGTACAGGTTTTCAAAGTTTAAGCTCCTCTAAACTACTTTTGAGGAAGAATGGGATACTTCATATATATCAGTGAAAACTTGTCAAATACTTTTATCAAACTTGAATATGGAGTCTGAATCACTTAAAGTGTCAGTATTCATCAACAAGACAAACATAAATACCTCCTGCCTTCTTCGTGATGGGACTCTGACTCGACATAATTTTCCACAAATAATATTTCAAGAGGTATGTTAGTGTTTAACCATGGGCATTTCAATTATCAAGTATCCACTTACAATTCTTTAAAACAATGACTTAAAGCCTATATGACAATTCCACAGGGGGAAACAATATTAGATTTATAAAGGAGAAAAATCTAGTTTCTTCTCCTAGCTATTGCTTAGACTGAAATATTTTGGGCAGTGTGTCCAAACAGATGTTATTGACAAGAAGGAAAGATGGAGCAGGTATAAACAGGGACAGTTTCAAGGAAAAGGGTAAGGGCATTAGTTAATTAGGCAAAATGTGGTATTTTATATGTACTCAACTTACTTTTTTTTTTTTTCAACTTACTTTTAAATCCAGAGTTCAGGTTCTTTCATAATCAGACTGTAACATAAAATTTCAGTTCAGTGTCCTCATGATCTGAGGGATGCAAACCTTCTGTGGTTTATGAAACAAGATTAAGACTTGAATTCTACTCTTGAGATCACAGCTTGTCAGCTTGTGATGTCAACTGTAATACTTTGCTAAATATATAACATGTTGCTTCATATAACATATTTGTATTTTCAGAGCCTAATTTTATAAGACTAGGTCGCATAGTAATGTCTTCATTAAAATAATTTAAGGTGTGATTTTAAGACAGTGCCAGTTCCTAGTAGTATGTAGTGATTTGAGATCCCATGTCCCACTTGTTTGTATATTCACAACATGTGTGCTCTTCTATTCTTCAATGACTTACACCTAAAGAGTGAAAGAAGGAACAGGGAAAGGCAGTAAATATCATGACTGGGAGCAAGTTGCTACACAGTGCACCCAGGAACACAGGCTCAGGCATAACAGAAACTTTCAGTAAATGACTGCTTCATTACTTACACAGCACAAAGAGTCCAGAAGAGCTGGGGACGAGATCCACCGGTCGGTCTCCTGGGAGGCAGACTGCTCGGGTCAGGGTTGATGGATGGCAGCTCCACATGCCCACTTTGTATTGGAGACCAGAGATAAGTCTGTGCTTTATCTTCTCAGGGGGTGGGGGTCTGCCACAGAGAATTTCCTGCCCTGACAAATATCGGGGGTGTCTTGTTCCAGGTTTCCAGATTTTTCCTGGTCAGGCCTTTTCATTAGACCCAACAGTTGAATGGAAACAGACTCAAATATCTGTGCACAATAGAAAAGGAGGCAGGGATGGGGGCTGGCTGTGGAAAAGTGGGTAGACAAGGGCTGGAAGATGGCTGCTGAGCGTGTGTGTGACTTTCCCAGCAATGTATAAGGAAGACTTATTCTAGTATTTTTCAAAAGCATCAGATGAGCTTGCTATCCTTGCCCTTTTAACTTTCGTTCATTTTTTCATTATTTAGTTCAAACTTAAGGTGATAAAAGTGCAAGGTGTATACCCACACGTAACTCACACACTACTGCAAGGCTATTCTTGAAAAGCTGCCACAAGATAGGATACAGTATCTATACAGACTCTTGGAAAAGAAAAGATGATTTGCTTACTCTAAAATTTGTGTATCCACAGAGAGAAGAATGCAAATGTCCACACTGCAAAGGCAGTAGCACTTTGTCCATGGTGGGCCTGTTGCCAATGGTCAGCAGCCAGCGCTGCTTTCAACACATTTCTTTTCCTGCCAGGTAAAATATGGGGCCAAAATGTTAAATATGGGGAAGTGGTCATAGTGCAGGCTGACTCTCCCAAACAAATGGGTTTGCTCACAGTAGAGCTCTCTTTGACATGAATAAGGGAACAGGGCAGCAAGTTCAATAAAAATGGTTTATCATCACTGAGAAAGCCATAATTTGTGTGGAATCTGGCTGCATTTTTTAGAACAGGACATTTTCCAAAGAGTTAAGAACATATAGAAATTTGATTGAGTATGAATTGGGGTAGATATTATTTTAATTGCTGTCACCTGAGTTCTACTTGGGAAGGGGCTCTCTTTGTTTTGGGAACTATAGTGCTAAGCATTTAGAATTTGGAATGGGTGATTCTAAAATTAATGGCTAAGGGAAGCAGCAGAAATAGCTAAAATGAACAGAAATGACTGCCAAGGAGAGACATGGGAAAAGAGGGTAGGAAAATGGCAGGAGGCCGGAGTGGCAGAGTCAAGGGGCCAGAAAAGATGTCCCCATGGAGGAATAGCACATGGGCTTTTAAGAAGAGTGACTCTGGCTAGTAAGTGTGTAAGAGTATTGCAGGTAGGAAAACTTTATAATGTACATCAGTTAAATTTCAAAAATAATTTTAAATAATTTATTTGGTCTGCTGCTTTTTGATGTAATGGAAGAAAACGGTCTAAGTTCCAATTCTGAACTAGAGAGGATGCAAGAGAAGAAAAGAGCTGGAGGGAAACTTGGAGCGAGAAGTCACCTTACTATGTAAAATTGGGACTTTTACCAAGAATTGGGGAAGTGAGTAATTTCATTTAAATATATCTAATTCCAAAAGACTAGGAACCCATTGGTGATATCTGACTATTAATGATATAATAATACAGACAACATAAATATTTTAAATAAAAGCAGAAAGCAATTAAGCATTTTACTGATTATAGAAGCTCTTCTCCATCCTACCCATTGCCTTCTCCCATATACACTCCTATACAATAAAACAATGGAGAATGATTTCCCCTTCTCTCTCCTGCCATCTCTCATAGGAAGAGCTTCACATGGGACTTCCCCTTTATTTCCTGGATCTATAGTCCATTACTGGGCATAACCTTCAACATCATACTGCCAGAATCAAAAGTACAGGTTATCAGAAGGTGATGATTTCGACACAGCACATAGTAACCTTTTTCTAAGGAGTCAGTGAGATGAGAAAAGACTCTGTAAAAACAAACTTCTACTTAATAGGAGAGAGCAATCTGGTTATTTCCCCCTTCAAGTCCTTTTTATACATAACCAGAGACATTTAAAAAATGGAAAGGTACTTAAGAAATCATGCACCCAACCTTTCCATTTCAAGGATGAGGAAGCAAAACGAATTTCACATTCACTCACAGGTTTGTGAGTTTAACAGAATTGTATCGTCAGAGAGATTGACTGCCTTTAAATCAATCGTGATTTATCATTTTAGTACTTTTTATTTTTGGGAAATGCAAAATAGTTATCAATTATCATCTTGTCTGCCATTGCAAATAAAAATTCAACTAGTTTCACAGCAATATTTACTTTAAAACTAGCTTCTCTTTTTCCTAATAATGTAGAGAATATACAATCATACATATACACCTACCCACACATCTACCCACATATATTCCACCTCCCCTGCCCAAGCACATTTATCTCATCAGAGTAATTTAAGAAGAACAATTTAAAGAAGATCCCACAATTTTATTTTCTAGGTAACTGAAGTGGATAAAATTTCACAGCCATCCAAAAGATAACTGGAAAAAGTATAAGTAGAATCTTTGTGAATGTATATTCTAGAATTTTGGTAGTTAATTAGATAAAATATTAACTCTTCTTTTTTCACCACCATGAAACTTTCTCTCCCCACTCACACTGTATTTGTTCATAGGACAACAGCTTTTACAATGAGCCGGCCTTAAAAAAAATCTTAAATTTGTCATTTATAGTTCCCTCAACCCAACTTCCATTTCCAATCATTTGTCAAAGTCTGCTTATTTTTCTAGGAATAAACAAACGAACAAATGTAAAACTCTCCTATTTTTTTTTATTTTTTTATTGATACTACCCAAGCCAAGTACTTTTTCTTTAAACCTGGAATATCTCAGTAGACTTCTCATGGGTATACTGGTCCCTAGATTCTTCCCAACTTAACTGCTTGCTCCGTGGGTACATAGACAACATTGTCTAGTTCACTATTTTTTTCCTGGGTTTAGTACAGTGTCTGGAACAAAGCAGGGAGCAAATAAATATTTGTTGAATATACATTGTGATTTTTGCACACAGTTTCTTGATTAACTCATCTAATTTACTACATTAACATGGTGTTGCTTAAAAACCCTTTCAGTTTTCCCCCTTATGGATATAATAAACTATATACTTTTTATCTTGGCTTTCAAGTGCCCACTCCTGTGGCTTGTCACTTTGACTTCAGTTTACCATCTCTCAACTCCTTACACATGTTCTATGTCCTTATTTCCATATATATCTTTGGTAATATGACCTTTGTGTGTCTGGACTGTGGTCCCTGTATTCTGTCTGTTTCAGTCTCAGTCTGGTAACACTACCTCCATCTAAATTCCCTTATGGATGGGCACCACAACCTCAATTTGTTCCAAACTGAGCTCATTGCCTCCGTGTCTTTTCCCTCAAACTGGCTTCTCCTTTCTCCCCTCCTTAGTCAGGAAACCATGTCTTCCCACAATCTTGTCAGAAATTTATTCATTTAGTCTCTTTCCATCAGTCCCTAATTCAATCCAATAATGCTATTTTTTTTTAACTCTCTTGACTTTTACATTTTATAATTTTAAATTAATTATTCTCCAAATGTAGGGGCTCATCATCTGCCTACCACACTAAACTTAAACTTTAATCACCCAGGGTCCTTTAATCTCCCTGCTGCTCTGCACTGGGTAAGACACTGAGAAACAATGGTAAGAAAGAAAAACATGACTCTGCCCATCAGGGGTCCTAGAGGCTTTATCTGAGAAGATGGTTAATCACAATCGATATTATTGTTGGTTATTTGTAACCAACAGCCATCTTTACTATTCTATCTCCTTTCCTCATTTTCCTTGATTAATGGCAAATATGTTATTTTCTGCATTGAGATAGTGTGGAGGGTGGATGTCCACCATCTTCATATTTTGAATGTCTATTTGAGATAATTATGGATGCATTTTTAAATTGACTATTTTTATGTGGATTCTGATTACAGTTTTTAACACCTGGAGGCAATGGTATTATGATATAATGAAAAAGACAGAATTAGAAATGCCTCTTGTGCTTCAGGGAAATTTTAATTGATGGCCCACCCAGAAAGGTTTACATCACAGAAAATGCTAAGCAACAACTTCTAAGAATTAGGCAGGCCTTAAGTATTTTCACCCTGAAATCCTTTTAACAAATGATTGCTTATATTTCCTACCAGTTAGTTTGTATTCTTCTTTTCTTACAATTGTTTCATGGAAACAAATATTTTCACACTTTCAAGAAAAACCTAAAAGATTAGAAAAGAATCATTTACATTTATCCAACATCTTCTGGAAAGAGATGGCCAGAAATCTGCATCAGTTGTCAGAATTATTTTTTTCATATACAAAGGAATACGAGAATGAAGGCGGAATACCATTATATCTCAGTTTAAGGGTTCAGGTACAGATACCTGCAACTTCAGATAAGCAGTTTAAATATGAGTAGAGCTATAATTTTCAGTCCACTGTAAAACTGCTGATACAAATAGACAAAAAATGTTCTTCCTTGATCCTGAGCTGGGTATAAATGTGTTTAACAAATATACTATGAACTGATTGAATTAATCAAATATATAAATGGGGTTCTTTAGTATTTCTTGCATTGAACCAGAGGTTCCTAAGTGATTATTTCGGTTGACTAAACCAGTTTTATAATGAAATCAAGTCCCCTTATGTGGATCTCTCATTATAGCCACCTGAATATAGGCTGTAAATTACACAAGCACGTATGCATGTACAGCTTGCACAGTATATGAGGGCTTTTGACCTATATGGTGCTGGCAGGGCTGAAATGTAACCCTTTCTCTGATCACCAAGTCTTATGACTGAAGTGCTACCTAAACCCAAGACGGTATCTCTTGCTTTGTACAACAGTACTGAGTTGACTAATAGCATCCTGCAGTCACAAAAGAGCAAGATTGACTGTGTGGCAAAGAATAGAGACGGCAGTGATGTTCAAGAAAATTCTCTGATTGGCCATTTGGTGAATCTGACTTTAAGAAAATTAGCAATATCAAGCGCAAGGCAATTCATGAATATAAACAGCACCAACCTTTTTCTGATTGGGAAAGTTTGCGAACAAAGAGGCAAACTGAAGTGCGGCAGTGATAAATTAGATTTGGAGATTAATTAGAACAGAACATTTTCTTAAGTCCAGTCTTTATCTGTGATGAAGCGGCATTATTGTAGTAGTTATCTCAGAATCCAGTACCTGAGAGAAATTGGGTTTTAGCCATTTATTTTCAAATGTTCCCTTATTTGGATGATTTCCAAAGACTTTTGTTCAAGAAATTCTGTTTCCTAACATCCAATACTTTCTAATGCTGCTTGGAAGCACAGTACTATAAAAGAAAAATAAATGACTCATCATTTATTATTTCTAATATAATAATATTAAATTAATATTATACTCTTAAACATGGCAATATATTTATTTATTCATCAAATCATTTTTGGCTTCCTTGAATTGAAGAGCTCTAGGTAAAATAAAAGTATGTTAGATAAATAAATATAGTTATTTTTCTATACCTAACTCTCCATATTCATCTTTAAAGAAATGCTCACAAATTCTATTCTATTTACAAAGATGGAGATAGAAGCAGCCAGTAGTATAGGGGGAAAAAATCAAAACAAAACTCTTTCATATCTTTTTTCATTTTCTGCCTTGAGCAAATTCAAGAAAATACATTTATTACTCTGCAATGCGTAACAGAAAAAATTATTCAACCACTGTATTGGTTTACTAAAGGGCTGCAATTGCAAAGTACCAGAAAATGGTTGGTTTTTATAAAGGGGCTTTATTTGGGGTAAAAGATTACAGTTCCAAGACCATGTCCAAGGTTGTGAAAAGTCCAACTCAAGGCACCGTAAAAGATGTTCTCTCATCAAAGTCAGCTGTCACGTGGGGAAGCAAGATGGCCACAGATCTCTGCCTAGGTCTCCAGCTGTAGGCAAACCTGATTTGGGACTTGACTCTTACCAGGCCTCCTCTCTCAGTCTCGCAGCTCCACTCTCTTCCCAAGTTCAGCTGTAAGCTATCAGGCATATGGCCTCTGGCTCATTTCTCCTTGGGCTTCAGTTCTGTGAACATCTCCTTTCTCTCACATGGCAGGATCAAATATGGCAGCTTCTTTTACCTGTGTCTGTCTGTGTCTCTCTCTGTGTCTTTGTTTATATCAGACCCAGCCATAAGGCAGAGACCCAGCTGGCTCAAGCCTCACTGATATAGTCCAATCAAAAGCCCTAAAATGATCTTATCAGGTAATCTAATTTTAAAAAGCCCTCAAGGCAATTTAACACAATCAAAGGATATCACACCCACAGGAATAGATTAGATAGAAAACATAATCTTTCTCTTTTTGGGATTCAAAAGATAGTCTCAAAATACCACAACCACATTTCAAAATTATTTGTTTAAAAAGAAGGGGTATAAGTTTTCCTTAAATTAAATAACAATAATTTTCAGAAAGATCCCATGGCACCCTTCAAATGCAAATGTGCACAAGATAAATATTTGTCTGTTCAATGATTTTTAAAACTTATAATTAAAAAAAACTGAAAGATATTTTAATCCCCAAACATATATCTACCCAAATAATAGTAGTTATATTGAGAAACAAACAAGTGATCTCCTAAGAAGTAGAAGCATTATGTTTGGACTTCAGTCCTAGAAATATTACTATACATATAAATCTCATTTTCTCTTGATATACTACAATCTTACTTTCTTTAATGAAATTGATACAACCTGGGTTACCATAGGGAAGAATATTTGCCATGTTTTCTTTTTTCTTGTAAAGAGAGAAACAAAAGAGTTTTGGATATATATGCATTAATTATGGCTTATAGATCTAACTCCAGCTGTGGTAAAGCTGAACTTGAAGCAACATGTGATTGTTAGATTCTAATTGGCATTTCCATAACATTTCCATATAAAGCTTACCATCAACATCCTAGTTCCCCATGGATGTTTTTAGTTAAATAAGTAAACAGATAGAAGTAATTAGATTGATTTCAAGACAAATATTTTGTCTTTTTATAGCTAAAGAGTTATATGAGTTCATAAGCTTCAAAGAGCAACTTTTTAAACTGACCTCTGTATAAACTTCAATAAAGCCTGGACTTTCTTGGCTCAAAGAATGAAAAATCCATGTAATCTGGGATAAAATGTCTTGTTAACCTTTTAACAACTTAAATTCTTGTACGTAGAAAAGAAATTAATTTCAAGCTCTATAAACTTATTCTATTATTCAGTGGAAGCTTAAATGTGTATTCTTTCAAATATGCTAAATCAATAATAATAACTAATCTTTATAGTGTGCTTCCAATGGCCCATGTCTTGTTATATGTGATTTATATGTTTTAAGGCTTTTGTGGTGGTTTGAAACTGTATAGACCTCAGAAAAACATGTTCTTAATGTTAATCCATTCCTGTGGGTGTGAACCTGTTGTAAGTAGGATATTTTGATGAGGCTACTTCAGTTAAGGTATGACCTTCCCGACTCAGAATGGTATCCTGAAAAGTAATCCAATAACTGGAGTCCTTTATAAACTAAATGACTTCAGACATGAGAGAGAGAAAGCCACGGAAGCAAAAAACTGAAATCAAGGAAACCTAGAATTGAAGGAAGAGACCAGCAGGCACTGCCATGTGCCTTGCCATGTGGCAGAGGAGCCAAGGATTGCCGGCAGCAGATCTTCCAGAAAAAAGCATCACCTTGATGATGCCTTGATTTGGGCATTTTCACAGCCTCAAAACTTTAAGCAAATACATTCTCATGGTTTAAGCTGAACCATTTTAAGTATTTCCTTTAAGCATCCTAGGAAACTAAAAGAGCCTTTATGCCTCATAGAAACCTCATACGGTAGATGTTTTTTTAATCATAGTCCTTGTTCAATGGAAGACGAAAACGAGACACAGATCGGTTAAGTGACTAGTCCAAATTTACACAAGTAGTGAATGATAGAACCAGGCTTAGATCACAAGCCATCAGATCTGGAGATGGAGTTTTTATTCTCTAAGTGGGTGGCCCTTTTTGAGGAAGAAGTCTTCCAACAATGTCTGGAGAGCCCTATCCCAACCGTTTATGGCTTTGGTAACCATGGATAATGTTACATAGTAAAGAAACTTTGTTTGAATGCAGCATCTGTATGGCACTTGACAGTGTTCAAAGTACTTTTACATCCCACACAGCCAGCTGTTGAGCTATGAGTAGAAGAAATGTCTTATAGTCAAGAACAGTTCCCTCTTTGAAAGGGAACACTAAGTTCTGATTCAGTCCAGCCTCTATCCAGATATGAAAAACAAATATTGCCTATATTCAATACAGGGATAGATGGATTTTGATTTATAATGGAGTGGAAACAGAATGGGGAACATACACCACTGTTTTTAAATGCTCTGCCTATGAAATCAGAGAGTGCAGGGCCCAAGAAAAATGACACATATGTATTGACCTTCTTATTGCAGAGCAGACTTTGTTTTCCCCATTGTTCCAGCAGGTCCACGATTGTGACCTCCTTGCACCCTTGCATGAGAGGCAGATCAAGAATCCTAAGCAGCCCCTCAGGCAAAAAATATGCATGGGAATGTGCATTATCACAGGGTGATTAGACTACAAAAATCAAAGTATATTTTTCCAAGACATGGACAATTCTTTCCCTTCTAAGGCCAACCTACCCTTGAAATATTTATTTCTATAGCCTTGGATTCTGACAGTAATTATCTCTAATTTAATATATACTTTTTCACTATTTATACATTTATATAAGGATGTGCTAGGTCCTAGCAGAGCAAAAGATAATTATGACACAGGTGGTACTCTCAAGGAGGTCCTGCACTTGCGTGGGAGATAGGAGAAAACAGAATGCCAAAATAGAGGTGCCTACAATTGTTATCAATATTCAAAGCAGGGAAAAATAAGAAATGGTTTTTAAAAAAGAACGAAAGGTCTTTGTAGAATAGACAGGGCTTCAGAAGATGGTTGGTGAATCGAGGCAATGTAGGTAAAGAGAATATCAATCCTTGTTCCTGATGTGCAATTCTTGTGATTTGGGAATTTATGTTCATAATAATCTGGTTAAAATGCAAGGAGGAAGTAGTCCCTTATCATTTCTACATCTGTTTACAAACTTTTAACATATTTGCTGGCTCTCAACTTTCAGAGGAAAGCACATTTAAGAAATGCCATCTAGATGTTATATGATGATCATTCCTCTTGTTCACTTTTATGTGCATGGCGTTTTGAACTCGCCGTAATTCTCAAATGACCCTTCCTTCTCAAATGCCACAATATCCAGAAAGACCACTTCCATTTCCTCAGATGTTATCTGACCCCTTCTTTTGTGCACCCACAAAACTCACACGAAGTGTTGATTAAATGTGTCTTATACTAGTTTGCAAGCAACTGGTCTCTATAGTCACTGCAAGACCTGTCATCATAATATTCATTATTTCTTGATAGGTGTCTGTTAAATCAGATCATGTAAATGTAGTTCCATGCCTGTCTTAGGGAAAACCTTCAATAAGTGGAAACTTATTACTGAATAAATTGATGATTGGACAGACAAATGTGGCTTTTATGTATATTTAATAAAAATGGTAATCACTACTATGGCCAGAAATAATCTAAAAATGAAAAGTACAATAAAGGAGAAGGCCTGTTGCCTTCAAGATTTCTAGGAAGAGACCTGTAATTGCAAAATAAACAGGATAGGGAAAGAAATTCCTTGGGAGAGAGAGTTAACCAAGAGATTGAGGCTGGAGTGTAAACATAAAGAGTGGTAGGCAGTGCCTGGCACATAAATGCTTGCAAGTAAATTCCTGTTAATTGAATTTTTCACTGCACTTAGGAGAATTTAATTAAAATTCGTGAATTCACAGCATTATTCTGAGTTAGGGGACCATATAAGAGTTTGGAAATCATAGAGAGAAAGGACCTCTCTTTGTAAATATAACATTGGAGCTGCAAGAAAATAGCTCCTGCTTAGTGTATAGGTAGAGTTGGTATAGAGCTAAAATAAAAGAAAGAAAACTTAGCCAGATTGGTGATGCCTAGACCTGGACTCGTTACCTTCATTAGATATCTCTAATTTGGCCATTTGGCTATAGTTATTCAACTATCACTCTGGCATTGCAGTAAAGTAATTTCTGAATTCTCTTAATGTTCATTTGAAGAGTATATTGTGGATAAAAATTTGAGGAGACCTTGAGGGCCAGATCTGTGTTCCCAAGGTAGTAGCTGCCAACATAAATAATCCCTAGTGGAGCTGGTGCTGTTTGCTTTTGGGGAGCAGGGGGTGTTTTGTTTTTCTTTGTTTTGTTGTGTTTTTAAAGCAATGGTGTGGTAAGCAAAATAATAGCCCACCAAAGATACCCTAATCCTAACCCAGGGAATCAGGGAATGCTACTTTTTATAGCAGAAAAGACTTTGCAGATATGGTTAAATTAAGGATCTTGAGATATGGAATTTATCCTGGATTATTTGGATGGGTCCTACCTAATTAGAATTTTTAAAAAGTCTATATAAGGGGGAAGCAAGAAGGTCAAAGGAAGAAGTAGGAGATGTGATGATGGAAGCTTGAGGTTGCAATTATGTGAGGAAGGGGCCATGATCCCAAGAATGCAGGTTGTTTTCAAATTTAGAAAAGGCAAGGAAATGGACTCTGCCCTAGAGACTCCAAAAGTACCAGACTACTGATACCTGACTTTAACCTAGTGAGAATGATTTTAGATTTCTGTCCTCCAGAAGAGTAAGATAATATATTTGCATTATTTTTTGCCATCAACTTTTTGGTAATTTGTTATAGCAGGCACAGGAAACTGATACAACTGGGTATGGAGGAAATCAAAGTAGGACAGTTAAGGTAAAATCTAGAGTTCAGGCAGAAGGCTGAGAATTTAAGGACACTGCCTTTCCACAATCAGTCTAGTGGACTGTGATGGAAAGAGGGCAATGTCTTCAGTGTAAGAGCCTCAGAAATTTCTATGCAACTGGAAAAGAAGTGATATAGGTAAAGAGGGCATCAGCCATTGCTGCTGTTATGTAATTCTTGTGATTTGGCAGTCTATGGTCTTGATAAAATGCACAGAAGTGATATTTAACATATCTATATCTATTTACAAGTGTTTACCAGAGATGCATGGGCATATGTGAGGATATGACTGCAAAATAGTCTCCTACATTTAATTCTGTTCTAAGTTGGCTTGCAAGTTTTACTACAGGATAGAAAACAACTGTATACTGTGCTCCAGTGATACTATGTGCAAATTCTGGCAACAACCTATATCCTATAGTCCTAATATTGGGCGATATGGTCTGCTCACAATTGGCCTTGACATACATCTTGGGATGAATCCATTGGGATGTTTGTCTCAGCATGCAATAAGGTTTGGTAATAACACTATTCAATAAAAAGTAGGTATCTACCCTCTCACATAAAATGATATTGTGCTAAGTTCAGGAATAAGACACAATCCCCATCCTTAAGGATCTCAGAATCTGGTAGAGGAAAACAGATGAGTCTATAAGAATATGAAAGCGTTAAGGCAGAGTGTTGTAGGAACACATACTCCAAATTTGAGGGTTCAAGAAAGACTTAAATTAGATATATTTCTGTATTGAAAAAGGATTAATATAAAGAATATACAGATATAGATTAAAAAAGCAATCAATACAACACTTGCAGTTTTCTGTCTTTTTAATAGTGACCATTCTAAGAGGTGTGAAATGATATCTCACTGTAGCTCTGATTTGCATTTCCCTAATTGGTAGTGATGTTGAACATTTTTTCATGTGTTTATTTTGCCATTTGCATTTCTTCTTTGGACAGATGTCTACTCAAGTCCTTTGCCCATTTTTTAATTGAGACATTTGTCTTTTGATTGTTGAGTTGTAGCATCTCTTTATATATCATGGATATTAAACCCTTATTGGATATGTGATCTTCAAATATTTTCTCCAATTTAGTTAGCTGCCTTTTCATGATTTTGATAAAGTACTTTGAGGTGAAAAAGTGTTTAATTTTGAGGAGGTACCATTTATCTGTCCTGGGTTTCATAACACACAAAAAATGTATCTTTTATTAAACATTTAATTATTCAATGCTTTGTTATGGAATATTTTAAATGCAGAATACAGAAAATGGTTAATAGTCTGCCACATTCCACAACCACATTTAACAGATGATAAAATTCTTCACCAATTTCTTCTATTTTCTCTCTTCATTTTACCATTCCATACTTTTAAGTTTTATCTATGTCTGGTGTGTATCACTGGACAACTCATTTTTCTGGACCCCACTTTACTAATCCATTTTGAAGGACAGTGTTCATCTTTTTCATCTGTCATCTTCCCCCTTTTACATGTTTTCCTTGGATGCTTGATAGTTGTTTTTATGGCAGTTCAACATACATAGTTCTCTGAGTTCTTTGGAGGTTTTTTAGTTCCCTTAGCCTGAAGGTCAATTTTCAATTTTCAATTTTCAATTTCCCTTTGTAAAGTTTGTTCCCTTCACAGAAAACTGTTGCTGTGCATCTTTCCTTGCCTCCGTATTTCTTTCATGATTCTCCTTGTGAAGATCCTCTTGCTCCTTTGTGTTGTTCTCTAACTCTACTTCTCTCTTGCTGACCAGTGTGCCAGTGTTGATAGCAGAGGGACTCTTTCTTGAAAATCCTTTGGAATCAGAACCCAATCCTAACAAAGCATTATTTCTAGGGTCCACCACAAGTGTATATAATTGCCAAGGAATCTTAAGAAAATTTTACAGAACTCTGTTTCATAAAAAACAAGGATCTCCAAAACTTGCAACCAGCATCTCTTTCTCGTGTGGGAGGCCAAGGCTAAAGGAAATAAGTGTACAAGAAGGTGGGGAAGAGGAGGCAACGGCCACCAGATTCCTCTACTTCCCTAGGTCCACATCGAGTCCCTTCCACTTGTCAGGAGGTGGCCAGAGGATGAGCTGACTTCAGTGTTGGAGAGGATGTGGAGAGATAGGAACGCTTACTCACTGGTGGGAATGTAGAATGGTACAGCCACTGTGGAGGGCTGTTTGGCTGTTCCTAAACAAGTTGAATATAGATTTGCCACATGACCCAGTGATACCATTACTAGGTATATACCCAAAAAAACTAACAGCAGTAGCATGAAAAGACATCTGCACACAGGTTTTCAAAGAAGCATTATTCATGATTGCCAAAAGATAGAAACAGCCCAGATCTGATGAATGGACAAACAAACTGTGGTGTAAACACATGATGGAATATTATGCAGCTGTAAGAAGAAATGAAGTCATGAAGCATGTGTCAACATAGATGAACCTGGAGGACATTATGTTGAGTGAAGCAAGCCAGACACAAAAGGACAAATACTATATGATTGCAATATTATGAACTAAATATATTTGCAATCTCATGGAGTTAATAACTTGAATATGGGCCACCATAATTTAGAATGAAGTTAGAGACTGGAAAGCTGAGGGTTAACCTATGCATAATTTATAGAAAGAATGTGTGTTAATCTTTGGAAATAAATAGAAAAGGTAAAAGCCCAACATAATGTCTGTAACTAGCAGTACTGTTCCATGGGTATGAAAATGTTTGAAAGACAAAGTGGAAGGTCATGTGTATTACTAAAAAAAAAAAAGCTAAAAAATGTAACACAGGGGAGTGGATGTGGCTCAAGAGCTTGAGTACCTGCTTCCCACATGGGAGATGGTGGGTTCAGTCCCTGGTGCCTCCTAAAGAAAAGAAACAGACAAGAAACAAACAAACAAAAAACCAACTCAGGGGTGCCAGTGTGGTTCCCACATACAAGATCCCATATTCAACCCCCAATCCCGGTACCTCAAAAAACAAAACAAAATAGCACAAAAAACATGTAACATGGGACTGTATGGCATAGTAAAACCACATGTGAAATATGATTATGGGTAATATTGCATATATAAGTTGTTTTTCTTTGAAACTGAACAAATAGGTTAATGTTACAAGATGTTAATATCAGGCCAAATCCCGCTCGCCCCCAAAAAAACCATTATGCAGAGTGAAAAAAAAAGATGCAAAATACTACACATTGAATGATTCCATTTATATAAAATGTAAATATAAATCAATTTATAAAGATGGAATTAGATTAGTGGCTATGTAGGGCTGGGAAGGGTAGAGGCATTGAGAGGTGATTGCCAAGGTGCACGAAGCTTTTCTTTTTGGAGTAACGAAACTGTTCTAAAATTTTTTGTGGTGATTAATGTACAACACTGTGATTATACTAAAAGCCATTGATTTTTCACTTTCAATAGATTGCATGGTATGTGACTATATCTCAATAAAACTGCTTTTTTAAAAAAGCAATTAATCCTTCTGTTCTTTATTAAAATATCATTCAGAAGACATTTATTATAACATTATACAAAACACAAAGTATACTTAAGAATATATGTTCAATAAAATACTTGGAGAGTTTGCTATGTGGTGTCCATTGATGTTAATGGAAGTCCTGTTGTTAAGTCTTGATATGTTGTTTTGAAAAACTACATCAGCACAGTAAACGCTGATTTTTACCTTGTTAGAAGGTAATTGCTGATTGCCCTGAGCTGAGGTGGAGTAAACAATTTTAGGTAGAAATTGTGCCTCCTATTGTGCTCCTTCCATTTAGTTTACAAAGAATCAATACCAAAAAAAAAACTGTGGTGAACTTGGCACACTGAAAGAATTCTCACCTTTGAATTTGTAAAGCCACAATATATTTCCTTGAGAAAGCTTTCATAACCTCAAAAAGAAATATAAAACACCCAAATCCCTCAAATTCCTATTCAGTTCACAAAGGGATATGTGCCTTGCAGTAATATTTAGGTTTTGCCAGGAATGTAAATATGATAGACTTTGGAGCCATCCCACACTTTAATTCAAATTCAAATAAATCCTTTGCTTGGGCTTCTGTGTAAATAGAGCTCTTTCAAGGAGGAATCAAATATAGAAGTAATTTGAAAAGAAACTTGAATTATGCCTTCAAATAAACCTTTGAAGTAAAACTAAATTAAACACTAGGATCTGTTTTTTTTTTTTTTTTAATTGGAGAATTTGTGAATCTAAAGAAAAATCATGCATAAAATACAAGGTTCCCATATACCACCGTATTAACACCTTGCATTGGTGTGGTACATATGTTATAATTGATAACAGCACATTTATATAGTTGTACTATTAACTATAGTCAATGGTTTTACTTAAGATTCACTGTTTGTGTTGTGCAGTTCCTTGGATTTTAAAAAAATTTATTCTAGTAATATACCTACAACCTCAACTTTCCCTTTTTAACCACATTTACATATATAATTCAGTGCTCTTAATTATGTTCCCAATATTGTGCTACCATCACCACTCTCCATTTCTAAAACATTGCCATTGTCCCAAATAGAAACTCTGTACTTTTTAAGCCTTTACTCCCTATTCCTTACTCACACCCTGTCCATTGGTAGCATATATTCTAGAAGTTGGCACTATTTATTAGCTTATTCTAATTATATCATATCACTGAGATCATAGAATATTTGTCCTTTCGTGTCTGGCTTATTTCACTCAATATGATGTCTTCAAGGTTCATCCATGTCACATGTATCAGAATGCCCTTCCTTTTTAGGGATGAATAATATCCTGCATGTGTATGTATATACCACATTTTAAAAATACATTCATTGGTTGATAGACACATAGGTTGCCCAATATTCTGGAAATTGTGAATAATGCCCTTACTCTTCCATATAAATTTGATAATTGGCTTTTCCATTTCTGGAAAGAAGGTTGCTGTACTTCTGACTGGGATCACACTCAATCCGTAAATTGCTTAGTGTAGGATTGACATCTTAATATTTACTCTTCTAATCTGTAGCAATTTGATATTATTTATGAATTCCAAAAAAAAAGATATGTTTGTAAACTGCTCTGCTCCTCTGTGCATGACACTCTTTGATTGTATTAAATGCAAAGGTTTTACATTTACTTGATTAGATCTAGATTAGGGCTTTGATTTGACCATATCAGCAGGGCATGATTCAACATTGAGTCCCTGCCCCCTTAGTGCGCTGACAGAAACACACACTCACTCAAGAAAACAAACATAAGAAGATAAGGAGGAGGAGAGAACTTGATCATTGCGGTCTTGCCATATGACAGAAAGGAGAAGGTTCAAACAGCTAAAGCCCTGGGAAGAGAGACCAGCCCTATGCCAGCCTGCAGCTGAGACTGGAAGAAGCTAGGCCCACGGAGCCTTAAGAGGAAGAAGGAAGGAGAGACCAGGCAGAGGTCATATGCCATCTTGCTTCAACACATGACAACAGACTTTGGTGAGGAAGTAACCTTGAGTTGGACTCTTTAGGGCCTTGTAACTGTAAGCTTCTACCCCAAATACACACCCTTTATAAAAGCCTACAGATTTCTGGTAGTTTGCATCAGCACCCTTTTGGCTGATGAATACACAATCCTTTAACATGGAATGTCCTTCCATTTATTTAGGTCTTTGATTTCTTTCAGTAATGTTCTGTAGTTTTCTGTGCACAAATCCTTTCCATCCATGCTTAGATCCATTCCTAGATATGAGGTTTTCTTTCCAACAGACTGCCAGAGATTGTTAGGTCCTCTGCCACAAGGCAGGGCACATGGCAGCATCTGTTGGTCTCTTTCGGGTTTCATTGCTTTTAGTTTCTTGCTTCAATGGCTTTCTCTTTGTCTGAATTTCATTAGCTTATAAAGGACTCCAGTAAAAGGACTAAACCCCAAGCTGAGCCATTCCTTAATTGAAGTAACCTCACCAAAAGATCCTACTTACAATAGGCTTGGACCCAGAGAAAAGTATTAGCTTTAAGAACAAGATTTTCTGGGATACATACAGTTCCAAACCCCTACAATAAGTTAATGACATCTGCAAATAGAGAAAGTTTTACTTCTTCCTTTCTAGTCTGGATGTCTTTTATTTCTTTTTCTTTCCTAATTGCACTGGCAAGAACTTCCAATACAATCTTAAGTAGCATTGGTGACACTGGGCATGCTTTTCTAAGATCCCGATCTTAGAGAGGAAACTGTCAAGTCTTTCACCATTAAGCATGATGTTAGCTGTGTGGTGTTGTTTTTTTAATATGTCCTTTATCATGTTGAGGAAACTTCCTTCTCTTCCTAGTTTTCTAAGGGCTTTTATCAAGAACGTGTTCTGGATTTTCTTAATACCTTTTCTGTGTCAATTGAGATATCATGTTTTTTTCCCCTTCATTCTGTTAATTCAGTGTATTCCTATAAATGATTTTCGTATGTTGAATCACTTTTGCATACCTGGGATAAATCCCATATGATCATGGTATATAATTTTTTAATGTGCTGTTGGATTCAGTTTCTTAGCATTTTGTTGAGGATTTTTGCATATATATTCATAAAAGTTATTGGTTTGTAATAATCTTTTCTTGCAGTGTTTTATCTGGCTTTGGTTTGAGAGTGATATTGGCCTCATAGAATTAATTAGGGAATGTCTCCTCCTCTTCAATTTTTTAAAAAGAGTTTGAGGAAGGTTGGTGTCAATTCATCATGGAATATTTGGTAAAATTCTCCTGCAAAGCCATCTGGTCCTGGGCTCTTTTGGGGGAGGTTTTCAATCACTGATTCAATCTCTTTACTAGTTGTTGGTTTGTTGAGATCTTCTCTTTCTTCTTGTGTCAGTGTAGATAGTTTGTGTGTATCTAGGAATTTGTCCACTTCATCTAGATTATATAATTTGTTGCCATACAGGTGTTCATAATATTCTGTCATAGTCCTTTTTTATTTCAGTAAAGTCAGTGCCAGTGTAAAATAGCTTTTTCATTTTTGATTTAAGTTATTTGTGCTACCTCTCTCTTTTTTTTCATTGTCAGTCTGTCTAAAAGTTAGTCAGCTGTATTGATCTTTTTGGAGAACCAGCTTTTGGTTTTGTTGAGTCTATTGTTATTTTATTCTCCCTTTTATTTCTCTATCCTCTAATCTTTGTTATTGCCTTCCTTCTGCTCATTTTGGGTTTAGTTTACTCTTCTTTTTCTAGTTTTTTCCAGTTTTGATGTTAGGTCTCTGGTTTGAAATCTTGCTTTTTAATATAAACATTTAGAGCTATAGATTTCCCTCTCAGTATTGCCTTTGCTGCATCCTAAAAGTTTTGATATGTTGTAATTTCATTTTCATTCACTTCAAGATATTTCCTAATTCCCCTTGTGATTTCCCCTTTAGCCCATTGTATTTTTAAGAGTGGATTGTTTAATTTCCATAATTTGTGAAGTTTCCATTTCTCCCTCTGTTATTGTTTTCTAGTTTTACTCCATTACTGTTGGAGAAGATACATTGTATGATTTCAATACTTTTGAATTAATGAAACTTGTTTTATGACATAAGATATAGTCTACCCTGGAGAATGACTCATCTGCACTCTAGAAGAATGTGTAATATATTGTCGGTGGGTGAGGTGTTCTATACATGCCTGTTAGGTGTAGTTGGTTTAGAGTATAATTCAAGTCTTGCATTTCCTTACTGATCTCCTGTCTAGATGTTATATCCATTATTGAAAGTGCTGTGTTTGTTTAAAGCCTTCTACATTTTATGTAGAGCCATCTTTTACTCCCTTCAAATTTTTAAGAATTTGCTTCATATTTTTTGGGCTTCTGCTATTAGGTGTATATATATTTATAATTGTTACATCTTCTTGTTGAATTGATCTTTTTATCAGTATATATGACTGTCATCATCTCTTGTTTTAATCCCATATTTTTAGACTTAACAGGTATTATATTTGATGTTAGTATAGTTACTCCAGTTCTTTTTTGGTTACTACTTGCATGGTACATATATATATGTTTCCATCCTTCACTCTCAGACTACTTATATTTTTTAATTTAAGGTCATGCCTTTTTTCCATTCTGCCAATCGCTGGCTTTTGACTGGAGAGTTTAATCCACTTACATTTAAAGTCACTACTGATAATGCAGGACTTTCCTCTGCCATTTTGCTATTTAGTCTTTGTAAGTCATACCTTTTGATCCCTCAATTTTTCCATCAATGCCTGCTTGGATATTTATTTGTTTTGTTTTGTTTTTGTATTGTACCATATTAAATATATCCTTCTTATTTATAGCTGGATATATTTTTCATATAGTTTCCTTGTAGTTTCCATGGAGTTAAAATTTAACATCTTAAGTCTATAACAAGCATATTTTATTTGATACAAATTGATTTCAATAGCATAAACATCCACTATTCCTTAAACCCCTTGTCCCCCCATCATTTTTGTGCTTGCTATAAATCTTTGTACATTGTATGTCTGAAATGATAGATTTTTCATCACTTTTTATGCATTTACATTTTAGCAACTATAGGGAGTAAGTATTGGAGTTATATACTACAAAATACAATAGCTTTGGCATTTTTAATTACCCAAATTGTTACTAATATCAGAGGTCTGTATTTCTTTATGCTACATTGAACCATTATCCAATGTCCTTTCATTTCATTCTGAAGAATTCCCTTTAGCATTGCTTGTTGGGCAGATCTAGTGGTGATATACTCCCTCAGCTTTTGTTTATCTGAGAATATCTTCATCTCTCCCTCACTTTTGAAAGAAAGTTTTACCAGATATAAAATTTTTGTTTGGCATTTGTTTTCTTTCAACCCACTGCCTTCTTTCCTCCATTGTTTCTGGGACTCCATTGTTTCTGGGACTCCCTTGTATATAACATGTTGTTTTTCTCTTCCAACTTTCAGAACTCTCTACTTGTCCTTTGCATTCAACAGTTTGATCAATGTTGATCAAATGGGGTGTAGTTTTCTTCATATGTTATCCTGCTTGGTGTTCTTTGGTCTTCTTGGAAGTTCACATCTTTTGCTAAGTTTGGGAAGTTTTATATTATACTTCTTTGAATATTTCTTCTGTCCCTTTCTCTTTTTCTTCTCCTTCTGGGACTCCCATAATGCATACATTGGTATGTTTGATGGTGTCCCAGAAGTCTCTTAGACTATTTTTGCTTTTTATCATTCTTTTTCTTTCTGCTCTTCAGTCTGACTCATTTCAATTGTCTTGTTTTAGAATTCACTGATTCTTTCCTCTACAAGTACCAATCTGTAGTTGAAATTCTCCTGGGAATTTTTCTTTTCAATTATTGTGGTTTTGAACTCCAGTAGTTCTGTTTGGTTCCTTTTTAAAAAAATTTTTTTTCAGTGTCTTTATTAAGATTCTCATATTGTTTATTCATTATTTTCCTGATATCCTTTAGTTCCTTCTGTGTCTTTTCCTCCATCTCCTTGAATATATTGAAGATCATTTTTTAAAAGCCCCTGTCCAGTATATCCACAGTCTTGTTTTCTCCATTTATGTTTTCTGTTTTTTATCCTCTTTCATGGATGGTTTCTTTGCTTGTCTTATAATCTTTTGAATTTTAATATTTTTAAATGTTAACTTGGAAATTTATTCCCTGAGATGTCTGTTTCTTGAGTTTGTGACAAGCAGGTGATATGACAGAAATTTTCTTAAGTGTCAGAGTGAACAAAACTAAGAAAATCTAAACAAAAACACCTTTCACCATCTTTGTATTTTGACTGGTGCTCTCCCTCAGATGTCAGCCCTCTTATCAGGCAGGTCAGCCAAGCTGAATTCAAAGAGCAGGGTCCTTCCTCTCTTTTCTGGGCCTGTGTCTTGTCTTGGGCTTGTGATTTCTAATGTCCTTGGAAGTTGCCCTGTTTACTGGAGTTTAAATGTCCCATCTGCTTCCTCAAAAATTGCTCTTCTCACTGTCCTGGGTCTTCTACTGTGGGACTTAAGGCATGTAAGCCTTTGTTCCAGACTCAATTATTTCTTATACTGTTTGATTACCTCAAGATCCTTTTGCCTGGAAGGCAAATTCTGAGAGGCACAGTCAGGCCAGAGAAGAGTTTTCCAAGTCTGTCTTTCCCAAGAACAACATTAGCAACCTTCAAGAAGAGCATTGGCTAGCTCCAAACTGCCCTGGGGAGGGTTTGAGGGAGAGGCAAAGGAAGGGTGCCAGGACCTTCTTCCATGGATCCTCAAAGCTGCACTTACTTGACTTACTCCTGCTCAGTCAATGCAGCACTTCAATAGTCCTCCAAATCTCCAAGGAAGCTTACTGTCTTTAAGTCTCTTCCACTGCCTTCCTTCAAGGTGGGTTTGAACAATGGTCACCTTCAGATCCTGGACACCCAGAAACTGGAAATAGCTAATCAAAAGTAGTGATCAGCTATCAGCCCATCCCACCCTGAATCATGAGGATGGGGTATTTTATGTCACTCTTTGACACCAGCAAGCTATGCCAGGGGCCAGACTCCACTGCTGCCTGCAATGAGCATGGAGGATGGGGGCTGGTAATTACTGCACAGAGAAAGCAATTTAATGGTATTTACCATAACTTACCACGTCTCTTTCTCCTGCTTTTCCATGGATGCTGTACAGTGTTCTACTGGACACTGGAATTTTGAAATAGTTTATTCAGACAGTTCCTGCTTGTTTATAATTGTTCTCGTGGAGAGACTGATTCCTGGAGCTTCCTTCTCTATCATCTTCCCACAATTCACCATAAATGCTAAGATCTAATTTTCCATCTATGCTTTGGATCCTAGCCAAATTTTACAAATTAAGTCACATAACAGGTTTTTGTGGCTCTTGTTGGTAGTGTAGGTTTATTTGAAATCAATTTACCAGCTAGGCTTATCTTTCCCCTAAGTTTCCTGGTTGTTGGAATTGGTTGCATTTACCACATATTTTCTTGTTATTTAGTTTCAGTTTTTCCAAACCTATCTAACTGCCTATGCTAACTTTTTAGAAAAAAAAATTTAGAGGAGGAGCTATAAATTGCTCCTCAATTTTTTCAATTTTTCTGTTTATCATTACATCTTTGAACATAAAAAATCTGCTGAAAACACCAAAATCAACTCTTAGAATAATTTATGTATGTGCTAAATAATTTGAAAAACATTTTAACACCCTGGAAATTAGGGAATAGGAGGATCATACATATGCTGAAAAATCTTAGGCATAAAAGACATTTGAATATGCCAGTTTGTAATTAGTTGGGATTTAATAAAACAATCAAATATGTTGGCACCCTAGTTTCCCTCTTGTATGCATTGATAGGACTCCTTTTACAAAGCACAAGTTAGCAAATGAAAGGCTCAAAGACAAGAACTGGATCAAAGTGTACTGAAAAAAAATGTGTAAAATATAAAATTAGCACAGATTGAGATATTGAAATCATTTCTGTCATTAACAAAAAGGTATTCTTAAGCCAAAGAAATTTTTTTTTTTTTTCCACATAGAATCACTAGACTTTTCTTAAAGGAGAACATTGTGAAGTCGAAAGAACTAGGCTAGGATCAGGAAACATTGGACTCTATAATTTGATCTTGGGTAAGTTAGTTATCTGCACTGGGTTCCATTCTATTATGAGTAAAATAATAAGAGAGAAGTCTATATAATCTCTCTTCCTTGTCCTCTTTTCTCTATTAAATTGTTATTGACCTAATAAAATTGACCACCCTATTTCATTTGTATAATTGCAAAGGTCTCCAAACTTGCTTCCCTGCCTCCAAACTTACTGCCCTTTAACCCATTTTCCTCACTGAAATCAGAATGAATTTTTAAATCAAATTGTGTCATACCACCCACATTAAAATACTATAGCAGCTCAGCATTTAGCTCAGGATAAATCCCAATTCCTTAGCTGCTTTCTTGTCAAGTTCCATACCTTCCTTCTTCAACCTCAATTCTAGTCCCTTTTCCCTTTGCTCTCCCTGACTTGGCTTCTCTGCATCATCTAGCTTGAAGAAGACTTTCCTGACTCCAGACTAAATTGGTTGCTCTCCTAACATTTTTCTACAGCACTCTCTACCTCACATAATACCCCATTCTCCATTCTTTACTGCAATTATTTGCTTAGTGCCTGTCTTTCCTAGAAGTTTTCTTAGAGTCAGGGCCTGTCTGTATTGTTTGCTGTCACTCCAATGCTTGGCACTGTACTTAAGACCCAGGAAGCAAGGAAGCATGAAAGTTTTATTGCAGAACGTGTAAACAAATGAAGGGATAATTAAATGACTTTTATTCAGGTGGAAGAAGTGTGTGCTAATTCATATTTTCTCATTACCAAATGATCTCATAGTCATCTTGTAGACCTAGGAATAATAGTAAGATTTCAATAACTCCTTTAATTTGGTTTTCCCAATAAGACTACTCATGACTTAGAATCTGGTTAAAAAAAAAAGTATGATTTGAACATTGCATCAAACCCCAATAGATTCAGTGTATGTTACAGCCAAAATTTTGGACATAATGCATGCTAATCCAATGGGGAAAAATACAAAAATGCATGGCAAATAAAAGATCTATTTATATCTCTTCCTGATATCAGAAAATATTAAAGGTATTTTAAACCTATTTTAATGATTAGTAAATAGAATTGAAATAATTGACTAATTTGAAGCCACCAACAACCAATCAATAAATGTCCAATCTAAACAAACATTGTTATTTGCTTAACATTATTTAATCTCAGAGTGTTGATAATTTTTGAAGTTGGGTCATGGGGTCTCATTAAACTATTCTCTTTATTTTGTATAAGTCTGAAATTGCCAATAATAAAAAGTAAGCAATGTATGACAAATCCTTTAAAATAAACCAAAAATAGAGAAAATTCAGACTAAAAAATATCTTGTCATATTTATATTTGTCCTGAAACTTGTACTTTCTCTGGACATCTGAGACTCATTAATATTATTCAGGGACTCATTAATAGTCAATGTTCTTTTAATCTGAGATTCACTCAGGAAGGTTAGATTAGATTACAACATGTTTCTCAGTACTTTGATAATAGGAAGCGAGTCTGTCAAAATGACCCCAGAGTTTGAAAATATGTTCACTCTTATTCTATGACTCTGAAAGTGTTAGTGCATTGTTTAAAGTGCCCAACTCACTGCTAGCATGTGACTTATAAAGCAGTGAGAGTTTGCCACTTAAAATATAATTACTTTAGCTTTTAGCTATATATTCCTTACATTTATTTTCACAGAAGAAAATAAATGTCAACACCAAGAGATTATACATACAATGCACTGAAATCTAAAGCATATTTTGCAAGGTTGCTTAAAAGATAACCCAAATAAAATGTATGCAGAACCTTCACTTGTAACTATACTATATGAAAGAAAATGTGTTCTTATCCATAATACATATGAGAGTGTTCATGTAAGATATGCACAGCCCAAATAACATCTCTGACCAATAATTTGACTTCCCATAATAACAGTTTGCTTGAGGCATATATCAAGAAAAATATGCTTCCTGGATCAATTTAGATATGGTAAAACAAGGTTGCACACACATTACTACAGAGGAAGGAATTCAGCCTCCATAAACCCTATAGCACAGTGGAATGATTATTGTGCAGCAATGCTCAGTTGGTGAAGAAATATTTACCGAGGACTTTCTATTTCCAGTGCACAATCCCAGATGCTGCCTTGAATAACAACATAAATTAAAAGAACAGGCATTGCCCTGTAGGACCTTTTAATCTATTTAGGAGATGTCATTCATAAACTAAATTAATAGGTCTCATAAAACAAAATAGATGTAAGTAGGAATATAGTTAACTTTCTCCACTAAAATCTTGGTTCTACAATAATATAGCATTGGTACAAGGGCAGCAAAAATTGCTGTTAAAATGAAGAATAATTAACCATTAGAGATGCTATTTTGTTTTGTTTTGTTTTTGTGAAAGTAAGGTTTTGGCTTCACAGATATGTATAAGTAAAAATGAGATGGGGACTGAGAGTCTGAGGCAGTGGGAGTCAGATAATAAAAAGGGTACAGATGAACAAACTCAATATGAAAGAGAAAGCAAATTAATCTTCACTAAATATTAGATTAAAATGCATGTAGATGAGACCTTATATCACATGCACTCTAGTTGATTATTCCTACCTCCATTATTTTCCTTTATGAGTTATTTTCCTAACACACTACAAACACAAAAATACCCACCAGCAATTAGAACAATGTTAAATCCTTCCAGGGCCTCTTGCTCCATGGGTAGTGAAAATATATTAATATTAACACAATTGCAAAATATTGTAAGATTTTAGCTAATTCATTGGACTTTCCCATCCTGTATAGTTTTTATAGCATGGCACAGTATAAAGAACTAAAAACTGAGAATGCACCATCCATATTCGTACATTTTGTTGAAATAAGTGATACAATCATCTGAGCTACTAAGCTTGGACATGCTTTCCTAAAGATTAATAAAAGGTTCAACCCAGTGATGGGTTATATTATTTAGCTACTTGTGATATGTAGTGAGTAACTAATCAGCTAAAGGATGTAATAAAATAATAACAATGCTGACAAACAGCTCCATATAGCAAATCAGAGCTTTACTAAGAAATATTCATATTTTATAAAATAAAGATTTAATATTTACTCACTGGAAGGAAAAAACAAAGGCCTCAGTTTTACAGTCTTTAAATATTAAATAATTTTCCTTTCATATGCCTAGGGAGGAAAAAAAAAGAAAATGGAATTGAGAAAGGTAAATTCAGCACACTATACTAGATTCTTAAAAATACCATATTTCCTTATAAACTGAAGATCCAAATGAGCCTGGGAGGGCATAAATACTGGGGAAATTTTATCCTCCTGTTTATATTTATTGTAATTGATTTTTAAACTCAGATGGGACATCTGCAAATTTTTAGGCACTAATTTTCAAAGACCATGAAGCCCTCTGGGTGACTTTTTCATTTCCTTAACAGATAGTTTAGTTTTAAACTACATACTTTCCCTTGGCAGAGTAAGAGATGAAAAGCCTGCTATAAAATTGATTTGGCATCTACATAAAAGACAGCTTTGTAAGAAGTAGTACTAACCAAGAAGTTCTCTTCACCAAACATGTCCAAAACTTAAACTGTCACTGAGATCTGAGAAGAATTCCCTGCAGTAACATACCACAACGAAATCATATTTACATCCTTAATTATCATATTTTTGAAAGTAAAACTATCCATTTTTATCAGTGGGAATCTTTTGCATGAATGCAAGTCCTTCAAATTGTGTATTAGGCTTATCAATTTCAGTCTAATGGAACGTTTTGATATTCTTTTAAAATTTTACTATCAACTTCAACTGTCTCCCAAATAAATAAACCAGGGATATACCCTCAAAATATTTAAACAAACGAAGAAAATAAAAAAAAGAGGTGAAATATTTTATCACCTGTCTTTATTCTTATTCTTTATCTATATGATATTAAACATCTTAAATTGATTAGGCAATTGGTTAGACTCTAAATAGAATATTATTGTTATATATACTTGACCAAGATAATGGATATTCCTTCAATAAATGCAGATAGTGTCTATATATATAATGGTAAAATGAGACAATTCTTTAGATAAATAGCATAAGATGTAGCTTACAGAATTAAAATAAACCAAGAGAAATATACTTCCTTTTTAAAAATTAGAATTAGAATTTCTTTTTAAAAATCACATTTAAAGCGAAATAAAAGTAGGTGGAAAGCATATAGTATACTTATTTATTACATCTCTTTTAATGTGTTTGGGCCAAGAGTGTCTGACCTGTAGGATTATATGGTTCTGAATGCCTGTTAAAATGTTCTGATTAAGTAAGGGTGGTGTAAGTGTAGATTATAAAGAAGAACATTAAGGAAACTATCCCATGAAATGTAACTCCATGGAATTTGCTTATAAGTACTTGCTTCATTGAAGGCTGTTTTTATTGGAGGCTTAATACATTGTGTGCAATAACAAGATTTAACATGGAAGAAATTTATCAGTGAAGAACGGTTCAAGTCAGGGTCTAGAGACCATAAACCTTGTTTAGTTGAAATAGCCAGCTAGTGACAAGTTTGTAACCACCAGTCTAGCCAAAATTTGATCGTGTGTGCAATGATACAGCCTGAAGTGTTTTATGATCTTTTCGCTGTTTTATGAATGAATTCTACCAGACATTTAAACGCAGGGTGAGACAAGCATGTTTTATTCTTCTCAAACTAGTTTATGCAAGTCAATCCTATAGAACTTCACTATATTGAATTAAAACAAAATTTCTTGGCTGTCTGATGACATTTTTATAATTGATAGTATCTGTGGTTGATTGAATCATGTACCCCAGTTTGGACATGTTCTTGGTCTTGGTTTGCATTCTGGTGTGTGTAGACCCTTGTAAATAAGATCTCTTCAGGATGTTACTTCAGTTAAGATGTGGCCCCACTGAATCCGGTTGAGTTTTAATCTGGATTACTGGAGTCTTTTATAAGCAGAGTGAAAATAAGACAGAGAGAGACACAAGAAGACGCTGCCAATTACATTGCCATGTGATAGAAAAGTCACAGACCATGGGTTGCCAGCAGCTAGCCCTAGAAGGTCACAGTCTTTGGGAGGAAAGAGTCACCTTGCTGTCACCTCAATTTTGGATTTCTCCTAGTCTCAAAACTATGAACCAATCTTATGGTTTAAGCAAAACCTATTGCATGTTATTTGTTTCAGGAAACTAAAATAGTATCTTTTGTGCATTTTAATAATTTTATTACAACAAAGATAATAGGTCAAAAATTATTCTTATACTTTTATTCGTTCAAAGAGTCTCAGGTTTTGTTAAAGCCTATAATAGTGAAATCAATTTGTTTATAACCATAAGTTTGGAAAATTACCCTACATAATTACACACCCTAACCCCCTACCTGATTGGAGTCATCTGTTCTGTGATATCATGGTAAAGAGGTATTCTGAATTTAGTTGAATTCTTTGTCTAAACTCACTCTGTCCATACACAGCAACTCCATTTTTGGTGTATTCTCAAAGATAGAGATTATGTCCATTTTTTCCTGAGTTAAAATGTATTTCCCTATATCTTCTGCCCTTGGTCCAATTTCTAAACCCTATAGTTATGGAGAATTGATCAATCCTCCTAACTCGTCACAGTTTTCCACACATTTGGAGAAAGCCACATAATTTTTTGATCAGTCTAGTCGTTGCAGTGTATTGAGTCAGTTTTAATGCAAATTGACAATGTACATTTCCACTAATGCTAAAAATTCCAAATGCAATTTGAAACCCTAATCATAGACTGGCAGAAGTTATGAACACAAATGGATTTCTATACTAGTCAGATCAATCAGAATTATTAATTGAGTTTCCTCTGGAGATCCAGTTGACATTACTTGTCTAGAGATTGTAGGAGAAGAGAAGAAAAAAACCTCATATAGAGGTATGGGAAGAATTTCTTTGCTCTTGGAAGCCAGTACTAAGCTCTGTCAAAATGTATTGAGAGTTTCTCTGTTATTATTTTTGGATTACATATAAAATAAACCAAACAATTAACACCCTCAGTGTATAATAAGTCATTTGTATTTAACATTGTTTTCCTCTATTTTCAGTTATGTTTCCACCTTTCTGTAAACAATGAGTCTTCAAAGCATCATCATAGACTTAAAATTTACTGAAGACTCTTATAATTGAGAGCTTTATAATACGTTTCTTACAGATGTAATAGAAACATCAAAATCTTACAATCTCTTTGTCAGTGTTATTTCAAGAAGATTTGGAAAGGAATCAGTCCCTTGAACAAAAAAGCTTCCAGAGAAATATGTGCAGCAACATGTATATAGTAAACAAACAATATGCCACATACTCCAAACGCACACACATATACACACATGTTTGTTACATACTTCTGCTTATGTCCTTGCAATATTATAAATAATTGTGAAGAAGAAATGCAATTGTCATATGCATTCTTTGGCACACCATATTAACTCTCTTAACTTATTACAGAAGTATTTTCATTTCCCTAGACTTAGTTGACTGATTACTTGAGTGTAGTGCTTTTAATGTCTTTTCTGAGATTTCAGCTTACCTGAACTGCACTGCTTATTATCTGCAATATTAGTAGCATTTCTCTCTTTTTAAGGTATTTAATTTCTTCCAGAATGAAAAATAAAAGAGAGAAAAGAAAAAACAGTATGTTCTTGTTTATCCCATGCTATCCCAGTTGTATTTTATTTTTTCTATTAGAGTCACATAATCACAAGATGAGCTAATTAATTTATCAAGTTCTATGAAAACAGAAGATTCTGTGACTGCCTGCACAGTCTCCAGCTTTTAGTCATTAAACAATTCACTCTGTAGCAGCCGAGACTGGCTGGTGAGTAGCTCTATGCATTTCTAGAATTATTTTCTAGCAAGCTGGCATTCTGCTTTCTAAATGTCAAATAGATAGTATGTAACCATGAAGACTTCATGTATCATGAAGACAAGATAAGGGTTAATAAAAATAAAAATAAAAATAAATATTTTTACCTGCAGTAATGATATAAAATAGGTAATTTCAGTAAAGGATCACAGAAAAAGATTTAGTACACTTTAATGTTGAAAATTGTGATTTCTCAGATACAACCCAAAATGGGATGAATGGACTAATGCCCTGGGGAATCATATTAAGGGTCTGAACTTTAACAAGATTAGCAGTATCATTGTTGGAAATAGTAGAGGAAGTTGGGCAGGGGTGGACACTCAACAAGACGAAAAAGAAAGAGGTGAATATGGAAACCATGTTTTAGCTCTTCATTTTCTCCCCTATATAACTCACAACATATTCATAATATGGTCAAAATATGGCAAAAGAGATTTAAAGCATCCTTCTGGAGCTCTAATAAAAATTAAGGTATTCTTTGAACTCTAAGGGAAAATAAACAAACCCTTCTTTTTAATCTGGTCTTAAGATGGAGAGAAAATGAAGCTATGTTAGTACTGGCAGTATCATTGCATGTCACAGTCAGGAATGACCTTTTCAGGCAAAAAGAAGACAATTATCCTAACTTCATGATATCCTAATCATTTGAAATGATGGCTAGAAATATGTAGTGGAGAGTAGACATGTTACATGCCCACTGGAAAGTCACATCAGGAATATAAAACCCAAACTTCTCTAAGACCCTACTTGATCTAGGTCTGCCTATTTCTCCTATCTCCTTTCTTTCCACATTAACCCTGGTCCATCAAGCTTAGTCTCTTATGGCCTTTTATCTCTTTTCCAAACACTTAAACCTTGAGGACGTGAACCTGCTGCTTTCCCTGTCTGGAAAGCTCATCCCTCAGATCTCTGTATATCTGGCCAATGAAATCTCCCTGCAAAGGCCACATTCACAGAGGAAAGTTTCCTGACTGCTCTCTATTTCCCCTCCTCCCACTCACTCTCTAATAACATCTCCCTGTTTCATTTTCCTTGCTATGGTTTACAACTATCTGAAATAATCTTCATATTTGTTTACTAATTTATTTATTGTTTATTTTTTCTCACAAAAATGAAAGTTCCACAAGAGCAGACACCAGGTGTTTTGTTCTAAATCTATTTCTAGTGCCTAGAACAATTCCTGTTCTATATTAAATACTCAAAAATTTGATGAATGAATGTGCGTAAAAGTAAATTCAGTACAAAAATTTACTGTGCTTCTGTATTTTCCTCAAATAAAATTATATTAAGAACAAATAGAATAGCCTATTTATTTTTAAAAATTAACAGAAATATTATTCCCTATATCTGGATATATTACTAATGATCCATACTTACTTGCAGTGAAAATTAAATTTTATCATAGATTTTAAACACTGAATGTATGGTGTTCAAAATACCAAACCCGTATAAAGATTTTATTTGTGAAATAAATAATCCCATACCACAGGTTGAAGCTCAGTGATAAAAAGCATTACACATAGTCCATATGCAGGATTTAATTTCAAGAGTAGAGAGAACTGAGATATATAATGCTTTTCTTGCTGTGAGTTTGCATTTAGGTGAAACGTCTCCCCTTCTTAAACAGAAAAATGATGACAGAAGCAAGTGCTTTCTTAAGAACAGGTTTCCACAAGCACTAACCATCCATTCAGACAGAAGATGATTATCGAAGGGCAGAATAATGTTTAGATTCTTTCTACAAAGGCCTCCTATAGTTACACAAAAGTAATGAAAGGGTATTCATGATATTTCCATCCTCCACCAACAGTGTTTGATTCAAGTGGGGCCCAAACTCTCTTACCCAGCTGCAGAGGCCATTTTCTTTATTTTGAAAGTTAATTTCACTCACAGCTGGAACTTAAAGCAAAATGTGATCGTTATGCGAAGAGCTTCCTTGCACTTGAACAAGTAGTTGTTGCAATGACCAAAAGTAATATGCCTCAAGCCAAAAGGAGTCTCATAATTTTGGTTACTGTTTACAAGGGGTTAAAGCAATGATTTAGAAATAACTGTACTTTAATGCATTTATAAATATCTGCCCAGGATGGAGTATTGGGCACATTTTACAAATACTCTTCACTTTTAATGAGCCAAAGGATAAAACTTAATAAGATTTAATCATGACCAAAAGTTTAGTAGTTATGCATCTCCATTCTTTCAAGCATAAAAACAATTGGAGCCTCCATTAAGGCACCAGCAAATGAACATATATGTGTATGTCTGTATTATGCAAGATCTTTTACTTGTTACTTTTTTTTTTAGTAAGCTTCATGAATTATATACTTTACACTCCTAAATTATATGAGAGAGAAAGGAAATAATGAATATAAATAATAATATAAAATGAATATTCTTTAAAATCTTCAGTGTTTTCAATTGCTTTCTTTTAAAGGAAGCAATTACATTTGCTTCCAATAATATCCCACAAAACTCTTGCAACATTATTTATGCAACGCCAATTATTGAATGGTTTTCAAGCAGTGCCTAATTGTTCTCTTCCAAGTCTTTAGGTGATAATTAGTATTAGATATGTTTTTAAAAATATTTTTGGATTTCAACTTGTCTTTCTCTTTCATATTAATACATTTTAACATATGAATTAGTTTCTTATTGCCACTGTAAAAAATTACCATAAACAGTGACTCAAAACAACACAAATGTATTCTCTTACAGTTCTGGAGGTCAGAAAGAGGAAATGAGCTTTATGGGTGTAAAATCAGGGTCAGGTTCTTTCTGGAGGCTCTAGGGGAGAAAATGTTCCTTGTCTTTCAACTTTTAGAAGCAGCAGGTTTTCCTTATCTTATGGCCACTTCATACCATTCTCTACTTCCTTTATCACACTGACTTTTCATTTCTGACTTCCTGCCTTCCACTTATAAAATCTTTGTGATTATTTCAGACCTACCCAGATAATCCAGGATAACTTCCCCATCACAAGATTCTTAATTTACTCAAATTTACAAAGTCTCCTTTACCATGTAATTTAACATATTCATGGGTTCTGGGGATTAGTACATGAACATATTTGGGTGGGTCTTTTTCGGGCTACCACAGCATGTCGACATAAAATATATAGTACCAAATAATAGAGTAAGGCTGGAAAGATTAGGCTCTAATTATTGACTATCACTCTGAAAATATACAGGGATAAAACATATAATATCCAGTTTCATTGGTAAATACATCATTGTTATATACATATTTGGTGGCATTCTCAAATAATAATCATCAAAATTAAAAATGCTGATAAGAATATTAAATATTAAATGGCATTAATTCTAATACTGAATGTAAAAATGTAAAGAATATATTTCAGTTTTTGGTAACAGTCATTTGGGGAAAGAATTCTTGTTTTGTTGAAAGAATTCTTGTTTTGTTGAAACTTTTTAAAGTATCAGAGTTATTATTTCATGAAATTTCAAAACTCAGAAATTTACAGTCTAAAGAAAATTATAGTACACAAAGAAGTGAGTTTTCATGGAAAGGAAATACTATTATATAATATACCTGTAAACATATACAATAAATAAAATTATATTGTTTATCTTTTAAAAGGGGGATTTGAATAGAAAAATCTAGAGGCATGTTCATGTTTAAAAAAATACATAGAAAATGTAGTAATTTAAAATGTTGGCAGCGCTTAAAAAGTACATGTAGAATGAGTTTGAACTACATTTCTAGAACTAAATGTTTATGTACTACCATTTGGTGGTTATTCACACAGATTTTTGAATGATTGACATTGGATCAGATTGCCACCTTTCCATTAGACCTGATTTGTCCAAAGCCCTCTACTGATCTCTTTAAATGAGGTCATTCATGATAATGAAAACCAACTGTACCTTTCTGGTACATGGTACAGAGAAAATTGCAGCTTATAGCTACTCGTCTTTATAGTCATGATGCCTTATTTATTATTTTGTGTGTTTGTGGCTAAGGTTATGCAAAGAATCACTTCCATATATTCACTTTAAATGTAAATCACATAATTCCATTGACTTGTTTAAAACCTTCTAATGCCTCCTTTTCCATTGGCTTTAAGTCTTTATGTAAAATGGTTCTGCTTTTCCCTAAAGACTTACCACTTACCACTCTCCCCTTTTTCACTAGCCATAGTAATCTCCATTTTATTCTTCAAAAACAAAAAAGCTGTTCCTGCCAGAGCACCTTGGCCTTACTAGTCTCTCTGCAATGCTTGTTCCCCATATCTTCTCATGGGCAGCTTTGTGTATCACTCAGATCTAAATCTTACCAACATCCTACCTACTTTCATTCTCTTTTCTTTTATTTTTTTAAAATTCTCTTTTCCATGAACCTTGCTTTACTTTCTTCCTAGAACTTGTCACTCACTGAAGTAATTTTTATACTGTTTATTTATTGTCTCCTGACTGATGTAAAAGTGCAAAAAAAACAAGAACATTATCTCTTTGTTTGCTGTTTGTTCATTGTTCTTACAACAATGTTTAACACAGAGCAGACACTCAATAAATACGACTTTTAATAATGAATTTTATATTGTATCAATAAGCTCTCTTTATTTTCTTAAGAATGTAAAGTTTAACAAATGAAATTGCCAAATAAACTTAGAAAAACAGACTATAGAATAGATTCTTAATGGTTTTAAGTAGAAGAGTTTATCACTTCTTTCCCTAGAGTTCCCTTTCCAAATGCTTTTAGTAGAGGTGGAAATATTTTACCATAATTTGTATATAGAGTATAAAAATATATGAATTAAATAAAACAAATTCAATTCTTATAAGCTCTAACATACTCTATATTATTATTATAGAGTGTACACTCACCTTTTTCTCATCTGGCTTAGATTATCAGACCAAAAGGCAATCTTTTACAGTGAGCAACTGAGACTTTGAACATACACCTTCTATCCCTACCCCACCTCCAAGAAAATGTCAGTCCATCTAAAGACTTAGTTAGAAGCACAATTACAGGTACATTTATAAGGAAGTAGAGTCCAACATGGGAAAAATGAGGATCTGAAATCAGGTAGCAATAGAGAAGGATCCATTGTATTATTGCCCACTCAAGAATTATGCCCATCAGCCTCCTGTAGCTACAAACAGTAGCATGGGAAGTCACTAGCTTTAACTTAATTGAATGGTAGGTCATAAACAGCAATAGCTAACTGAGGGTGGTCACCATCACTAGGGTGCTAGCACGCAGGTGCCACAGTGAAGGAGAGCTCACTTGATGACTTGTAAAAGCATCAGCATTTCATTTAGTTACTCCAGTTCAAGGTTATGATGACCACTATGCCAATGGATAGATGTTTGCATTTTGACAATGGCCTAGCAATTACCCTCAAATTGAAAAGGGAGTAAACATGAAAATCCACCTGATTTTCAAGTAGGTAAATTTGCAACATCCTCTTCCCCAAGACTCTTTTTTTGAAAGTAATGCACATGTTAAGATTCTGAAATATTGAAAAATCTTATTAGTGCTTATTTAGTGCTGCAATTTAAAATTCTCCTTTTTGAAAGTATATGAAAAATGGACTAAATGAGCACTGAGAAGGAATATTGGCTAATGATTTGAATTGTTTTAGGCTTTGTATTTTTCTTCACTAATAAAAGTGCCCTGAAATAAACCTAAGTATAAGAAAGAAAAATCTAATAAATAAAGAAGCAGAAAATTAATTTTTAGACTACCCACAGAACAAATTATAATCATCCTCTGAATGTCATGTACAGAGGGTGAGATATTAACTTCAAACATTTTTTCCACTAGGAATCCCAGTTTTATTAGGTTTTCAATAGCAGATAAAAGTTTCACATTTTATTAAGTCTTCTGAAAGACCCCAAGAAACACTGTGCTTCAGGTAGCACCAAAGTTACCTGTAAACACTCACACTGTGCATAGAGAGAAAATTAATTTAATTTTTATTTTAAAATACAACTTGCTTCAGTTTCACTTGCAAAAGATACAGTTTCCATTTACCAGAAATTATATTTGAGTCTCTAGAAAATAAAGCAGAATTATCTTGTAACATCGCAACTCACATACTCATCTGGAGAGGAACATTATTCTTAATGGAAGGAATCACTAGTATCTAACGCTGGTGGATTCATTTGTTGATTTGGTGCTTATGTGACATAAATAAATACCTTTAAGGAAGTTCTCCTATATGTGCTACAACTGTGAAAACTTTGATATCATTTTTGCTAGGTCTTCCATCATTCCTGATTATAATTTTTGTCCATATAGGCAAATGCTTTCATTAATATCTATTTCTTTTTTTATTTTTCATTTTACAAGGACCAAGGTCACTTATATTGAAAAGGACAATCTCAGGACAGTGTCAGTGTTTGTAGGGGAGTTTCAGTGTAAATAAAGAAAATTATGGCAGATGATATTCTTTTTTAGAATTAGACAAGTGTAATTAATTCTCATTAGCAGTTTATCTGTAAATTCCACTACTAATCGTAGGCATTAATAATTACCAAAAGAATCAAAATGCATAAAACTGCAGTGGTAAACAGTTGCTTTATCACAGCACATATTTTGTCAACCCAAATATTTAAAGAAAACTGATCAATTTAAGATGCCAATATTAAATACTCTTGCCTCAAACAGACAAAATACTAGCAATCAACTATTTTGTTCCAAGATAGTAAAACAATTTGGTGTCAGACCTAGAACATGACAAAAACGTGTTTGTATTAATATCGAATCACTTTACTGACTTTTAAGTAAACGACCCAGGTACACGCATCATACTTTATATAGATTAAGCTTATCAATGATAATCAATTTCTTAGCTTTCTTTTTCAATGTGGGAGGTAATAACAAAAACATATAAAGAGGGAAAACATTTCCTTTGGCTTGTCTTTTGGTTTTCTGAAGATCTTGAATTTATTCTGAGAAACATTTTGCTACCTCAAAGCTAAGATCCACACATTGTTTCTCCTTGGCTCTGGAGTCAGAGGAGAGATGAAAGAAATTTGAGGAATGCTATCTCCATAAAGCACATCCCTAGATTTTATGTATTTGGCTCCTTCCAGGGAAAGATTGTGTCTATGCTTTCTGCTTCCCTTGCTATTCCTCACCCCTTCCAAAGCTGAGATGGACTTTAAGGTCTACCCTCCATAGTCATCTGCTGAAGATGAAATTTATCAGGTGCATTACGTATGTGTTTCAGGGAAGAAATATTTTTGGTTTGGTCAGTCCTACTCACAAACTCCAAATCTAGGCATATGTGACAATATCCATTTTAAATTAGTTCATTTCTTCTAACCAGACTTAATATATTAACTTCACATAAACAAATACCACCACCAAGTTATAGAAGTGTAAAATTTTTAAAAGGCGATAATTAGTACAATTATCTATTGTCATGATTTGAACCAATAAATACCTACCAAAATATCACCTCAAATCATTCTCCACTTCAAAAACACAACAAAATAAAACATACCAGCCATGTTGCAATTTAAGTCACATATTCCAGCATCAATTGTGTATGTGTGTGTGTTTTACTCCAACATAATTTACTTTGACAATTGCCTCTTTTTAGTTTCTCTATGAAATAAAATATTATTCATTTTATTGAGTTACAACAGGTTTTGAAATTAGACAACCATGCGTATTTCATATGGTTTGAGTTCCTGCAGTTTTGAAAGTCATACCTTCTCACATATATCAGAAAGTGTGTGAAAAATGAACAAATAAGGATGTCTGATGCTCAGGCCCTAGTTTTTAAAATGTCTGTTTCTCTAAAATGAGTTACCAAGAAAACATCAGATATTTCAGCTTGAAAAGAAATGAAAGCTATCTGCCTCGCATTATTCACAGCCAAACCAAACAGGCTACTGTGGTATTCATAAATCCCTCTGAATTAAGTCAAACATGCATAAAATCAAGCTTCTTTTGTGGTAAAAATTTCTTCCAGCTGAGCCCATGAAGAGAATAAAAAGTTATCCAAATACCTGTTGTTAAACTGAGAACAATTTTAAAAAGTAAATGCCATACCTCTGCTGGAGTCGTCCTGACAATTTTCTAATTTTAATAAATTGTCTGTGAGAACTGTCATCAACCTTGTTTCCATTCAGAATGAAGAACATAGCTGTAAATGTCATCGTAATAGCTTAAAAGAGTGCCATAGCGTTGTTAGTGGGAGTCTATTTGCTTCATTAAGATTCAGGTAATTTACTTCGAAGTAAACAAATGACACACATTCTCAAAAACATCCTGTTGCTTCCTTGAAAAGAAAAAGTATAATTTTTTTATGTTTCTAAGAATATAAAATAAATGCTTTGCAAAGGCAAGATCCATAAATAAAAATATTTAAAAGATAAACAACAGTTTAGGGCTCATAATATATGGTCATTAAAGGAGAAGTTGCATTTCAACTTTAAACGTGGTTTAGTATGAAAAAGGGAGGACTATTCTTAATATAATATTTGGGGTGTGGGGATAACAATCACACTCACTCACACTTTCTATACATTCACTGACATAGCCCTGTGAAGTTACATGCAAACAACCACTAAACTTTTTGTGATGTTGTCAAGGAAAAGATAGACCTGATTCATTTTCTGTTTCCAGATATACTACCATCTACCCAACGACATTAGTTTATCTGACGAGTAGAATGAATTTTTTCTAAACTACAGAAGGAGAATAAATTCTAATCCAAATGTAATTTTTGGCCAAATCCACTGAGTCTGGGATTTGTAGAAGACAGTCCTCTCTCTTCAGATGTACAGAACACGGCAAGCTCCAAAATCCCTGACCAATGCACTGCCCAGTAATTTTAGAAACAGTGTGTAGTAAAATTGAAAATGTAATCCCTACCTGATTTATTTTTACTGTGGTCATCAAGATATTAATTTGAAAGAATTATTTTTAATTCGAAAATTTCTCTTCTTTTTTAAGAGGAAATAGCATATTGCAAAAAGTAAGCAAAATTTCTTTCTAAAACATTTAAATAATATTTTACATTCTAGTAATATCATTTCCACCTTGAGATTGCCATTATTTTTACTATCTAATAAGGCATTGAAGGGGTTTTAAGTCATATAGCAGGATAGTAGAAATGATTATTGCGATATTTATTAATATCATCAAGATGATATATGAACTCTGTAAGTTACAGGTATGAGATTTTACATATTGGAAACTCCACTGTTGAATATGTAATGAAGTGCAGGTGAAGTAAGACCCTACCAATATTATCACTCCTTTTACGTAAATGCCCTTCATAGTCTAAGATATTTGCTACTTGCCCACAAAAGAAAAGTATATAAATCTACAAATGAAAACTATGTAGATCTAAAAGTGGAAACTATATAAACATAAACCATGAGAAAATATATGGCTGACTGGGTGTTATTCCCAGTGAATATAACTCCACCTTCAGACTCATTATGTTCTTGCTCTCTAGGAATGAATATTGAGAAACTTCCCCAAATTACAGAATTCTACTGAGTTAATTTAAAACACACTGGAGCTTTAAGATTTCCCTAACTAACCAATGCAATTTAATGACTGAGAAATGCAATTAAAGGACTGTTTATTGAGCAAATAATATGTGCACTATGTGGTAGAAGAAATAAAGATAATAAAGAACTAGGCAACTTGTCATCTGGTAATTTGTAACATAAGTTTGGAGACAAATGCATAAATCACTCTTATAGAAAGAAATACTTTTAAGTGTTGACTAGAGTTTCAGACGAAGCCTGCTGACAGTAAGGGGAATTAAAGATTTATTTGCTTTTTGCAAGAGATAAATTTGAGTTCTAAAAATAAGGAGTATTTACAAAGCAAATCCAAAGGAAGATGAAGCTTTTCCACTCCTTTGTGGATTGGATCTTACTTAGCTTTCTTTGCCTTCTTCCCACTTACCCTTAATGTTCAATCCCCAGTGCCTTGGAAAGTGCCTGGAGTATAAAATATTCTCAGTAATTACTTATCAAGTCTATGAAAAAAGTCAAGTATGGAGATTCAAGTGTACAGTTTATGGTGTATCCAGAAAATGGAAGGTGCTGTGTGTGTCATGGCTAAGAGTTAATTCTTAGTTTGTAGAGAAGGCTCTGGAAAAGTGGAATCTTTGAAAGATATGTTTCAGTGTTTGGTGTTAATTCTGAACAGAATGAGGAAAGTAGTTGGAAGTTTTTGAATAGGACAGTGTTATAAACAACATATGTTTTGGAACTTAAGTCTTAACATAGCATATTAGAAGTTTAGGAGAAGGAACTAGACCTAAGGAGTCTGCTTATAAAGGAATTACAAACAGAGGCAACCAGAACCAGGGCAAAGTAAAAGGTAATAGATAAGTTACAGGGGAGGGTTCTGTGCCACTAATGGAGCTGGAATATTGAGAAGACTGAGTTCAAATTAGAAAATGTTGAAAAACTCGTTCACAGGTTTTTGGAAATTTAGGTCTGAAGTTTAGGAAGCTTGAAATACTAGGTAGAATAGATTTGATTCTTATAAGTGTATAGATGGTGGTTAAAAATCATAGATATATATGAAATTGTTTGAAGAGGATGGGGCAGGGTTGTAGAGAGAAAATTCTAGAGAAGAAAAATTGGATAATATATTTCAGGAACAGGACCAGTATGTATATATATATATGGCAAAAAAAGTTTTGTTTTCCAGCAGCCAAAAGAGGACACTATTTCAGAAAGGACCAACTTCACATTATGTAAGTTGTTTTCTACAGAACCTTAAAATACTTTCCCTAGTTTTCTAATCACTCTTATGGCAGTTTGGTATTATTTATGAGTTCCAAAAATAGATATTGGATTGTGTTTGTAAACTGGTCTGTTCCTCTGGGTGTATTAGTTTGTATTAGACTTGGAGGTTTCACTTTTACTTTATTAAATCAAGATTAGGGCTTGTATTTGACCATGACATTAGGGCGACTCAGTTTGAGTTCCCACCTACAGCTAGCTTACAGCTGTGGGCTATATAAATGGATCCTCAATCAAAGGCATGGAAGTAAATACATGCAGAAGGAGAACACAGAGTTTAGTTTTGGATGCTGGAGCCCGGGGGAGCATGCCACACTGTTCACAAGATAGTTTACAGCTGAAGAGACCAGAGCCCTGAACAAATGAGAAAGCCCAGAAAGAAACGAGCCCCAAGGGAGAGAGTTGAGCCTTATGCTTCCCTACAACTGAGATCAGAAGAAGCTGGGACCACAGAGCCTTAGGGAAGAAGAGGAAGGCTGAACCCTCACAGAGACCAGCAGTCACCTTGCTCTAAAATGTGGCAACAGACTTTGGTGAGAGAAGTAACATGCTTTATGGCCTTGGGACTGAAGCTTCTACCCCAAATAAATACTCTTTATAAAAGCCAACAGATTTCTGGTATTCCGCATCAGCATCCATTTGGCTGACTAATACAACTCTCTACATACATGTTTAATTGTTTTTCCATGCTAAAATAAAGCAACAAAACTAAAAGTCTAATGAAGTTATGCAGGTAAGACTCCATTTCATTTTATGTTCATTTCTTTTGTTCCAAAATTAATAATAATAATAATAATAATAATAATAATAATTCTATACCTTTCTCCAATTCTATGCCTGCTTTCATTCTTTAATCATTTTCACACTGGCTTTTAACACCACTCCAATGTTGAATGTTCCTCTCAATTATCACTAATCATTAACAACTCACCATATACTAATTCCTCTGGTCAGACATCATCGTCTAAAAATGTACCAAGATTTTGTACATTTTATGCCTACGTCCTGGTAACAGTCTCTTCCCTTGGCTTACTTGGCATTGTGCTCTTCTCATTTGTCCATTTCTCTCTCTTCCACAGTCATTTTAGTTTTTTTTTTTTTTGTAGTTTTATGGCAGGATTTGGGCTAGACATGGATGTTCTAAAGAAAAACTTGCCTTTGAAAAGGTAATCATCTAAGGTAGGATTGAAATATATAAATATATATAAAGTCCACTAGAATATGGGGCAATGTTTACCAATCCTGGCTGCATGTTAGAATCAATTGGTTAGCTTTTAAAATGACCAATTCCTGGGTCTACCCAATATCAACTTAAAAAGAATACCTATGGTGAAGCATAGACATTTATTTTTAAGAGCTCTCCATTGTTTCTGATGTGCATCCAGGGTTGAGAATAACTGATTTTGAAGAAAATGTTTCTAATATAATCATGTATTAATTGACTTGGTTAATTGAGGTTAATAATTGTCATTCCCTAGAGAGCACAGGGAATACTTTATAAAGGGTCTAAGCATTTGATTTCTGTTTAAGTCAAGAAGGGATAGGATAAAAATAATAGATAATATGTTTGGGTTTGGTAAGGATTCAGAATTCTAATCTTTGAAATCATTTGATTGGATAAAGAAACTATGTAGAAGTTATACATTTGTTTAGAATTGTACCTGGGAGATAGTGGGCAATGATGTCCTTGTAAGTGTGTGGTGGAAGGAGGCATGAAGAGAATGATTCTCCTTTTCCTGATTTCTAAATCTTAAAATCTTGGCCCCACTATTCCTCCTGGTTTTATCTCAGCAAAGCATGAGCTCTAGGGGCTAGAGACTAGCGGAAAAGTTACTGACTCAGAACCCACAGTGGTCTTTCTATCTTGTGATTGCATTTCACTTTTTCTAAATTTTGTCTGTGAAAACTCAATGATAGGACTCAAGGTAATTTTAATGGCTTAATTAGGTAATTTATATAAAAACATTAGCATATTTTGGAAACTCAATATTGAGTTGTCTTTTCACCCATTTGTTTTCCACATGGAAGTAAGCAATTAGCCCATCTAAACTATGAACTATTTCTTGAAGATAAATTGTGTTTGTCCATCACTGCAACTTATGCATCTTATTCCCTCCATCCACTTCCCTAACGTCCTCATTTTAATTGTCACATTTGGTTGTCATCTGTATCCCCAAGTTCCAAATCAAGTGCTGTCTTCCCTGATTTTGTGAAACTTTGTCTTTGCTAAAGGTAATGATGCAAATCCTTAAAAATCTTAATTTTTCCCCATATGGTAACATAGTACTCATTTGATAAAGACTTATTGGATAATTGCAAAATATTTTATTCTTGCTTGACTTTCCTGAAACCACAGGGGTAACAATGTAAATCTATGGGCTATGGGACATTTGTATAAATAAATAAAAATTTTAATGAAGCAAAATTAAAACAGTATATCTTTTTGTAGGGGCAGCTGGCAGAGAAAAAAAGTACATGTAAACATCCAATATAAAATTTTCTACAGAATATAAGAGTATCGTATTTTTCATTTTAAGATTTAGATTTATATAAAAGGTGGTACAAGGGAAATTGGGTTGAAAAAGTTCTTTAAAATATGCCTACCAAGGCCACCCACCCAATATTCTAAACTCTAACTGACTAATTAGATCTACTTGTTTTATGAGGCATGTGTTTTAAGAACTAGGATAATTTTTAAAAGCATAGCCAGGAAAAACAACAGAAGTAGAAAAATATTTTTATAGTTGAAAAACCTGGCATTGGTTTTCCTGCAACTGAGAACATATTTTGGCTATCCTTTATGAATGTCTGGCAAGACAAAAAGAATTAAGATGCACACAAAAGGTTTTAGGAACTGAATTTTAAATAATTTGCATATCAGCATAGAAATGAAAGCACACTCTTGGCCACTAATTTAAATAATCAAACATAGACAAATTATTTTTAAAAAGGAACAAAGAGCCCTTAGGGATGTATAATGTAGCATAAAATTAAAAGTAGGTTGACTAGCCTGACATTAAATTTGATTAACAAGAAACTTCTCTCAGAAGAACACCTGCCCTTTGAATCCTAAAAACAATTTATGGGTCAAATGAACTATCTATGTTAATGGGAGGCTTTTATACCAGAAAGAATCCACAATATCTGCTACAGCTCTCAAACGCCTTTACTTATTTGTATTGAATTAAACTTTAAAAGACTATGATTATGCTCATCTTTCAAACCATTTATACTCAATTTTTATTTTTTAGAACCATTGTTCTTAGCAGCATAGACTGTTAGGTATTATATTCTATTTGTATTGTTAAAGCAATATGTATTTATCTGTTTTTAAATTATATGCACACATGTGCATATTGAGAGAGAGACAGAAAGGCAAAGATAGAAACTGTACAGAGTTTAATTTAACTCTGTTTGACCAGATTAAAGATGGTCTCCCTATATTGGGAATTTAATTGGGGCCCTTTTAAATGCTTGTGGTAGTTTGTGTGCCCGTACAGGAATGATCAGAGGTGCTGTCACAGAAGTTGGTTGTTTGGAGGAGAGTTGTGGGGACTGGAGTGGGCAGGCAGCACCACGAGCAAATGAGGAGGTTCAGGTAGAGCAGTGCTGGCTGGAAGAGCAGAGGCAGCAGCTTTTGGGGACACATGACAGAGAATTCTAGGAATACTCAGAAAAATTAAAGGGAGAGGGAAACGTTAAAGAAGGTGCTGAACTCTACTAGTCATGCAGATAAAGGTTATGGGGAGAGCAAAATCTGAATGGTCTTGCTATCCATTGACTGATCTGTGCTAGTTACATGAATAGCTGTAGCCACCAGTTCCCTAAAGGAAGCAGTGACTATCCTAGCTGAGAATGCACTAAGCTAAAATTATTGGGAAACTAGAAGAACATCCAGACTGAATCAAAACAGACACTATTCCCTGAACTGCTTTGATAAAGGATCACCATCTTTTTCTTAGTGATGAGAACTTGAAATTAGTATTATAACTCTGAAACCACTTGCTTTGCATTTTGTATTTGGTAGTAAATGGTGTGTATATAGCATTCCTTCTAGGGTGTAAATTCATTCAAAATCTTCTATCATCTTCAAGAAGTTATAATTAATGACTTTGTCAGGATTTTTGATATTAAGGGATGCAAACAAATTGAAAGAATAAACCAGGTGAAAAAAATATGCTTTAAACAGTCAAATTCTGGTTCTCCCCAGCAGAAAGAAGCAACTCTTATTGAAGTTGGTCCTGGGGTTTCTGTTACAGTTTCTATCTAATCATAATATCCCTCCAAAGTTCACGTCCATCCAGAACCTCAGAATGTGATCTTATTTGGAAATAGGGTCATTGCAATGTAATTAAAGATCTCGAGATGATTTAGGGGAGGCTCTAAATCCAATGACATGTGTCTTTATAAGTAAAAGGAGATAGGGATTTGGACACAAAGAGAAATGGGGAAGAAATTGTTAAGGAAATCTTAGACACCTGTTAGGCAGCCATTGCACAGCCCTCACCTACCCCCATCACCTTCTCTAGGGAAATCACAACTACCTGCTAAGTGTTCATCCTAGGTCTTCCTTTACCCCAGAGTTTCTTAACACGGGGTCAATGAGCTTGCATTGAAATTCAGAAAAACTTTATTCTTGTGGACACATGTTGGTGAGGGTGTGATATATTTATTAAATAATACACAGTATAGTGTGAACTTAATAAGAGGCCTGTGGTTTTTACCTGACTGGCAAAGGAGTCTGTGAAACAAAATAGGTTAAGAATCCCTGCTTTACCCTCACCTCCTTCTCTATTGTGTGCTATTCCACGAACTGGGTAAGATGTCAAGTCTAATGAAAAGGCCCAGCCAGACTTTAAATCCAGAAACAGGGAACAAGCAGCCCCAGATGCTTAACAAAATAGGAATTCTCTGTGGCAGGGCCCCTTCCCCTGAGATGGATAAAACCCACAATCAAACAGTGCAAAGTGAGGTGTGCAGAACGTCCCTCTCTTGACCCCGAGCAGTTTTCGGCTGCAATGGGATTTCTTCCCCTAGGCTTTTGGACTCTTTCTGCTGAGTAAGTGACAATGAGATTATTTACCTCTTCTAGACTCTTTTTTTCTATCCAAGAAATAACTGGATCATTTGGTAAAAGTTTCTCTTTTGCCCTGAACCTGTGTTTCCATCATACACTGTTGTGACAACTTGCTCCAGAGGAGGTCATGTGAAAATGGAGGGCAGAGAGTAGACTTAGGCTATCACTAGCCAAGGAACACAAGGAACCACCAGAAGCTGGAAAAATCAAGAAAGCGGTCTCCCCTATTCTCTTCAGAGGGGGAAAATAGCCTTGCTGACACCTTGATTTTGGTCTTCTGGCCTACAGAACTGTCAGAGAATGTATTTCTGTTATTTTAAGCCACCTAGTTCGTGATAATTTCTTACTGCAGCCCTAGGAAATCAATACAGGTGAATAAGCCCCCTATAGTTTGCTCAGGTTAAATTTTCTCAGAATGTGTCTGTTCCCCTACTTCAAATTGTGGACAATCTCTTATTCAAAGGTGAGATCAGTGATCGCAAAAGATAGATATTATCAAGATAAAATGTGCTATGATATTGAGAATTTTAATGCTTAAGTCTATCTATGATTTAAAAATCATTACCCACTGAAAGTCATTCAAAGATAGAAATGGAAAATTCACGTTTGTAAGAGGACTACTATGAGAAGCCATGGTATTTTTATCCCTTTTTTCAGAGGCACCCTAATATTTTTGATACCACATAATTTATCACTATGTTTGATAGTAAAAGAGTAGGAAAAAAGTTTAATTACAATTTCAAGTAATAGACTTAAAATTACTTTTTTATATTAGGTGAGCCTATAAATTCATTCAAGAACTATTTTCAAATCAAATTATTTCTAAAAATGAAAACATCATGCTACCTGTGTATAATAAATAATTTTTATATTGCTATTTTCAATATTAAGGGTAAATCTACATAATTTTTCTTGGTGTATGTTCATACATTTTAATTTTATTTATTAACTTTATCTCTCTTTAATAATATATCACTGGTACTTTTTAAAATATCTATTTTCATTCAATAATGTCTCACTTATTTTTTTTCTAGAAATTTCCTGTAATTTTCTTTAAAATGTCAATTCATAGTCAATGACTTTGAAATTATTGATACTTGATACTTTCTTTGAATCCTGGTATGCTTAGGGACATTTCTGCTGAATGGAAAAGACTCTACCCTGTTTTTATGTTTGTTTGTTTGTTTGATTAAAATATAAAAATATTACATTCTGCATATATTTATAGTTAAAATCATTTTGCCTTCATTTGATTTACTTTCTTTAACAAATATATTTGTAAAGGAAAATGTATCAGATAAGTTGTTTCCAATTTGATTCTTTCTAAACCTTTAGTCCTATTTCTCTCTTGCTCTTTTAAGTATAAATTCACATATATTCCTGTATGGAAGTTTTGTTTACAATACTTGCAATAAACTAAAATTGAACTGCTGAACAGTCATTTGGGGCACATTCTTAGTGAAATAATCACTAACTTTTGAAGAAAGTGAATTGCAAGGACTATCTTGGTGCTGTGGTCACCCCAAGTAGGCAGGCTGGAACTCACAGCCATAGCTGGTTCCAATATCGAGACTGATGATGCCATACATGCACCAAGAAGGTTTGAAGATAATTATTACTCACAAAATTACACTGCCTGCAGAGAGCAGGGTGATTTTAGGACCAAGGAGGTCCTAAAGTAGCTGGGGGAGTTATGGTGGTTAGGAAGTAGAGCTGGGTTGAAAGTGCCCTGGCATAGGCCTGGTTTGTACGAATGACACCTATAGGTTTTCTTTTCAGCTTGCCCAGATGTGGAGCAAAAGGGTGAGAGGGAATAGTGTGGCTTGAAAGCTTTCAGCAGCCACTTATTAAAAATAGAATCAGACTCATCTGGCTTTCCTTTTTAACAAAACTGTGCTTGAATGGTGCTGACCATGTAAGTCTGACATGCTGATCTACCAGAGATCAACACACCCATCAATTCTTTAGAAGAAAACTTATCATTTCTTAGGAGAAAAATGGATGGTTTAAAATGTATTCTAAAACAATTTTACCTATGCATGTTTATTTATCATGCAGAATTATGATAAACAAATGATTAAATTAAAATAGGCCATTCTGCTTTTATTACTCATCAAAAATGATAAAGGTAAAAATAAAAATTCCCTTTTGTATTTGGGCACACACACACACACACACAAAAATTTTATTAAAGGAAATTCAAATTAAAGCCACATGACAAATTGCTACATAGTCACTAAAAATGACTAAAATTGAAAAGACTAATATGCTAAGTATCAGAAAGGATTTGGAGCAACTGGAACTCTCATACATTTCTTCACAAAAGAAAAATGATATCACTATTGGCAATTAACATATGCTTACTATATGACAAAGCAATTACATCTCTAGCTATCTCTCCAAGAAAAATGAAAACATTTGCTTCACAAAAGCTTGCATTTGAATTTTCACATCTGCTTTATACACAAGGTCTCAAACTGGAAACAACACAAATGTTCAAAAACTGGTGAGTGGTTAAAAAAGTTTTGGAATATCCATGCAATGGAACACTGCCCAGCAATAAAAAGAAGCTACTGATAAACACAATAAATGGATGAATCCCATTGTCCTAAATAAAGGATGCCAGCCACAAAAGCCTATATTCCTTATGGTTACTGGAACAGGAAAGTCTAGATAAGATAAATGTATAGTGAAAAATAGCAAAGGATAGCAAGGGATGAGATGGGATAGAGGTTTGCGTGAAGTATGGCACAAAGAAATTTAAACATTTTATGCAGTGATGAAATAGTTTATATCATTTATCAAGATATAGATACATATATAATCATTTTATCATATATGATCATAGCTATATGATTGAATATTTTTATCAAAATCCACTAAAACACTTAAATTTTAAAATATTATTGTAAATTGTACCTTAATAAAGATGATTTAAAAATGAATGAGGAGCAGATGTGGCTTAAGCAGTTGAGCATCTACCTCCCACTTGAAAGGTCCCAGGTTCAGTTTCTGGTGCCTTCCAAAGAAGACAAACAAACAATGAACAGACAACAAGCAGACAATGAGAAAAAAAAAAAAGAAAAAAAAAAACAATGAGCAAAAACAACAAGCAAAAACAATGAGCACACAACGAACAAAAACAAATGAGCAGGGAGTGGATGTGGCCCAAGCAGTTGAGCACCTGCCTCCCACATGGGTTTGGTTCCCAGTGCCTCCTAAAGAAAAAACAAACAGACAACGTGCAGTGAGCAAAACAGACAAACAAACAACAAAAAAGCAAGCAGACAACGAGCACAAATAATGAACAAAAACAATGAGAAATGAGGGGAGCCATCTCAGGGGGGGTAAAAAAAAAAATGGTAGGAAAAAAGGTAAAAACCAAAAACATACATAGACAAGAGAGTGGAAGTATTAAAGATGTTAATTATTGTCTCCATAACACCTAACCTTTCCTTAAGAACTACCCCTCACATTTCACATGGCCTCTGTGTTCTGAACTTATTACATGAGGTGTGTACTTAGAGAATCTGAGTATTTCATGGAGGGTTTTCAAAATTGGAATCGAAGAAGAGGATATGTCCTTTCTGAGGCCTAAAAATTAAGAAAATTGCTACTTTTTGCTGATATTCCTTACTTTTTGTAGAAATAAATTTTCTTTTTTTGTGGTACTCAAATTTTTGAATACTTTTTGTGAAGCTCAATTTTTTTTTCAGTGAACATGTATTATTTTCATAGTTTGGATAAATAAACAAAATTTATTTCAAAATTTTTGTGATTTCATATTTCTGGATTTGACCCTGGGAAGGCACATTAGGCACTTTTTGTGGTTGTCATTGTTTGCTAGTTTGTTTGCTTTATTTCTTCCTTTCATTTTCCATCTTAGACTTCCAACTTCCTCATCAGCACCTTTATATGTCCAGCAGCCTTCACTATACTTTTTCTCTGGGCACCTATGCTTTGAATCTTTTCTTCAAATAGGAGCAACATTCAAATTATTTAACAACCAAGAGAACATGTGTAGTGGCCAAGCAAAACACACATTGTCCATAGAGGACTGGTATGGCCTTACAGGTGTTCCAGCTTGGATGTCAGAACTGTCCAACCCCATCAAATATACCCTTTCTACTGACCATTTTCCTACCACTTGTCCATGGCTTTCTAGGTATATTACTAACTGCATCTCTGACAATTATTAACCAAATTCATGAAAATTCCATAAAATGATCTAGGCTTTATTGCCCTATGTGGAAGATATTATATGGAGAAACCAGATGTTCCCTAAACTTTCCTGATGCTACCATTTTGGCCCTGCTCTCAGGGCCTGATACAGGATTTACGTACAATTTGCTTCTTTGGAAAGTTGTTCCAGGGAGAAAGGATTAAGGTCCAGTAGATAGAAGCAGGGCATAAGTAAAGCCAATATAAGTGTGCATCGTTGAGCTGTTCACTTCTCTGAGTTAACGGGCCTTAACTCCATCAGCACCTATTGAATTGTCCACCGTAGGATAGAAGGTAAGGCTGAGAGATTGGAAGGTGGAACACAGGACTATCTTATGCAGTCACTTCACTCTAAGAACCTCTGTGGAGAGAAAACTTTGGATGTGTAAGCTTTTTGTCATTACTCAATCACATTCTGTCACTGACCACCTCTGCTTAGGTATAACATGGCTGGTAGAAGACACTGTTGATGTTTCACTTATAGTAGTTTCATCAATAATCATTATCTAACCTACCTTTCATTTCAGAAGTGAGAAAATGACTATCTCTAAGAAATAGAAGTCATGATAGATATAAGAAGAGCATTTAAAAATTGTGCTTTAATTTAAAAATGATGCTTTCATCAAAATGTAGGAGTTGAATTTGAGTTCTTTGACAAGACAACTTACCAAATGTTATAGTTTCTTTTCCTAATTCTGTTTTGATTCTATTTGTTGTTTTATAGGGACAGTTTGACAATTTTTAAGGCCATTATAATGTGGCAATTATAGCTTTCCAGAATCCATCTGCTTTTGCTCCAACCCATAATAACACAACTGGGACTTGTTCTGAATGTTACTGACAGTTTGAGGGTTCTAGCATATTATTTTGGAAATTTCTGCTAATTTATGTCACAAAATTATTGATTTGTGACTGAGCATTTATCCACAGGCATGCATAATTAACTTTTTATCAATTATTTATTGAATTTGAAGATTGTATTCTTGTTTTTCCTACCAAATTCTGAGATATGATATTGATAATTGCAATCTCTTAAAATACAGTACAATGATGTAGAAACATTGTGATCTAAGAAAAAAATATTATCTTTTTTACTTTGATTTTCAGAGTTAACAAAATGAAGCTTTAGGTAAAAGATTGAGGCTCACTTTAGATATCCACATTAATTTAGATTGGTTGGAAATACATACCTGGGTAACAAATTAAATAATGATATAATTGAGATCTTTGTTGTGTTTTGTTTTGCATTATTTTTTAAAAAGTAAATATTGCTTACAATTTGCTTACATAGTATAGGTCTGCCAGGTAGGATTTTCACTAATGGATTTGTAGTAAGAGCATTGACTCAAACTTAAATTTGCTGTATTCATACCTGGAATTTCAATCCCAGCACAAGACATTACATTACATGATGCATTAATTCCCCCAAACAACTTGAAAATAATGATAAAAACTACATTATATGGGTTTTGTGAGAATCAAATGAGAAAGTACATGCAAAGTGTATATGAATTTTAAAGCTCCATTCTAGGTCTTGTGCAAAAAAATAATTAGAAGTCAAGGTATTTAGGCTAATAGGGTAGTAGCTTGATAAAACTGTACCAAACTTCAATACAAGGGAGAAGACGATAGATGTCCTTAATGAAGTTTAGATTAAGAGATTAAGTGCTATGGGTAGTTCAGAGTAGAAAGATAGAGCTTCGACATAGCTGAAGGACTCTGTGAAGCTATGTGGGATGAAGCTCGGGAGCAAACTCAGAAGAGGTACGAAGCATAACATTGATTCTTTAGGAAATGGTTTATAGAGTGATTGTACTTAAGTAGTGCATCAGAATATGGGAACAATTAGAAATTCTTTTCTGCTTTTACACAGTTCCCCACATTTTACTGAGCGATATTGGGCTACATGGTATAATTTTTAAAACTATAGCTACAGACATAGGCATAGACATAATTTATAGACATATATTTAAATTTATCTATACGATAATCTCACAACTTTTCATAAACATTGTATTAGTCAGCCTAAGGGGTGCTGGTGCAAATTACAAGAAGTCTATTGGTATTATTAAAGGGGAATTTATTTGGGGTAGAAGCTTACAGTTACCAGGCTGTAAAGCTAAGTTACTTCCCTCACCAAAGTCTATGGCCATGTGTTGAAACAAGATGGCTGCCGATGGCTGCCAGTGTTCAGGCTTCCTGGATTTCTCTCTTCCCTGGACTTAGGCTTGCTTCTCTCTGCAGGGTTCCTCTCTTCCTGGGGCTCCATTTCTCTCCCGGCTCAGCTCCTCTGCTATCTCCACAAGGCCAGCTGTAGACTATCAGGTGAACAGCTAGTCTCTTTTCCTGGGGCCTCCTCTCCTTCCTCACAATGAAGCTCCTCTGTGTGCTTACTTCCCAGGGCTCCAGCATTAAAACTCTGCATCAGAACCCCAACATCAAAACTCCAACATCAAAAAAAACCTCCAACTCTGTCCTTTGCCATGTCTTTGATCTTTGATTCCCCACCCACCAAGGGGCGGGGCTCAACACCCTACTGACAGCGGCCCAGTCAAAGCCCTAATCACAACTTCATCATGCTCAGATGAACAGACAGTTTACAAGCATAATTCAATATCTATTTTTGGAATTCATAACTATATCAAACTGCCAAACTGCTTACACTTTCAGACCAAAATGATAACATCACTAGGAAAAGAAAGTAAAAAAGAAAACTACCTCTATAGTCGAATGATGTAATAATATGTTATTGTTTGTCTTTTTAATAATCACCCTGTGGGGATGTAGTAGCATCATATTGTGGTTTATATCTGCATTACCTGGATAAACAATGCTGGTGATTTTTCATGTACTTATTTGCCAATCTTATACTTTTTTTTGGTCAAGTGTCTGTTCAAATATATTATCCATTTTAAAAATCATGTTGTTTTATTAATGAGTTATAAGATTTCTGTATATATTCTGCTTATAAATCCATTTTCAGATATATATTTTTGCCAATATTTTCTTCCATGATGTGGCTTGTCATTTCCCATTCTTAACAGTGACTTTTGAGGACACACACAAATTCAATTGATTTTCAAAAGTAGTGTCAAAGCAATTCAATAGGGAAAGGATAGTCTTTTCAACAAATGATGCCAGGGCAATTTTACCTCCATATGCAAAAAATTAGCATCATCAATCCTCACTTTACACAATATTGAAAAGGATTAACTGAACGTATATAATTGTCCTAAATGTATTATATTGCTATATATATATTGATAAGAACCCAAAATTTAAAAATTTCAGAAAAACATCATCAGAGAAAAGTATTTGTGACTTTAGGATAGGCAAAATTTCTTAAGATAACAAAGGCATAAAATGTAAAAAAAAAAAAAAAAAAAAAAAGATTGGCAAATGGACTTTTCTGTGTATTTTTCAAAATTATTTGTGAGCTCACAGAAAATATGTTACTGAATTTTTATATTTTGTAATATGATATATCTGTTTCCTGTGGTATTTACAAATTAAACGTTAATAATGATCAAAAAGTCTATGTTGTGTAGATTGAGCATAATTCTTATATAACAATTTTTATATTGTTGGACATTTATTTTTCAATTATGAAAATATAAAATGAAGTGACAAACACTCTGTGCATACATATTTTAAATATACTTAAAGTTATTTATCAAACAGGAAAACTACAATCTATGTTCATATGGACTTCATCAAGTAATGAAGATTGAGGTGTAGTGATAGAATGCGGAAAAACACCCCACACAGAAACAAACAGGGGCTTTGCCACCTGAGCATTAGTTCATAATGTGACAATAGTTCACATTATAGTCTACACTCTTTCCCACACAGTCCTGCAGGCTATGTGACAATATAAAATGGCCTATATCTATCATTGCAATGTCATTCAGGATGATTCCCAAGTCCTGAAACACCCCCATATTACAACTGTTTTTCCCTCTCCCTGATCCCAGAACTTCCAGTGGTCACTGCCTCCACATCAAAGCTTCTTCAAAAATGAAGCCTTTAAAATAGCCAAATACAATTGATAGGAAAATGAAATAGTAGTGATAAGTTTAAATATAAGAAATAAAATACATAAAATTAAAAAAACTAAAAATTAAAATTAAAAGATTGAGATATTAAAAATTAATGAAAAATATTTAAAAAAATTTTTTTTGACATTTTGCCTTTCAGCACTGTAATATCTGGTGTCCTGACTGTACAGTGGCATTGTGTTCCATTTATTCTCCAGTGTCTTACTATTTTTCATTTTTTTTTCAAAGAAGTTCTAGGTCACAATAAAGTCACATACAGAATACAGGGGATTCTCATGTACCCATCATTTTCCCCTTTTCCCCATTTCCGTATTAATACCTTTTTATATGTGGATGGTACCTTTGTTATTACTGATATACGAATAGTGAAACATAGCTACTCAACATGGTCAATGGTTTACATTATGGTTTACATTTTGGACCGTGCACTTTTATAAATTTTGGTGATATTTAACATGGCCTGTGTCCATCATTGCCAGATCATGTAGATCATTGCCCACTAAATACCCCCTATTCAATCTATTTAATTCCTTCCTCCCCCTCCCCATGGCGACCCCCTGGCTTCACTCTTTGGATGACAAGATTCATAGTTACTTGCAACAACACTGAGGTCTTGACACACTGACTTGTCCTCCCCTATTGGTAACCACTCATGCTCTCAAGAGACTCCTGCCTGTCTGCTTGTGAACAGATCGGTCCTCCCCAGGATGGGAGTCCAACTCCTTCCTGCTCATTATGTGGTTCTCCACCCACTGATACAACACATTATGACAAAATGATCACTCACACACTCCCTAGAAGCCAACTCCAGTTGTGACGTGTCCCGAATGCCCCCCCATCCAACACCCCAAACCAGTAACCCTTCCTTGTCATATTGCCATAAGAGTATTCCCAACTTTGTACTTTCAACCACATATCCTCAAATCCCCAGTGTTCACCTGATCCCTCACCCAACCCTCCCTCCAGTTCCCTGGACCTTCCAACCCTTCCTCCCCAATCTACCCACCTGTCAATCCTGCACCACTCAACCCAATAATATCATTACCTTCCTGTCATATCCCTTCAATAAGCAACTACACAATTTCACCTTACCATAGGTTACGTCCGTATGGATGTTGGCTCACAACCTTCTACTCCCCTTCTTATACTGAGTAAAGCAAGCCAAGCATTGAAGGATAAACAGTACATGACCTCACTGATATGAATTAAGAAAATTGAGCAGACTCAGAGAGCTGTTGTCTGGAAGATAGGTTAACAGGAAAAAGAAAGGGAAAAGATGGTTAAGATACCTTTTTGTCCAGGAATATTTTGGGTGTCATTAATGGAAAAAAAATTAGCATTGAATATACTTTGAATGTTGAAAAGTAAAAAAAATGCTAATTATTTGAAAAATAAAATTAATATATATCGAGTAATTTGATAACCATCTTGTCCATACTTCATGCACTTAATGAAACTCTAAATGTTATTTCTATAGAGCAAAATTTGGTGGAATAAGAGAAATGATATTAATATCTTTTTAAAAGGGTTTAATAATGATATAATTTATAATTTTTGTAGGTATACTAGAGTTTGTACTCTTTGTCTTTTCTTATTTACCGAACCCAACAAATAGGACACTCAGCATAATGGTAGATAAGGAATACAAATTGAAAAAACACAAATGATATATTTACTGTTGCTATTTGGTACAACTTCTTCATTTTCTCATGAGTTCTGGGTTGCAAATACTGTAGCATTTTTTTGTTCTGTTATTTTTTTCTGGTAGCTTCTCTGGCAGTTACTACATTTCCATACTTATCTTTTAAAACCAAATTCAATTCAATTATTAATTGAAACTTTATAGTGGAATTAGAGGATAAAATAATTCTATAGACCCAGAAACTCAAGCTTATAGTCTGGCTAGGTCCCAACAACTAAAATGGTATGATCCAATTATAAGATAATTTTTTCTCTTTCAAGCATTTTTTTTTTTTGTCTTTTTCTGGGGTAAAATATTCTGTTTCATGCAGTAATAAGACATATCCCTGAAGGAAAATAAAATGCATTGCAATAACCACCTACAAAAGTGAAAATGCTCTAGAAAATGTATCATCTTGGTTTTATTCATAGTTAACCTTCTGACCTTCTTCAGCACAAGTATTCATACCATAAGAACAGGAAAATAGACATTCATATTCCCAAATTGTTCAAATGTTCTAATGTGTCCTTACCTCAAATAGAGTACCTGGGTTTAAAGCTTTTTTTTTTTTTTTCTTTTTCAATGATTAAATAGTCAAAACTTGTAGAAAACCAATTTAAAAAAGAAAATAAATAACTGAACTTACATTGTAAGTCCAATTAATTCCATTAGCCACCATAGATAACTCCAGGCATCAACATATGCCCTGAGTAATTAATATATCATTCAATTTAATTGTATAATCTTTAAAAATGTAAAGGAGTAAAGGCAATTAATCTTGCATTGAACATTTCCATGGTTCTTATTCAAATCATAAATAATTGTCATAACTAACAGGTTTTGTTATGATCTTAGCCATACAGTAATTTATTTGCACTGATCAGTAAATATAGATACTTATGCAAGAAAGAAATTGCACAAGAATATATTTTGGAAATTAAAAGTTGATCTCCAGGTTGATTCAAGTTTCAAAAATTTAGCCATTTATCAAAGGTTCATGAAGATGCAGGCCAGACACTGAATATGTTTAGGTTAGTATCTTATTTAGAAACCTAACTTAAGAACCCAATTTACTTATTTTTAAAGTAAACTTGTTTCTAAATTCGATCACAAGTCAACAATAAAGACAGGTATTTTTTGCGTATGCCAAGGTATGGCTGACTGAATTTTGTCCACCAGTTTTAACATGCTCTTGGTCTTGATCTGCATTCTGGTGGATGTGGACCCACTATAAGGAAGATCTTTCCAAGATGTTACTTCAGATAAACTGTGGCCCAACTGAATCAAGTTGGGCCTTAATTATGATTACTGAAGTCCTTTATAAGCAGAGTGAATGAAAAGTAGATAGAGAGAAGCCACAGGGTGAGCGAGAATCTGAAAGTCAATGGAACTCAGAAGACATCACCATATGCATTGCCATGTGATGGAAAAGCCAAGGAAACCCAAAGATTGCTGGCCAGCCAGAGGATACTGGCACCACCCTCCCACCCCCAGCCCCAAGAAGAAGCAAGTTTTCTAGTCTCTGGAACCATGAACAGATAAATTCCTTTTGTTGAGCCATCCTATTGTGTGGTATTTGGTTTAGCATCTGAGAAACTAAAACACAAGGTCACCCAGAAAAATCACCATGACAAGTTTTTAAACTTCAGACTGTTTACTTACATATTGTACTGTACTCTGCTTTCCTAAAATCTTCCAATTGAGAGAAAATGATCTGTATTTTTCCGCCCTGGCTTTTGAAAACATTTTAAATTATAATAAAGTATTTTAAAAGATGAAAATAACAGATTTAAAATGTTAAATATATTTAATATTTTAACATTTCACTCATGGCTTCATGTGAATGAAGCCATTTGGGTTATTCTGATAATGAATGAGCCTCAAAGTGACGGGAGGTTTTAACTAAAGGATTCTTCCTCTACTAGCTTTATACTGAATAATGATTTTTTTTCGGGTTGCCGTGGCAATTATCTAGCATTTTGGCTCATTGACTCTGAACTGGTCAGAAAACCAATTTAATAAACTGCAAAAATGCCTTTGGCTAAATTATGGTTTTAGATGAAGGCAATGGAAACTACTCAAGGGTATCTGATGACAGTCCTCAGGTCTCAGTGCTTGTGCAACACATATGCCCTCTCCTCAGAAAGTTTCAGGTATGTGAGACACAAACTCTTAGTTTCAGAAAAGATTAATCTTTACCCAAAAGTAAGACCTAAAACATTTTAAATGTTAGTTTCCTATAGCTTCAAAAATATGCAGCCAAACCAAAAGAACTTTTCCTGTACACAATTATATAACAGTACAGAAATTTGAAAATAAATAAATGACTTTTTTTCTAAAGGGAGGCATCTACATAACAAATAATACTTATTTTACAGAAAGCAAAATATCATGTTAATCAATTCTACATGATATTTGGTAACTTTCTAGACTGATTGTTTTCAAGAATTTAGATCAATTTTAAGTAAAGTAAATCTGCTAGGTGTCAGTGGCTTTAGTTGGCCATTTTGCATAAAAATACACCTCAATTTTCAGTAGCTTAAAATAGCAATGATGTGTCATGTTCATCCTTCTCTGAGTTGTCGGTGTGGTCCTCTGCTGCTTACTCATGGAGTTGCAAGTTGGGTAGGCTGAGTCTTACATGTCTGGCAGTTGGTATAAGATCTACTTGACAGACTTTGTTGGTTCTCTTCCTTGTGGCCTCTCATCCTCTAGTTAGGGCACAGCAGTTTCCTTCCAAGGCAGTCTTGGGGCAGGGATCCAAGAAAGCAAGAGCAGAAAATTGTAAGGCCTCTTTAGGCCTGTGCCCAGAACTTGCACAGCATAGATTCTGCCATAGTCTATTCAAAGTACATCGTTTGACTAGCCCAGATTCAGGGGGAAGGAAAATACCTTTTGCCTTTCATGGGAGCAGCAGCAAAATCCCATTGTATACGAGCATGGGCAAATTATTTCCAACTTTGAAGATAGCGTATTAGTCAGCCAAAGGGTGCTAATGTGAAATACCAAAAATGGGTTGGTCTTTATAAAGGGTATTTATTTGGGGTAGAAGTCCACAGATACCAGGCCATAAAGCGTTAAGTTTCTTCTCTCACCAAAGTCCACTGCCACGTGTTGGAGCAAGACAGCTGCTGACGTCTGCCAGGGTTCAGGCTTCTTGGGTTCCTCTCTTCCTGGGGCTCCATTTCTCTCTGGGCTTAGCTCCTCTGGTTCCTCCACAAGGTCAGCTGTAGACTATCAGGCGAACGGCTCACTTCTCTTCTCCTGGGTCCTTCTCTCCAACATCAAAACTCCAACATCAAAACTGCTTCTCAAAAAACTGTTCCCTCTGTCCTTTGCTTTGCCTTTTATATTCGATTCCCCCACCCACAAAGGGGTGGGGCTCAATGCCCTACTGATGTGGCCTAGTCAATGCCCTAATCGTAACTTAATCATGCCCAGATTAGCAGATCAGTTTACAAGCATGATCCAATTATATTTTTGGAATTCATAACTACATCAAATTGCCAAATAGCTACATTGTCTTCCTAAATTTCTTTATATATTGAAAGACAAAATGTTCCTGTTATTGTCCCAGGCACTAGACCCTTTTCCTCAATGAAAATAATGTTGAATGAAATCCATTATCAGGAAATATTTTACTTATTTTGAAAAACGTTTTAGGCTTTAGAATATATATAACTATGTTAGCTCTCTTAAATATCTAATAATAATTCCTATATTTACAGTTTAGTGCTTCATAGCGATTCAAATGCTATAAAAGCCTTTGCCAGTCTCTCTTCCTTTTCTTTGAGAAGTTCCTTCTTAATGAATGATCTCCCTATTGCAATAACCTGAAGAAAATCTTTTCTTAAATTGTCCAGTGCATTTTGCCTTCAGATGCAGCAAGTAATTATGGTGAAAAAACTTTATATATACACCTCAGTAGGAGAAATAGAAAATGTATTTCAATAAAATCCAAGGAACTAACTTTCTAAGTTTAAGCCATTTGGTATATTTTAAACATCTTAATCATTCATGTAGTAAGTACAATCTGTAGGGAATCTGAAAACTCACTTTATATATCCTCTTTTATCCATTTTTGAAAGGATTTACTCTTGATCATATAAAATATGGGGCTTATGGTCATTCATAAAGAATATATTCCAAAATTTGTTACAATAGAAAAATTTATGAGACAATTCTAAGAAATAAAGATTCATAGGATAGAGGTGTGATTTGTGTGAGTTATCAGTTTTTCTTGTTCTCATTGACCTGACACAAATCACTCTTATCTTACCCTCATACATAACTTTAACAACCACTTTTATATCATTTGTTTATTTTTTATAATTTTTAATTCTCTAATTTAAGTTTTTAGTTTCAGAGACAAAAAATAAAAATAAAAATAAATGAAATGAAGGGGATTGTGTTTATGTTTGGTGGGGGAGTAAGGGGAAGATACAACCAACCATCATGTGCTTTTAAAGGAAAAAAAATTCTTATGGATAATTTAATATCTCTACTGAGGCTCAGCACCCTTTTACTGTACAAGATTAGTGAATATATTCAGCTTTCCATGCCAATCATTTTTGGTGCTGCTCCTCAACACTCTACTACAGTGCAAATGCAGACGTATACAACATATAAATCAATGGTCATGGCCTTGTTCCAGGAATATTTATTTCCAAAAATTTGCCAACACTGATGTAGATCTTTGGATTAAAAGGAGCCAAAAGAAATGGAAATATTTTACTAAACCGTGTGTGTGTGTCTATGTGTGTGTGTGTGTGTGTGTGTGAGAGAGAGAGAGAGAGAGAGAGAGAGAGAGAGAGAAGGAAAGAGATTGAGATTTCAGTAAGAAGACACTTCAGTTGGATGATGTTTTGACAGAGGGCTCTGAAAACTAGGTACATGGACTATTAGCCCTAGGTTTTAGACCATTAACCCAGAGCCCTAAACAGCCCATGTGCCTTGGTTTCCATATTTCTCTCCTTAAAAGGTTTTCTAACTTTTCATTACATGTTGTGATAGATAATTTCAATTTATAATGTAACTTTTCTGTGTGAACTGTCTGTTTTCCAACATATTGTTTTATTTCAGAACATTTAAGATTAATGTTCTCTCTGGTCTTACATTAGGTGGTTTACTGAAGTAAAAAAACATTATAGCTATAAATCAATAAATTAATCCTGATGTATGATCTTCATATACAATAATCTACTTTGCCTGCTCTATTTTCTTTTTATGAAGTGATCAGTTAAAAGTTGGTAAGTAGGATTCCAGTTTCTAGAACACTATGGAGAACTTGGAAGTCATCACTCCCATCCTTATAATAGGATAAAAGATGAGCAAACTGAAAATCAATAACTATTCTTAGATCCATCAGAGAATTGAGGTCACCAGGCAAACTACTGCCCCCCAAAACTGGAGACACAGTTGCATGCAGATAATCAAAGCTTTCTGGAAGCAGAAGTCCAGAGCAGAAGACTGCAAGCTGGAGACAGTACTGAAGGAACATTTACACAGTAATTGAGGAATTGCCAGAGATTCAGTGTGTACTAGCTTGAGAGTTAAAAAATCTGGGGTGAATGGAGGTCTGGTCCCAGACAGTCCCACACCCTTTCATGACTTTTACCCCAGAAGGCACACCAATTTCTCACTGTGAATGTTGGAAAAACATTCTCTTATGCTTCTGGTGGAAAGAGAGGAAGAGGGGAAAAGAAACCATTTTAAAATATGCAACTCTCTATCCTCCTTAATAAAAAACTATCCTCTAAGGAAACGATTTTGCAGAGCCTAACCATCTTGAGTTATACCAGAGCCTAAACAATGTGGGGGAAGGGATAAACCCACTTCCAGACCCCTACAGGGGGTCACCTAAGGGGTCATAATGGGAGATGAGAAGGACTTGTAACAGCCGCAGCCCAGGGATTTGGGCTCACTAAAAGACTAATCACAGGTTTATAGAACACTTCCACTCCCCCCACACGTTGTCACCAAGACAGAGCTATGAAATCTGAACTGTCATCCAAATTTGTTAATTTAGAAATGAATACCTTAACTCTTCATTTCTAAATAAAACAGTGATTATTTTTTTCCCTGATGAAATAGTGTCTTAGTTTCCTTGGCTGTTATAACAAAGCACCACAAACATGGCGACTTTAGACAACAGAAATGTGTTATCTCAGTTCTGGAGTTTAGAAGTCCAAAGTCAAGATGTCAGCAGGGCCATGCTCTCCCTGAAGGCTCTAGGAGAGGATCCTTTTCCTGCCTCTTCCTAGATCTGGTGGTTACAGGCAGCTTTTGGTTTGTGACAACATAACACTAATCTCTGCTCTGTCTCCACATGCTCATCTTCCCTTGCGTCTACAGTATGTGACTTCTTCTCTTCTTCCAAGGACGGCTACCAATTATTGCCCACCCTACTCCAGTGTGATCTTATCTTAACATGAATACCTTTACAAAGACCCTATTACTAAATAAGGTCACAATTACAGGTGGGGGTGGTGTTAGGAATGGACAATATCTTTTGGGGGAACATAATTTAATCCATTAATATCCAGTTATTATTTCTGGAAAATTTTACTAAAAACTGTCTTTACAATTTCAAGATTAGTAATAATATTGTTACTTAAGGCAGTTTATCATGAAGTTATCTTTGAAAAATGAAATCTTGTATTTCAACTATTATGTTACAAAATTCCATACTCTTCTGAAAATATGTCAGCATAACATACAAGACTGAAATGACAGGAACCTCTTAAAAATTAGTCTACAGAAAATGTTCATTTGGTACTTCCTTTTCTTAAAAATATATTCTGTATCTTTAATTTCTGAGATTATTGAGATCTATGCTCTCTGAATGGTAAGGCTATTATAATGGTTTCAAAATATATTATGGATTCTTAGATAACCAAACTAAGTAATTTAAAACAGGAAATTAAATTAAGTAACACCTACTTTACAAGGCAAGATAGAATGAGTCATCTTCCTTCCCCTGTGGATTTTGTTTCTTCACTGCAAAATGAATTGTTTATAGGTTACATTCAAGTATCAAAATAATATATAACAACCCTTGTCCTACCAAATAAATAAGATTCACGTGCTTTCCTAGGATATTGAACTCATTTAAATGTAAATCATCAATGACTGTTCATTATATTAAAATCTGCTTTTTGGGGGGAAATTGTATAGACCAATAAGATTATTGATATATATTAATGTATTGAAGCAGGCTAGTTTAGGGAATGAAAAGACAAATCTGGGACTTGGCAGAAGACCACAGCTATGAAACATGTGGCCATGGGAACCTTCCCTCAGGGAAGGACCCACAAGATGACTGCTGGAAGAACCATGTGAGAATTCCCCATTTGGAACAGGATTTCATTCAGGATCAAGGAAAAGTGCTAGATTTTCTCAAGGGGCCTTGACATTGGGCCCCCGGTGGGAACTGATGGGTGGGGTAACCAATCACAACAGCAAACAGCTGGGAATCTTCCCCCCAAAATTAACAAGGGGCAGGGTAATTAATGGTTTAAAAATCAAGTGCAGAGACTAAATTGACCCTTTTCTACCTTGTTTTTGCTTTGTCTTTCTACCTGCACCAGCCCTCAAGTATACCTGGGACCCATAATCTGTTATTTTCTCCCATTTCTCTTCTCTCATTTTCTTAGTAAATTACTGGCCTAACTAAACTAGCATGTACTTAAATTTTTTTTTGTAACATAGCCAAGAGCCTAGAGGAAATCCGGCAACAGTATTACAATGAATACTTAAATAATGTGGAAAAAAATGGAGACATATATTTATATCATCAATGTAAGAATAAACTTAATAATATGAAGCCAATTTTCTTCTTTCTCTCATTGTGTCTCCCAAGTGTTCTCTTGTTTCTAGTTTTTAGTAAATAAATGATAGCCAGAGAAGGGTCCTAACTATTAGGTGAGTTGGCCAGCCAGAGAGATTTCAAAGAACTGGCTGAGTTGAGCTTAACTGACTGGGTCCTGAAAGTCTTGTTCCTTCAGAAATCCCACTGGATTCTGATAACTGTGTTAATGGAATTGGCTGCACTCAAGTAGTTTGGAAGGGAAAAGGTAGAGAAAGTAAAGAGAAATTCTTTAAGTGATAGAGAAGGAAATGAAACCCACATCAAAGAAGATAGGAAAAGTCCTAATTATTAAAAACAAACTCTCCAATCAGGACCCAAATTGTTACTTTTAATATGTAATTTTTGTTTTTGTTCAGCAATGTATCAATTTTTCATAGCCTAAGCATGTACATTAATATAACTATTTTGTAGCAAGTTATAGGTATAAAGGGCATGACTTCCTCATAAATTAACATTTTAATAACTCAATATGAAATGCAATTGTATAGGATTATTTTGAATAATTTTCTCTTGTATCCTACACTGTACCCTACTTATGCATTGTTCAAAGTAACATATTCCTCTTTAACAAAATTTTATGCTTGGTAATGATAATCAAGCTTTGTTTATCAATTTCTGATTAGTTTTGAGGTATCTCATAAACGTGCCTTTGTTTTTTGTTGTTTTTTTTTTTTGAGGTTCCAGGGCCAGGGATTGAATCCAGGACCTCATGTGGGAAGCTGGCGCTCAACCACAGAGCCACATTTGCTCCCAATATCGCCTTTTAAATGACTCTGCAGAATGAAGGATTTTGTGAGAGGGTTAGATTCAGTCAACAAAAAGATTGAATTAAGTATATCCTAATTTGAGTTTATTAATACTCAGTAATAGCATGCTACATGATTTTATAGTGACCATGCTACTTAGCCCACAGTGGCTACTCATCTGTAGATTGAATAGAAATGTTGTAAATTCATGAAATTGTGACAAACATATATCACCAGTTCAAGTCTTTGGTAAATGTTCTGTGATTGCTCCTCCCGACTTTCCTCCCTCATTCTTTTTTCCTTGCTTTTTCCCTCCCCATGTAACTTTCCTTGATAATCTCTTTACATTTTCCACTGCAAGGTCTCTCAACCTCACATTATGACACTGTTGACATTTTAGGACAGCTACTTCTTATGTGCATTGTAGGATGCTTAGCAGCATCCCTGCCCTCTATGTACCAGGTGCCAGTAGCACCCATTCCTAGTTAGGGCAAAGAAAAATGTGTCCAGACATTGTCAAATGTCCCTTGGCAGGCAAAATCGCCCCAGGGTAAGAATAATTTCAGGACATGACTTGCTTCATTAAGTGACAGAATAGAATGTTCTTAATAGCCAAAGAATGTTTCAGACATCCAGGGAAAGGGAGAACTTGGAACAGAGATAGCTGAGCTTAAGCAGCATTCCCAGGTCATGGAGCATGTAGCTGAAGCTTATTTTAAATATGTTAATGAAAGAATGGTTACAGAAATAATGAATTGTCCTGCATCAACACAATCAAGTCTTCTCCAATTCTTACTTTTGGTGGAAGATAGCAGAAAGTGGGCACGATCCATGGTAAGGCAATCAAACACTCAACACATTGATTATCTTCAGGAAAGAGAATGATAGAGCCTTTAGATAGCATCTAATAAAAAATATTTACAATAGATCCATCTGTGATGGAGACACAGATAATTGCCTAAGTACACCCTAGCTCATGCTAGAAATTCCCTTTCATATATCTGAAGGTTCCTGTTTAAATCAATGGGAGCTGTTTGTATGGCTCAGACAAATTAATTCATCTCATATATTGCAGTCTGGACATAAATGGGATTTATTTTCAGGTTATAAAAAATTAAAGTTCCTTATTTAATTTAAGGAATGGTAATGTAGACTTATGCAGTTAAATATTCAATGTCTGTGTGTGTGAATTAGTAGATATTATTTCTGTTTAGAAATTATGAAAATGGAAAACTATACTCAATAAAGTCACATAACAAATTCAAAATGCTTAGCAAATATTGCAATTTATTTGGGATATCTCTCATAATGAAATGGATTTTTTTCCCCTTGACACTACTTTGAAATAAGGAGAAGAAAAAAGAAAAAAGATAATTTAATTAGACATGCTACTGCAAGGAGACACACAGTGAGGAAGAAAGCTTTACTTGAAGAACAGCATACTAATTAAGAAGACTAAAGAATATATTCATGTCCACAAATTATTAATTTGCCATTTTTTCCCTATTCTGATATAAAATTCTAGTATAAGCACTTTTCAATAAATCAAAATGTAATAAGTAAGTTGCCTTTACAGTTTGAAAAAAAACATGAATTGGCTTTTAATAATGAGTGGTACAGTATAAGGAATCCTATAATAAGCTCCAGATGACAGAGCAACATATTAAAATTTGATGATTAAATAAAGAGTTTCCTCAATCTTTCCTGGCAACAATGATCTGAATAACTCTTCTATTTTCCACTGAATGCATCTTCCCTTTTCCACCAAAGAAATCATATCTTGCATTGTAAATCATTATTTCACATCTCCTCCTTCACTAGGAGATATGGATTTCCGGTTCTATGCATATAGAGTGTTGACATTTATTTGCTGAGATTTATATTCATTAAAAAATATGTAACTGTCAACATCTGAATCATTTTTAATGTACACCAAGCTCTGAGATTTTGTGGCAAGATAGGAAATCCAGTATTTTGTCAGGATGAATACATAATTCTGTCTCCATTTGCTTTTGAAGTCATAGTTGGATTTTTAAAGGTTATAGTAATGAGTGTGTGTGTAATGCTGGTGGAAGAATAATGGAGTAGGCTACAAAGAAATGAGATACTGTAGTAATCTATTTAGAAAACATGGTAAATTTGCTTTTTCATTTGAACTGAAGTTGCAGCAATCTTTGAAAGGGTGTACTAAAAATTATTCTTATTTAAAAGAACACTAACTATGTAACAATCCTAAGAGGAGCACTTTTTTAGGTATGGCATGATTACCACTATATAAATTCATAAACGTCAAAACTAAAAATGAAGACATGTCTTTTACTTAAAATAATAAGCCCAAATAATTGATTTTGCGGGTCGTATAAGTAGCAGAGGTGGTGCTTTGGCAACTCTTATATCTAATGAATACCATGCATGTTGATCAACATACTAATTAAGAAGACTAAAGAATATATTCTTTATATATTTAGAAATGTCTTTGTTTCTTCTATTTTTTTTTAGTGCTGCCACTGATGCTTCATTTTTCAAAGCCCCCTTGGCTGGCATTCAACAGGCCTCTGGCAAGAGTAAATGGAATCCTCCCTGTAAGAAAATAAAGTTGCCCAGCATTGGTGACATCTTCATTAGTGGGGCTCGGGGTGTCTTTTACATTTCATTTGGAATGGATTTGATTCATGGAACAGCCTCAAGGTTTTTTTTTCTTCAAAGTCTTATCCCCCACACAAAAAGGTAGGGAAAAAACGTGTTGACCACTCTCCTTTGTTTTCTGTGTCTTTTGCTGTTGTTAGAGCACATGGAATTAATAATTAGACAATAATGCGAAGGGAAGAGATAGAGTTCCCATTGGTAGTGCAAAGTACAAATATGCATGTTTAAAGATGATATATCACAACTTGGACAAATTAAAACCTAGTTATTTTTTTAAGAGAAATAGAAATGATAAAAAATAGATGGAGGAACTTCATGCTAAGATATATTGTTCAGACTTCAATTAAACTGTACCAGCATAATATAAAATAATTGGATATTTAGACATGCAGGTATTCCAGCTAGAGTTATTTTTAAGTGATAATGGAGACATGGAAATAGATCAAATGGCATTTCTATTGGAATTAGTTTAGTAAAATAATTTCTTTGAATACCTCATTTTAAACTGGTTAAGTATTGGTAATATTTATTTAAAAAATTTTCCCAAAGGCATTATGAATAAACCAAATAGACTTGCACATTTATTATGTATAAGATTTGAAAAGCCACATATTATAATTTCAATCTTACGTAAGAAAATGGTTTATATTTCTTATTTAAAAAGGACCAAGGGACTTTACAAATTTTCACATTACCTAAAAAGTCAATTATAAACTCCAGATGGAGAGGTAACATTTTTTCCAACAAAGTGCTGATGGAGGAGATAGGAATATTTTAACAGCTGCAAAGATATTGGAGGAAAAACAGTAAAAGGAAGTGCCTTCATAGGACTGCTATCTTCACAAACCAACATGGAGGTGAATTACTACATAAGCATCTTGGACTTAAAGGATTTTTTTAAAACTTGACTTTAATTCACTTGATCAAAGATGCTTTTGAATTTACTTCTCCCTATATTTATAATGTATCTAAACAAGATACATTGTCCTATAGCAAGCTTCATTTAATTCTGGGATGCTAATTGCTCATTACATTCAAGAACAACTTAATGGATGGTCTGGCTATAGTGTATTGACGGGAATTTAGGTGAAACAGTAGAAAAGCTACCATGGTTCATAAAAACAATGGAATCTGGGCCTAGTCAATAGATGTACTGACTGGAAAATTACAGGAAAAACAATATAGAGAAATTGAATTGTTGAGTAACATGATCTATTTTATTTTTTCCAGCAGAAATGTAAAAGGAAAAACTGGGTGACTAGATTAATAATGGATATATATATAAAACTACTGATTTTATCTTACAACTTTTTCTTGAACTTCCACCTACAATTAGGTGCCAGGCTCTGTTCTTGGTGTTGGAGATGTGTTAGTGGACAAGACAGGCACATTCCTTGCCACTAGGAATTCACAGTCTGGTGACAAAAGTTTACTTTAAATGAATGATTACAGGAAAGTATAATGGATCACTTAATAGAGCATGGGCATGATTTGTTTTAATCAGTACTAATGGCAGGCTAGTTGATTGACAACATAATAATAACTATATTGACAGAGTGTAGTATCTATTTTATGCTAGAGTTGTTTGCTTATAGTATTTTTGAAAAACATGAATAAGAATACTCAGGAATGTTTAATTATTCTTATTTAACAGATGAGAGAATTGAAATTCTAGAATCCAAGTAACTTTCCCAAAGTGGAAAAAACAATTAGGTGGTGATATTAGAATTTGAATCTTGGAATAACTTTAAATTCCAATTTCATAATCATGATATGATATAACCCGCAGTTACAATCACTGAGTTTATCTCTAAAATGAATATCAGACATCATAATTCCATTGTTGCTTCCCTAATGTCAGGCCTTTAATGTGCAGTATATTGTTTTCTTACTGATATTAAGTGTTAGATGATGAAAATGTTATACTGTGTAAATTTCTTAACTCAGGCTGATACAGGTTGGCAACCTTACCTTTGAAATGATAAGAATTTAATAAAACCCCTGTGCATTTGCTTTCCTACATTTCCATCTATTTTCTCAATCTTCTATTTTGCTTATTTTCCTCTAATACACCCAATTTTTTAGCTTACCAATGTCTATTTCTTTCAATGCATTCATACCATGCAGTATATATAAATACAATGTGGACTCAGCTTTAAGAAGTTTATATACATAAACTGTTATGAAAGCTAATAAAAGTTAAGTGCCTTGGCAGGGAGCTAGAAACATGCAATGCATATGATAAAGGGATAATTTAAATCCATCTATTGCAGGAGTTCTTAACCAGGGGTCCACGGTATGGGTATGATACTATGGAAGAAGTTGGATGGTAAGAATTTTGGCAGGTCTAGACTGCATGAAAGGTTACTCAGACATATTGAACAGCCTAGCCAAATGCAGACAGGGCATAGATTGCCGAGAGAAGAAAGACTTTTTGAAAATAGAACCAACTGGCTTGGAAAAAAATAAATGGAGAAGGTGAGGGGCCTCTAACAATTTAATTCCTGGCTTACTTGACAAAGCAGTGGCTCTATAACAGAAATGGGGTAATCTGGGAAACATAGAACAGGTTTGTAGAAAATAAAATATATTTATTTTGACCCACATTGAATTTAAGTTGAAGAAAGGCAAACTTAGCACTTACAAAAGGGAAAAGGCTAGAAGAGATACTTGTAATTCACCTATCCAGGTTGCATTTAAAGTCATAGGACTGGTTAGGACTGCTGAGCAAATTAATTTAGGCAAGGAGGTCAAAAGGTCATCCTTGGGAAGAAATTGTAAGGGATTTTATTAGTCAGCCAAAGGGGTGCTGATGCAAATTACCAGATATCTGTTGGTTTTTATAAAGGGTATTTATTTGGGGTAGAAGTCCACAGTTACTAGGCCATAAAGAATAAGTTTCTTCCCTCATCAAAGTCCATTGCCATGAGTTGGAGCAAGATGGCTGCCGATGTTTGCCAGGATTCAGGCTTCTTGAGCTCCTCTCTTCCCAGGGCTCCGTTTCTCTTCGGGCTCAGCTCCTCTGTTTCCTCCACAAGATCAGCTGTAGACTGGGAGGCTCTCTAGGCTTTGCCTCTCTCCACAAGGCCAGCTGTAGACTTTCAGGCCAACGGCTCTTTGCTTTTCCCAGGGCCTTCTTTCCTTCCTCTTGACCAAGCTCTTTTACTTCCCGGGGCACCAGCTCAAGACTCCAACATCAGAACTACTCCAACTCTGTCCTTTGCCATGTCTCTTTATCTTTGAGACCCCACCCACCAATGGGTGGGGCTCAACACCCTACTGATGTGGCCCAGTCAATGCCCTAATCATAACTTAATCATGACCAGAATAACAGACCAGTTTACAAGCACAATCTAATACCTATTTTTGATATTCATAACTATATCAAACTGCCAAACTGCTACAGGGATGAAGAAAAAAACATTGCCAGTAGGGAATTGTGGAGTCAAAAATTTGTGAAGGATGGGATGGTCAATAGTAATAAAAGCAGACTGATCAAGGAGGTTGAAGACTGAGAGGGGAGAAGAAACAGAGAATGTTTTGATCAGGTAGATCATTGGTAGGTAATAATGTTTGAGGGTAATTTCAGTAGAATGATAGGTCCAAGTGCCAGAACATAAGTGGTTATGGAATGAGTATATGGTTAATAAAGATTAAATTTAATTTAAATAAGTAAATTTATTTAATTTTCCATGTGGTATCTTTTTCCTTGAGCATCATCTTCCAAAGAAGAAGGACCATGCTTTACTAATTCAATTTAATAGTATCTCTAACACCATATTGGGTTACTGTAGCTGTGGATAATCATGATGGATGGATGACTCTGGGAAAAAATTTAAATATTTGGAGATATTCTCATAGAATTATAGTGTTTGCTATGCTCCGGGTTAGGGTTCAAATCCCAGCTGTTTGGCAACTGCCAGAGCCAATTGGTATGGGTATGAGTTAGTGTTTAGAATTTGCATTGCAAATAACCACCTGGTAATGATAGTTACCATTTGCCACTGCTTACAGATTACACGTAATGGATTGCATAGGAAAAGCCAAGTATTCAACAGGCAGCTAAAACTGTGTTTGAATTTTTGCACCAAGAAGAAAACATGCCCATATTTTCAATATGATTTTAAATTATGGAATGGTTCCTTCCATCACATTTTTAAGTGTTTGCTTTCTTTAAACCTTAAATTTAAACCTTTTCAAGAAATTTTCCAACTGTCTGCTAAAGCCCTTTACTAAGAACTATTGTTTTTAATCACTGTGCCAAGCTACTCTTTTCTGTCTAATCATCCCCTTGCCAAAGAATCCAAACAAAATTAATTTCCCCTAAAAATACCCCTCTTTGCCTTCACTGTCATATTTAACTCTAAAAAGATTAGCAGATGCCAATTATGGAAGCTTTTCTCAAATGAAACTTTGGACGCATTTTAATATAAATGAGAATTACTTCTCAACTCAATGAAAACAATACTGACACTTGTTTCTACATCTTTCATTAATTTAAAAGAGTCTGTTTATTAAGCGTAGTAAACGAAGCCAATTTGGAGAACCATGGAAGCCAAACTCTAATCCATCCCATTGCCCATTTTATCTAATATGGGAAATAATTTAAAAGTGAAAGAAAAACAAAAGCCTTAGCTTTAATGTCTCAGGATTTTACAGATAAATCTGAAAGGTTGAGTAGTGTTCTGAATCATTGGTTCTAAACAAAGTAAACAATGAATCTAAGGTCTAATCCAAAATATTTTCTTTCTCTATAATAACCGTGTTGAAAACCTTTTCTGATTATGTTTAATGGCTCCTTTATAATAATTAGCAGCATTTAGCAAGTTGGTAATGTGTGCCATGAATCTGACAAAACCTTGCCAGGCATGATGAGCAAGTTGTTTTCTAGAAATATAACAGTCATTCTTTTTTTTTTTTATTTTTGCAGGGTGATATTCTATTGCCACTTTGATTTTTGGAGAAGTTGTGACTTTACAAAACAATCATACATACCATACAGGATTCCCATATATTACCCCACCAACCACACCTTACATTGTTGTAACACATTTGTTAACAATTGATGAAAGAACATCTTCATAACATGTCTTCATGTGTCCCTTTTCATTCCTGGATAGTCTACCTGAGATTCATTTCATATTTGACAAATTGAAGATCATGCTTTAGCTTTGTTGAATGATATCCACTTTTTCTTCAAAACATTCTTCACATGAAGTCTTCGATCTTCCTGTTTTTATGTGACTAGTTATGTTCTAGGACTGCTATACAGTACTTACCTCATTTTTTGGATTCTATGTTTTCTTATTTCTTTTATTTCCATTTTGGATATCTAGAATATATCTTTGAGTAATTTTGTTTCAGAAATATATGTGCATGAATTTTAAACTTTCTGAATTCTTGAATGCTTGAAATGTCTTTATTTCACCCTCACATTTGACTGATCATTTGCATTGGCATAGAATTATGTTTTAAAGTCACTTTCTTTTGGAATTTTGAAGGCATTGTCTTTTGTTTCTAGAATTCACTGTTGAATATGAGAAATCTGGATCAGTTTGATTTTTTTTTTCCTTTTTATATTAAAGAAGTTGTGAGCTTACAAAACAAACATGCATAATATGCAGAATTCCCATACATCACCCCTCCACCAACACCTTACATTGTTCTGGAATATTTGTTGCAGATTATCAAAGAACATGATCAGTAACTATGGTCCATAGTGCACATTTGATATACTTTTCCATACACCCCCTTTTATTAACACTATGTAATAGTATTCTACATTTGTTATAGTTCATGAGAGAACACTCTCATATTTGTATTGTTAACCACAGTCCATTTTCCACCACATTGTTCACTGTGTTATACAATCCCACGCCTTTTGCATTCTATTTAAAGTGTACATTTAGTGGCTCTCACCTAGAAATAAAACATTCATTTTTATTTTTACCCTAAGGATATTACTCAGGATTCTGTCATATATGATTTCCCTAGTAAGATTAGGTAAATTTTATTCAGAGAGATGATAACTTATATATGTCAAACAACCCTACTGAGAAATAAAAGAGATTTTAAGAATTCAATTCAATTTTATTATTTTCTAGCTATTGGTATGAAAAGGAAATAAAATATAAAAAACAGTTCCTTCTATTTTAAGACTACATCAAATGATTTGGAGGAAAACAGTAAGATGGCTGACAGAAAGAACAAATTTAAGCAGTGGTATTTTAACATCTGAAAATCTAATTACTTATATCTGAGCCATATTCCCTAAGTATGCAATGCCTAAAGACCTGAAGAACTAAGTTTCATAAGTTTATAATTAGAAAATATATTTTTACTTAAAGATGCTATTAGTTCTTTAGGCAAAGATCTTAATTTATATAACTTTAATTTAGAGAGCTATTATTTAAATTTCTGTCAGAATATTAATTGGGAGATCCACTGAGCATTTACTTAACTTGCTTTATTACTTTTATCATTTCTCAGAAAATATTAGAGAATTTCAGATAAGAAAATTTGGAAATATATACTTATTTATTCAACCAATATATATTGAGAACCTTCTACATATAGACACTTAGCTATTTGTTAAATGGAAAAAATAGGATGAGACAAAACAAGATAGAATATTTTGTACCTTATTGTAAGAGCTACAATATATAGCACAACTGGAATGTGGGAAAAGAAAAGTCTCCTAAAAAAAAAAAAAAAAGACTTCCATGGATGACAACGATCTTTGAGTTCTTTCCCAACAATACTTGCTGTCCATTCCTCTTCCAATGTTGATTTTCTTCAGTTAAAATTGCTTTTGATACTCTCTTTTATCAGTCAGGGTTCTGCCATGGTATCAAAAATTGAGAGAGCTACTGTGGGCATGTGAGGTAACCATAAGTTGAGCAACTGCTGAATTTCCCAAGAAAGGCAAGGGGAAGGGTATGGGAAATAGAGGATGGGAAGGATTCAATGAATCTAAGCACAAACAAGTCAAAGGCTTCACCCTAGGCGAAGTGGACTTTGTTCTCTGGGATGAATGATCTGTGACATACTCTATTTTCTGGTCATAACAGGTAAAGAATGTTTTCTACATTTACTATTTGTTTAATAAAACTTTTTATATAGAGAGAAAGATTGTTTTAGATTCATATGCAGTTGTAATAAATAATGCAGAGAGATCCCTTGTATATGTTACCCAGTTTCCTTTAATGTTAGCATCTTGCAAAATTATAATGCAGCTTACTTTAGTACTGTAATTTACTTTTAATTTGCATCCTCTTTTCCTTTTCGCCTGCAAATAATTCCACTTTCACCTACATTGTTCTGACATTCTTCGGCTTTGGGGACAGTTAGGGACAACTGATCAAAAGAACAGAGTGTCTAGCATTACTTGGGTAATTCCCTACTTCACTTAACGATATTTTTCCCGGTAATTAACTCAGGTCTACACGGTCTTTGTTTGAAGCCTGGGCCTGAGTTTCATCATCTAGCCTACAGTTCCTCAAATGTCTGCCATATATTTAAGAACTTCCTCATACTAACAATTAACTGAGCTCTTCATGGAATACTATTATCAATTTCCTGAATAGAAAGTAGCTGTTTGATTTGTTGCTATAGCTCTAGTACCTAGAAATTTGCCTAGTACATGGTGAGGACTCAATAAATTTTTTAAAAATATATATTCATGACTGTTATTCAGTTAATAAAGTGTCAATTATGTTTGATTCTTATCAGAATATTCATATATCTCAGTCTTTTAAAACATTTTTATCAACAAAAGGGACCATTTTTTAATAAATAATGCAATACAAGCAAATTTATTGCAAAACAATATTAGTATATAATTGTCAATGATGTTAATTTTAAATGTTTATTGTAATGTGAATGAGTTACAAGCTGGATATAACATTTGTAAACTGACTTATTATTATTATATTATAATAATATTTCATAGATTTGTTATGAACTCATGTGCACAAAATATATACCTCCTATGCATGTGTATGTTTCTGAATTTAAGCATGTTTAAATATTAATAGTGTATATGAACATATGGTATATATAGATTTGTTATATGATATACATAACAAATGTATATATATATTCATGCTTTTTATAATTATGTCAAATGCTTTAAGTATATATCATATTTAGAAAGAAAAAATTGATATTAAAGATAGAACTTATAATTCTATTTTTAAACAATACTCAGCTAAATTTACCTGCCATTTGCCATCATTTATAAATTTAGATATTTCTTTAATTAACTTTGACTTTCAGAGTTTGCATATTTTACTTTAATGAAATTCTATAAATTTTTGATGCTAAAACTCCTATGAAGATTTTGAAAATCTTAGTGTGATTTTGAAAAATTTTGTCATGTTAGAATATAGTTACCATTTTCAGTCTTTAGCTGTAGTACATAAATTAAGTTTATTTGATGAGTGTGTGTTATGTGTGAATGTATACACATATGCATATTTGCAATTTTAGATCTAGGATGCTCTTCTCAGTGTACTTGAGTGGCTGAAACAGATTAGTCTTGACCTAATCATAAAAGAGAATATTTGAAACTAATGATATTTTATACTCTATATCAGGAAATGTGGAAAAAATAAACTTTGCTGGGAATCTTGCTTCAGGATTTGTTCTCCTGAGATATTTTTGCTCCTGATGAGAGTGAAAGATGCCATAACAGCAGTGATTTATTAAAATAAATTATGAAATTACGCATCATTTAAACAAGTTTACCCACTCCCCCCTCTCTATAAAAACAAGGTATTCAATCTTAGAGTGACGGACAAAATATTCTGAAGTTTTGTGGTTCTTGTTTTCTTAATACTCCTTCTCAAGCATGACCTGAATGAACCTCATTTAGGAGTTGGGTATGATGAATTCTGTCCAATACATCCTGGGGCAAAAAGGTATATATGCTATTGTCAAAAACTAAATATGTTTTGTAGAAGACAATTTGGAAGACTGAAGGCAAAGATTTAAAAGGATTTAACCTATTATTTTCATACAGGAAAAACTATATATATATATTTCAGGTTGAAATTTAATAGAAAAGACAAAGGCCAGAAAGAATAAAGCCTGAGTTTTTACAACCACTCCATATCTGCCATGAACTAATTTGATCATCTCATGAAAATCTCTCTAGCTTCTCTTTACTCATCTGTAAAATTAGAGGGATTCTGCTGGAAAGCTGTTAAGATTTGTTCCTGCTCCAATATTTTAATATTTTATTTTTTCCTAGATTAGTTGTCTTTATGCTTTCTCAAGGCACATGGTATTTCACCTATCTCACTTTAGTATATACTGATTTTTCATTTTATTTTAGGGGGAAGGAGTTATTTATTTATTTGCTTCCAAAAGCTAAATTGTGAGTTCATTGAGAGCAGAGGCTGGATATTTTCCTAGCGATAAGAAATTATCCTCAGATGATGGTAGATCATTAAATAGATATCTACTTTTAAAGTGAATATTGTTCTGACAATTTCAGCAACTGCAAATTCTCTCTACATTGTTGATGGAAAAAGAGAAGATCACTAGGATTTTATCAATCTATCATTTTCATCATAAATATAGGAAGATGTAGATATACTCTAAGATATTTCTTAGAAAAGCATAGGTCAAAGGAAATGCACAGAAGTTAGAACATTTCAGTGTCCTAAACTTTCTGATATATAGAACATAATGATTACATGGTTATAGCAATAAAGTTTTAAATAACATTTAAAGAAGGTACTACATGCTTTAAAATGCATTAACATGGATTAAAGATGCTATTAAATTTGAAATACAAAAATTAAGGTTTATTATTGTTTCATAACACATTTCACAGCAATTGTAAAAACATGGGTTATATATTAGGTCAGGTGTTTACCACCTTAAGTGGCAAGGATGAGAGGAAACACTGCTAAGTTTGGCCTCTACTCAAACCTAATGCCTTATTTATGTCAAATGGTAGCAACACTCAAGGCTAGAATACAAATTATTTTTGGCAAATACATGAGTTCCTGGTTTGAAGAAAAAACTATTGAAAAATTTCCATAGAACTTTTTTAGATTTCAAAGCAATATTTTGAATAGTTCGTATAAATCATTTAACTAACATAGTCCTTCATTGAAACACTCTGGAATCTTTTGTAAATGAGTGAGAAAAACATTTCAGCAAAATGCAATTAGTTTTGATGCTCCTGTTTAGTATGACTGAAAAGTTGTTCACCTAGGTTTGCTCTAGCACACAGATGTTTCCCTTTCAACATTTCACTCAGACTGCGCTATGTGATTGGAGGTGTAACGTGATGTAATTGAGAAATTAAAAAATAATATGCTGGGGTGTCTATTATTTTTATTAGAGAACAAGTTTTCAACAAATATTCCAAATGGCTATTGTCATTCAAATTAATCCCTGGAGTTTACTGGAATTTTGCCTTTAAGCTGTTTAATGAGACACAGAAGATTTGTTATTTGTTGCAGGGCTTGTCCTTCTGGGCGCAAGATGTTTGATCTCAGTCAGTCATGACACAGGGCCCTCATTGGAAACTGACTGGGCTGCCCTTCAGAGGAAGGACATTCTCCATCATTAAGTTTAGTCAATAGATGATATTTCAGGCTCTACTTAGAGTTTCAAAAGTTGAGACTAAAAAAATACAATGTTTGTAAGAGCTTTTAGAAATGCATAAGAAAAATAATTAAAGGAAGAAATAATAGAATAAAAAAATAGAAAACAAATAATAGACTAAAGCTTTATATGGAAAAATAATAGGAAATCACAATTTGCAGAAAATGGAATTAAATGGCTGATAAAAAATAAAAAGATATATCACTTCATTAATAAGTAAATAAATGTATATTAAAGCAACAACATGATACCCCCTTTTTACCTATAAGATGGTTAAAAATTTTTTCAGAAAGTGAAATTGTCCAATGTAGGTGAGTAAATGGGGAAGTGGAAATTTCCATACACTCTGTGTATATAGCTAAGAATAACTGTTTTTAATGGTAAATTTTTGTGTCCTTACAAAAAAAACACAATGTTTCACCCTAAATTTTAATCTCCTTTTCCAGAAACGATCCCATAAAATAATAGCATAAATCCAAACATTCATTTTGTTAGTTTTCAACAGCAAAGGTATTTAGAAACAACTTTCGTATTGATGAGTAGAAAAATGATTAAGAAAATTATGTACAGCTCCGTTATCAAGGACTGTGCAACAATTTTAGAATGAATTAAACCTATAAGAAATGACCTAATGTGTGTTAATGATATATTATTATAAGAAAAAGTTGTAGAAAAATATGTATAATGTAGTCCCTTTTCATGTTTATATTATACACACCCTATAGAGAAAGATTATAGTTTTGGGTACATTTATACATAGACAATTTTGGGGGGACATTTTAAATATAGTAGATTCTGGGGTTGCCTTTTAAATGTCTATTATGTTCTTACTCTATAACATAACAGTATTTAGTTTGGGTAGGATCCGTTTTATCTTCCAGATCTGGAGTGAATTCTGAATAATCTAAACCAATGAGGGTAATCCCATACCCTTTGCCAGAGTGATTAGTTTAGGTCTAGACAAAAAGGCAAACCAATTATTACATTGAATCCTTTGGCTACAGTTTAGTCAAAGTTGCCAACTGCTGATTTTCCAAAAGGCAACTTTGGGACCAACTTTTGTTGATGATGAAAGCTGAGTTCATTCCTACAATACTAAAGGAAGGTACCATCTTGACAGTCTTAGTAGCATCTCTGAATATGAAGGACAGAATAGGATTTCGTGGTGTGTGAGTGGTTTAAGTCAGATCTTGCAATACAAGGACCTAGTCTGGACTGGACAAAGTATATAAAACAATAGTTTAACTTTAGGCAATAGTGAGAGGTGATGACCTTGAAAGAAACTATGATATTAAATAATGTATTGATAAATGTGCAGTTTGCTCAGTTAAGTTCTGGCCTGAGAAAGAGACTATTTGCCCAAATAAGCAAAATACCTGCTTTGAGAAGGGAGTGCCTTGAGGAATCTGTCAGCATAAGATTATTATTTACTTGTCTGCTGTGTTATCTCCCTGGGCAAGAAATTCCTAGAAAAGAGCAAAGTCCTGTCCATGGAGTTGGCCTCGTCTCTAAATCATGATAGTTAAACTATGTAAAGGTAGTGTGTTTCCAGTTCTCAAAGGGGAATTTTAAATAGTTTTTAGTGATTAAGAGTGTTCTCTCTTGCTCTGGAAGAGGTTGCGCAGTGAGGCCTCGTAACTGTCTGTGTGTTTTGCTTTTATGAAGAATCAGGTTGAGGATGAAGTTGATATAGATCAAAGAGTGGAGATTGGTAAATCACACAGAACAGAGCCAAGGCCCAGATAAAACTGTGCTCTAAGCCTGATAATGACATTTGACTTTTCACATATGTGAACCAATAAATTTATTCTACTGCTTTAGACAGCTTAAATTGGGTTTTCTTATATTTGTATCGGAAACCATGGTGATTGAGAAACTCACTAAACTATTTTAATGGTTATTTTTGGCAGGTAGAATTGAAGGAGTGGAAAGAGGATTGTTCTCTTAAAAATAATGGTTTTGAACAATAAAAAATTAAAGATCTGAGGAAATCCCTCAGAATGTAATTTAAAGGAAATAAATATTAAAAACTTTGATTACTTCAGCGAATTTTACTGAGCACCTATTATAAATCAGATGTGGTTCTGTGGGAATGTGTCTGGAAATAAAACAAAGGAATAGCTGCCCTATTGATCCCAATTTATTTTTAAAGAATATATTAACAAAAGGCTACTAGGAAAGGAAATCCAAGGGATTATAACCAGTACTTATCTATGAAGAGTGAGATCATGGCTGATTTTTTTCTACTTCACTTTATTATATATTTTCTAAAATTTCCTCAATAAATCCGTATTATTTACTTCATAAAAGAAATGGCTCTTAAAAATAACAAACGACTGCAGAAGCATCGAGAATTGGGAAAGAGACCTCTTCGGCTTTGAGAGACCTCTAAGGCCACCCAAAATATAGCTGAATTGAAGCACAAGTTAGGGATGTCTAATTCCCAGTTCAATTTTCTTTCCCTTGACCCATATAGAATCTCAGAGAGATATAGAAAAATTGAAGACAATTTAATGTATAATTCATGAAAAAAATATTAAATGTCAAACACAATATTTAAAAGTTTAAAGTAAGCTTGTTCAAAAATTATTAATTTTATAATTTAAATATAATGCACGCTTACTAAAGAAACTGTAGGGTGCAAGATAAAACAAAAGTGAAGAAAGCACATAATACTGCAATTCAGAAATAATTATAATCATTATTTTTTCTAATATTTTGTATCCTAGATGTTATTTTTACATCTGTCTCTATAAAAACATAGATAAATAAATGCAGCCATTTATTTGGAAAAGTATTATTGCTAAAAATATTTTATTGAAAAATTATTATTAATATGTACATATTGTTTTTTGACTGCCTTTTAACACATATTTTTACAATTTTTAATATATTATGGATAATTTTCTCTGCATTTAAAAAAACTCTCTAAATTTATCTTTTGCCCATAATTGAAAGTATACTATTTTTTAGATTAAAGTTTTTTTGCTTTAATTAAATTTTACTTAATATTTCCAATATTATTACTGAAAATTAAAATTCATTTATAACAAGAACATAAAAAGCAATGTAGCAATATTAATAAAAAGAGATGGCACTTTAGAATCATATATAAACTTTGAGAAAATAGTGTGTAACTTTAAGATTATTATCTGGTAGAAGAAAAGGTCAATATATCTATCAAATATCTAAAGTTTTAAATGTTTTTTATTTTTTCACTGGTTACATATCAATATTCAGACAGCAAATACAATTTTATGACAGGCGACCTTATCCCTGTCAGCAAAGACTGTATCTTTGAGCTGTACATCAACACAAAATATATTATTATTCTTATATTCTTACAGGAACAAAATAACTTTTCTTCATTGAATGTCAAGTGTTTACATTCTAAGATTTAGAAGTTCATGAAAATGCAGTAGAAAATTGTGTCACTATAATTGATTTAAGACCGCATAAGTTTATATTTTAGAAATATAGTAATATAAAATGTGGTATCCAAAAGCTTTTTAGCACTTTAAAAAGCTGCCTACTGAAGATTTTGTTGTCCACCTAGAACTATAGATAAACACAATATATTTTGATTATATAGAAAAATCATTTGGAAATATTTTCTGTGTGTTTATTATGTTTCATTGCATTCATTTGTCAAAAGAAATAATAAGAGAAATACGGCATTTGTGCAACCAATACATCTTTCCCAAGCCATCTTTCTTTAGATCAATAAATGGTTGGTCCAAAATCCAACCATTTTGGTTTTATATTCATTCCAGTTCACCTTGGGTAGTCCCTAATTTAATTTGCCAGTCAATTTCAGTACAAATATTAGTCTAAATTGGTTTTATCAAAAGGATTAGGTAGACCTTGGGTGTTTCTACGTACACAAATATCAGATACTTTTCAGCCAGATTTCGATTAAATAATAAAGATGAAGCTAAGGTCAAACAATTAAAAAATCTACTTTTACACTTAAAAATAAATGAAACATTCAGAGATATTAGAACATAAAAGGTCCAATATTTATGAGTAGCTAATATCCAGGGTAAGTTCCATACTTGGAATCCAAGAAGTGAAATAAACAAACGTGAATACCATCATCCCCTCCTTATCCTTCTTTCTTCTTCATCTCCTCCTCTTCCTTCTTCTCCTCTGTTTCCTTCTTCTCTACCTCCTTCTTCCTCCCCTCTTCCTCTTCCTTTTCTTCTTCTTCCTTTGAAATCTGCCTTAATATTACTGTTATGTTGGCAGGAGCAGGCGGTTAAGAAATATTCTGCCTTATTATTATTGTTATTTTGGCAGGAGCAGGTGGTTAAGAAATATTCCTTTGCAAACTCCTTGTCATCCCTAGATTTGGAGCCATATACAGGCTATAATTAGATAATAAGAATATCTCATGATTTCAGATTCTTCCTTAACTTAAATGGACCATCTGAAAAGCTAGGATTCATTGACAACACACATTATTGTCTTATTTGTTAATACTGATAATGGATAAAGAATTCAAGTTTTTATTGCTCTTTCTGAAAGGTGTTCCATATGAACATTTCTTAAAATTATGTATACATTTCCTTTAGAACTACAAATCTTGTTCTACTACCAATATTTATTTTACATTGTGAAATACTGCTGGAAGGAGATTCTCTGTTGTCTATAAAGGAAGAGTATTAAATTTTGTTCACCCTTTCAAAAGTGAATAAAATATTGTCTTTATTTACATACTGATTTAATACTCAAGTGACTTCTATAGGTAAGAAAGATATAATGACAGAGAGCAGAAGCAACAATCTATGTGAATATAATTTTCTTTTACTTACAATTAATTTCATAGACCAGCTTCAAAATGTACTGAGATTTGAACTGTTTTGTATTTTCTTTAGTCCTAATAGTTAACCTTACTAATTGCTTACTCTGTATAGGCCCTGCCCTAAAAGTTTGAGATCTATTTACTCATTTAAACATTACAATATCCATTTCAGATTTGTTCTGTATTGAGATTTATTAGAAAATATTTTCCCCTTTTACAGATTAAAAAAAAAAAAAAAAAAATAGGCCAAAAAGATTAAGCAACATGCCAAAGCCAGCCAGTTAGTAAGTAGCAGATGCTGAACATGATCCCAGGAAACTTATGCCAGTGTCCATGTTATTCTTTCAGTGGTCCTCTGTAGGCATCCAGAGGTTCTCTTAGTTACTAGGTTTGTATATTATTTTCCCATTGCTCTTGTAACAAATTATCAGCAATGTTTTGGCTTAAGAACACAAATGTATCATCTTATAGTTCTGGATGTCAGAAATCTAAAATGGGTTGGATGCATTCCTTATGGAGGAACTGTCACAATTATTTGGGACCAGTGAATCCTTCCTAGGAGGCAATTCATTTTCTTGTCTTTTCCAACTGCTTGAGGCTGTCCTTGTTCCTTGTCTCATGGTCCTGCATTACTTCAGTCTCCATTTCTGTTGTCACATTTTTCTGCCTTCTTCTTTTCCTTATAAGAACTCTTGTTATTATATTGGATCCACCTAGATAATAGGATAATATCCCTATTATCTGCAATATCCTTATTAAGTTAATATTAAGTTAATATCCTTAACTTAATCATATCCGCACTGTCTTTTTTGCCATACATATTAACATATTCACACATTTTGGGGGACACTTATTATACCAAAAGCCATATTCTAAGTAGATAAAGATCTTAAATTGAAGTAACAAAAACAAAAAACAAAACAAAACAAAAAAACAACCTACTATTTATTTCACTATTTTGATAGCCAGATCCTTAACAAGAGAATTTAATGGCAGAATTGGAATAATAAAATAGGGAAATATGCTTTTAAATCCAAAGGGAAAAAGCAAATCCACATATATTTACCTAGTACCTATTATGTGTGCACCACTGAAACTCAAATTTAAGTCAAAAAAGCACATTATGTTCTATATTATTCATAGAGGAACCAATCGCCACAAATGAGAGTTGTGCCAGAAAAGTTCTCTACTCCAAATAAATACATGACTTAACAAAATAAAAAATATTACCAGAGACAGAACAGCATATTTGGATGAGAACAAAGATTTGGAGAATTGATGTTTTTGCTAGGCTTTATATAATGTCAACATATTTCATTTTTGTAAGAGAAAAATAAGCCAAATGAAAAGAACCCTACTATTAGAGGCAGACAGTACTTTTCACCTGTAGAGGAGAGAAATCCAGTAAATATATGCTTTACATGAACCATCAGTTAACTTTGAAAATTAAAAAGAAATTGAACAATGAAAGGTTGGAAAGAGAAGAGATATATGATAACAGACACACAAAACAATTAAGAAACATGTATTTTGATTGTTTAGAAATAGTGTATAAAATTTCATAATGTTACTAAGACATATTTATTGAGATTTATTCTATTCTCTCTTATTTTTCTTTCATAGCAAAATTTCATTCCTTGATCATTATATTGCTTCACAAAACTCTTTTCTTTTCCTATCACTATGCCTTCTACCATAGTGTGTTTGTGATTAGCTAACGCAGCTAATCATTTCCAATCCTATAATCCCCTTTTTGCTTTATTCTAGCTAAAATATAGCAGAGATCTTATGGTAGTATTTTTCTTTCAGCATTCTGAGATGGAAGGCTGTTTTTATCTCCCTGATACATTGGGTGATCATGCATCTTGATTTGGGACCCTAATGAGGGCCTTCATCTGAGTCCCTTGCTTGCAGCTGGTCCTACAGGATTTGGACTTGTGCATCCCCATGGTCACATGAGACAATTTTATAAAATCTCATACTGTTTACAGATATCTCCTATTAGTTCTGTTTCCCTAGAGAACCCTAATACAGATAGTGAACAAACACTTCTTATACTTTCATGGAAATAAGATAAAATAGGTTCCTTGGTTAAAAACCCTTTGTTACAGCCCATTGCATTAAGGAAAAAAAAAAATTCCATGCTAAGGCAAATAACTTACTTGCACAGTCCTCAAATCTTATCTCTTGACATTCTCTTCCTTGTTCACTGACCACTAGACACAGTGAACACAAAATAAACAAAGCTCTTTCCATTTCAGAGCACTTATATCTCTGTTTGCTTTGCCTGGAATTCATTTTTTCCTAGATCTTTCCAAGGCTGTATCCTATTATTCCTATCCTTCAGAAGGACACCTTCTTTGACTGTATCAAAAGAACCTCACTCATTTCTCTTTATCACAAAATATTTTTCCTTTAATTTATTTACAATAAATTTTAATATTTTAATTTTCATTTTTTGCTATTTCTTTCACTTAAGTTCAATAAATATATGTTAAACGAAGATTTGGAAAAATAAGTTATAAAAAATATAGGAACCTCATGATCATCTCATTTGACACATAAAAAGACATTTGATAAAGTCTGTCACTTTTCCTTGATAAAAGCACTTAGAAAAATTATGCTGGAAGTTCCAGCCATAGCAATTAGGAAAGAAAAAGAAATAAAAGACATCCAAATTGGAAAGGAAGAAGTAAAATTTTCCCTGTTTGCAGATGGCATGATCCTATGTGTAAGAAATTCTGACAAATTCACAACAAAGCTACTAGAGTTAATACAGGAATTCAGTAAAGTAGTGGGGTACAAGACCAACTTGAAAAATTCAATAGTATTTCTATACACTAGTAATTAACAACCTGAAAAAAAATCAAGAAAAAAATTCCATTTTAAATATTAACTAAAAGAAGGAAATATCTAGGAACAAATCTAACCAAGGATTTTACATGGAAAACTACAAAACACTGCTAAAAGAAATCAAGGAAAATCTAAATAAATGGGGGAAAAAAGCATATTCCATGGTAATGGTTTGGAAAAGTATATATTAAGATGTCAATTCTATGCAAAGTGATTTTCAAATTTAATGCAATCACTATCAACATTCCAGTAACCTTTTTTTTTAAATGGAAAAGTCAATCATCAAATTTATATGGAAGAGTAAGAAGCACTGAATAGCCAAAAGATCTTGAAAAAGATGAATAAAGTTGGGAAAAAAAGAAGGAAGCAATCCAATTGCATCTACAGATGAATGGATAAAGAAAATGCGAAATATGGATGCAATGGAATGTTCTTTAACCCTTAATAGAAATGAAGTTTGGATACCTGTGACAACAGGATTAACACTGAATACATCATGTTGAATGAGATAAGCCAGGCACAAAAGAACAATATATTGTATGATCTCATTGATATGAAATTAGTAGAATAAACCAATTCATAAATCAGAGGTTATGCATAGGTTACCAGGGGGTGGAATAGTAATATGGAGTGGATAGTTATTGCTTAATTGGTACCGAATTTCTGTTTGGGATGATGGAAAAATTTTGGTGATGGATGGTGTTGATAGCACAACATTGTGAATGTAATTAACACAACTGCATTATATATTTGAATGCAGTTGCAAAGGGAAATTTTGGGTTGTGTATATGCTACTTGGATAAAAAAAATTAAAATACCTAGAACTGTACAACACAAATTGTGAACCCTAATGTAGACTATGGACTTTGGTTAATAGAATAATTATAGCAATATTCTTTCACCCATTGTAACAAAGGTACCACACTAATGCAAAATATAATAGAGAAAACTATGTGTATGGGGATATACAGGAACAGTATTTTTTGTATGAGTTTTCTGTAAACCTACAACTTCTCTCTCTCTCTCTCCACATATATATGTATATATGTATATATACACACACACACACATATATAGGACCCTTATTAAAGTAATATAGTAATTTGAGAAACAAAATATTTTCCAACATGAAAAGTTGTGATATGACCCTTTGAGTTTTTTTGTTTGGTTTCTTTTTGATAACAAATGTGATATACTTTCAAAATTGTGTTTGCTTAATCCACCTTCTATCACTAAATGGGTATAAAATTTATTCTCAAATTTTCCCTGAAACCGAAAGTCCATTCTTTCATACTCATAAAATGTGAATTTTTTTTTTACATTACATGTTAAAAGGAGTTGGTACATAAATATTTATAAATGCTGACTGATAATATTAGTATCCAAAAATTTGGGGATGATAATAGAAGTTTCTCCTTAAAAGAAATATTTTATTTAATTTTGATGCAAAGAAGAAACAATATGTATCTTTAACTTAGATAAGTACACATTTTATTTCTGTTGATTAAAAAAAAAACGTCTCATAATCCCACCAATTTCAATGCTCTAAGTATATGTTTGCTTAAATGGGAAGACATCTTGCCTTTTTCCAGAATGACTCTCCCAAACAGACTATATATCATACATATATAACAGAAAATTAAGTCAGCAAGTTTTTTAAACAACAGAATGCCAAGCAGGGATTTGTAGATAATACATTTTTCTCCCCCATTGACAAACATGAAACCTCTCTCTGTGAAGGAGGCACACCAAGGTCAAGACCACTGGTTTGTAGCATGCCTCCATTCTTTGAGAACAATGGTTAATAAATAGTTAATTCCTTCTTTTTCACATGAGAAGGGAAAAATACATATTACTTCAACTTGATTACACGGTGGGCATTTTTCACCTGCTCTCTTAACAGTGGAGCCAGTTTTAGTGATCAATCTTCTATAATTTATATTTTTTCATTTTTTATGTTCATAACAATATGGACCTATGTACTCTTATTTTATTCTACGGATTATAATCAGTTTTTAAAAATTTGAAGTTCAAATTATTTCTGGTTTTGCCCATGGAAGTGCCTGGAAGCTGAAACATGTGTCTTGAAAAAGGGGTTATATAAAAAGGAAAAATATTAAACTTTCTTCAGACTTTTCAAAAACTTCTTATTAGAATAAATATAGTGAATGTGTGTGTTTCCTCGTGTATATATATGAAGTAATTTAAACGCAGAGGAGTAATTAAGCATGTTTCTACAGTTTAAGGAATAAAGATACAGCCAACGCCATGTCATCACCACCTAGATTAGGGAACAGAACACTTTCAGGACCTGGGAAGTTCCACCCATTTCGGTGCCCAGCCCTAGCCACAAACCTCCCTTACTCCTCACTGTGGAAATAAATACACCAAATTTGTGGTATTCTTTCCCTTGCTCTTATTAAAAAATTTATGATCTTTGTGATATGGCTATTGTTTAGTTTTGTCTGATTTGATAACTACATAAATGGAACAAAAATTATGCTTCACTTTGTAACTTCCTTTTTGGCTTAATATTTGGTTTGTAAAATACCTTCAGATTAACATATGGAGCAATCATTTGTTTCTCTTTATTACTGTGCAAAATCCCAACATAACTGATGCACAAATTACTCATCTTGTGGTTTCTGTCCCCCAATTCCTGGAATAAAGCAAAGCTCAAGTTCTCTACTTATGGTAAATGCACTTGGAGCAAAAGCAGCTTCAATGTTCTTATGTCTTTCTTGGTTCTTAGGCTCTCATATAATCTAGATTAAGAATTCCTTACTATTTTACCAGATATTTTATTATTTTAAGAGGTTTTTTTTAAATACATGATCTATTTTATTCAAGACAATAGCTCCAGATCTTTAGCCAACAATATTACTGGAAATAAATCTCAACAATATCTACAAATAATGAAAGCAAAAACATTTTGGACCTCTAATACTTTACCATGTATATAATAAACACACATCTAAAATAAAGACATTTTTGACATGCAACTTTCATGGAAAATATTACTCAAAGAGTTGTATATCAGGAAAAAAAATCATAGGGAGACACATGGGTTATTATAAATACTGACAGTAACTATATTAGTTTTCTATTGCTGCTGTAATAAATTACCACAAACTTTAGTGGCTTAAAACAACAAAAATTATTCTCATAGTTCTGGATGTCAGAACCCCAAAATGGGTCTCAAGGGGCTAAAATCGAGGTGTTAGCAGGGCTGGTTGTTTCTGAAGGCTTAAGGGAGACTCTCTTATTTGCCTTTTTAGCTTCTAGATGCTGCAACATTCCTTGCCTCCCAACTGCATGATTCCAATCTTTGCATCTATTGTCATATTGTCTTCTCTCACCCTTGACTTTCTTGCCTCCCTGTAATAAGGACCCTTGTGGTTACATGTAGGGCCCTTGTGGATAACCCAGGATCACCTCTCCATCTGAAGATCCTTAACTCCATCACATCTGAAAAGTCCCTTCTGTCATATAAGGTAACCTTCACTGTTTCCTGGGATTAGGAGGTGGACATCTTTGTGGGGGAAGGTATAATTCAGTTTACCACAATAACCTATAATGCAGAACAAACAAAAATAAACTAAAATGAAATAAAATTGGAACCAAGCTTCTTTGATGCTTAGGCAGGTATGACTAGAACAGCAGTGTATCAGTGGTTTGGGACTGTATTTCCTTGTGTAAGGCTCTTACTAAATTATTTGATGCTGCAAAAATTAGCAATATATTACCAGAATGATTTAATTCTGTGACTTTTATTTTCAATGTAATGAATCAATAGCAGACAGCCTAATGCACATAATTAAGGTTACATATAGAATATATTTTTACATATAGAACATCTTCACAAATTTTTTTAAAAATTGCCTAATTATTGGAGAGAGGAAGAAAGGAAGAATTAAGGACAAATATGATTATTTTTTATCTTCCATAGCTAGAAGTAAATTGTTTTATTTAAAGTTGCTAAATCAAGATATATAATCATACATATAAAATTTAAAGTATTAAAGGCAGCTCCAGAGAGAAAAGGGAAAAATAATAAATGAATCAACAAAATATAGAGGGCTGATGGGGAAAGGTGGTAGTGAATTAGCTTATGATCCTATCCTTCATAGTAGGGAGCAACACATAGCATCTAAAACTGATAAATCTAGAGGGAAATGTGTGCTATATAAAATCATAATGGTAACCCTGTGGTTTCTTTTCCTATTAAAAGCTCAGATTGATTTCTCACCTTTCCCCTCTCCAGCCTTGTGGTGCAGTAGGCTGGGTCTTGCAATCTTCTTTTCTCAGACTTCCTTGTCAGCTGGCTACGGCTAGGTTCAGTCAATGGGAAGCACTGGAGTAATGGGATATGGAGGATGGGAGAAGTCAGGGAACATCTCCACCTCTTTGCCTCAAGTAGCTTCTTCAGCTTATGACAGACCAGTGCCATTTTCTGTGACCCCATATCCTAATGGATATTCCCTCCCATGGTTCTAGTTTCCTCCAGAAGGGCCTGGCTTCTGGGCCTCTAGAATGACCACTCCTCTATGCCTAAGAGCACAAGTGTGATTCTGCTGTTGCAAATATTTGCGTGGCTTCACCAACCGCGTTTGTCTTTTCAAATTTCTCTAACCTCTGTAACAAATTCCCTTTGTCAGATCTCCTCCGTGAGAAATGCTTACAGTGCTTTCTGTTTTCCAAGCTGGACCCGAATATAAAAACACAGACTGCTCTTAACAGCGGTTATTTCTGGGCATTGGAGCCAAGGTGTATGTGGAGAGGTCCTGGAGGAGTGTGTGGTGTCAGGATAATATTAATTAATGTTTTAGTATCCTGTTACAATTTTTAATGTCCCTTCTAAATCTATAATTAATTGGTACTCTATTAGTAGGGGGGGAAAGCAGCAGTATATCACCTAATAACTTTCTCTTTTTCTTTTCTATTTAATTTCGTTAATGAAGGCACACTAGTTTTCTATTACTGTGTAACAAATTGCCCTAAAACTTAGCAGCATAAAATAACAAGCATTTATTTTCTAAGTGTCTGTGGGTCGCACAGCCTAGCTGCTATTTCTAGTTCAAGGTCTCTCATGAGGTGGCAGTGAAGCTGCTGCTGGGCCGTACTCTCATGGGAAGGCTCCTTTGGGGAAGGTTCCACTTCTCATCTCACAAACATGGTTTCTGGCAGGGTCCTGTTCCTTACAGCCTCTTGGAAGAAGGGCCTCGGATCCTCACTGACAGTTGACGCTAGATAGCCCTCATTTCCTTACTATGTAAGCCTCTCCACAGCTCGGCTCATAAAATAGTAGCAAGCTTTCTCTGAATAAGAGAGTGAGAGAGGGCATGCAAAACAGAACACTGGATATTTTTGTAACCTTTCTCAAAATGAGATCCCAGCAATTCTGACCTGTTCTATTCATTAAAAGCAAGTCACTGAACCCAGCTCATGTTCAATGGGAGGAAATTACACAAAGGTGTGACTAACAGGAGTTAGGGGTTTGGGGTGGATCATCTTAAAGGTTGTCTACTACAATGTATAATTCACCCCTCAATAGCTCATAAGCTCTTATCACTGATGAACACTTTATGACATCTTGTAGGTCTGGTATTATTTGGTACCCTTTTATAATTATTTGTGTATCTGTCTTACTTTTTAAAAACATAGTCCTAGTTAAAAACAGACAAACAAAACAAAACAAAAAGATTTTTAAATGGGGGACAAGTAAGGGAACATTATTTGCCCATTTTGTAGAATGATCATTGACAAACCATTTTTAAGCATCTGCTGTGTCAGGACCTATATGAGATATTTGGAATACTTGAGTAAGTAAAGAGCAATACTTCTAGAAAACATACATATGTCCCACATATATTAATATAATCAAAATAGCTATTCACAGTAGTAGCAAAGATGGCATTTGGTACAGAAAATCAAATAAGCAGCTACAGAACATTTACTATGGAAAAAGTGATAGGTTACAAAAACTAAAGTTTAGATATTTCACAGCTATATCATTTATGTATTTTATATAGCATAATGTTGTACTGTGTATCTGTAATTTACTTACCTACAAGCATGATTTTGGCAGTAATTTACTTGGACTCACTAAATTGACAGGCAAATTAAGTAAAACAAACTATCAAGTCAGTCAAATAATTAGTCAAGAAGTCAATTCTGTCATGAAATGTTTTTGACTGAATGGGCTTGTTGTTTGATGAAGTTAATTTTTCAATTTATTCAATGATTTTAAAGCAATTTCTTGTGTATACTAACAGCTTTACTCTGCTGAGAGATTCCATCTCCAGACTAAAGTAACTAACAAACATTAATGGAACTTTCTTTCAGAAAAATCACTAGTGGTCCAAATAAGAAATAATATACACAGCAACATGTTTTTGAAGCATGAGGAAGAATAATTTAGGAGACTAAAAGCACAGGTACAAATAATTATGCCTAAAATTGGCTAATTACAACTCAGAGATAAGTGGAAAGTGTCCAATTGCAACAGGAATTGCTCAATTGCCTGCACAATTATCCAATTGCAGCAGTAATTATTGGCTGCTAAAGTTTTTCTCTCCAAAATAAATTAAATTCCTATATACATATTTTAAATCTCAAATGCACATCATTACACCTTTAAATTTTGCTTGAAAGCATTGCTACTTTCTATCTAGCAGATATTTATTTAAATTTTTTCTTTGAACACTGTCTAAAATTAAGTTTAAGAAAAAATAAACATTTGATGAACTCAATATTGTACCCACATAATTAATTATTTTTACCTATATACTATTTACAAAATAAGTATATAGATGTTTAAATTCTGTCTGTTTTAGGTAAAACAATGTCTCCTAAAGCTGGTAGAATTTAGAGCACTCATTTTCATCCAGTGAACCAGCATCCTGCAGACACAAATTAGGCAAAGTTATTTTTGAAAAATGTGAATTATTAATATGAGGCATTTTGTTCCAAATGTAAGACCACCATCAGCATTGCACTATTATTTCAGAATCTAAGGAAAAGAAGCACTTTGAGGAGGGATTTCTATTAAAGAAAAGACTTGCTAGGGCTATCTGTTAACAAAGTATAAAAGAAAGAACAAGGAAGAGGAAGAGAAAGGGAGAGAAGAAGGGAGAGAGGGAAGGATAGTGGGAAGTTAGGTGGCTTAAATCAGGTATCTGAAAGGAATATTTTGAAGTGAACATCATAGAATTTAGGTTGTATTTACTATAGTAAGTTACAATGTCTATCAAAATGCATTTTATCCCAGGAAAATATTGAAGAAAAAATTCCAGATTTATCTATGAATCTCTAGTTGTAAACTTGGCACTGAAATAAATGTAGTTTTATTTAATCTTTTAGCCACCAATTGGCTTTTAGTGAGACCTCAGATGGCCCTTTTGTCCATGTATTAATAATGGAAGTCATCTGCTCTGTTGGAAATAGTAGTTGCCAGGTACTCATGAACCTGAAGTTTTAATATAAGCAGTCTCCCTCTTTAAATCTAAAAACTCGGATGAGTGCATTAACTCCTCTATCTTGGACATTGTAATCTATGATTTAGGGAAATTGTAGCTGTAATTTATTTTTCAGCACTATATCGAAGTGTTTGAGTTACTGTTTTCACATCAAGTGGAGGCAGAAAGTATATTCCAGACTAAATCAGCATGAAAGCCATCAAATAAAAGGTTTTAACATGTGATAATATTTAAATTCTCTATCTCCAAAAAATGAATTTCAGAAGATTACCAATTTCTCTAGCAGAAAACCGAAGAACTTTAATCTGTAAAATTCCTGGTAATGAAGTGTCTATTTGAACATTGGATATTTCTATGAATCTCAATAGGTGTTATACTGATTTTTGATACTCAATATGCAGGTATAACATATTACATATTACATATAACATATTACATATTACAGCGGTAGTTGAATTACATAAAACCTCAAATATAGACAAGAAGAGCTGGAAAAAGAAAATTGTCTTCAAGGGAATATCTTCCAAACCATAAACACTGTCTTTTTTTCCCTATGTTCCTAGCCAACTAATACTCTTATTTATCTATAAGCTTATTTTGTTCCCGAACAAAAATTGAATGATGTGCAGAGGAAAGTGTTACTTAATTCAGTAACACTTAATCAACATGAAGAACCAAGTACTGTTTTAAACTGAATTTGGACTACATGATAAAGAATTATAAAAATAATAATCTTTCAATTCCTCGATCAAAAACTAAGACTCCATATTACATAAGAAAATCATCCTTTGAAAAGAAGGACATTCCGACATTCTTTGGAAAGAAGGAAATTTTGAGATTCTAACAGCTCTACTGAAGATATATTTCAGAGCACACATTGGTCTAATAATTTTTTATTTAATTTACTAGTTTGTCCCATTTTATTTTATTTCTTAATAAATTCCATTTGGTTCAAAGTCCCACACTTTAAATAATATATTTAAATTCAAGTCTCAGTGAATTAGACTGATTTATTCTGCACAATTTATAGATTGTACTTAGTGCCCTTTATAATATGAGAACAAATATGATATTTCTTGCCTAAAGGCCATATCAGTGTGCATTTGTGGTCATACTCTCAGTTCAAGACTTGTTGGTGCTCACTTTCTGATATAGCCTAGAATATCAAGTAGCTCATAGAAGATAAAAGGAAACTTTCTGTTCTCTCCAGAGAACATTACTTCAAAGCTGACATTTGATCATATATTTCCACAAATTATTGATAGTTTCAGTTTGGCTATCAAGACCACATTGCCTCTGTCAATTGCTTGGAGAAAACTGCCAACAATATTGATTGCAAATATTTTCATGCCAAGAAAAATCTGAACGCTGAGTGTGAGACACCAAAAATGCCAAAAGCATGTGGTTCCAAAGCTGCACAACAGTCATTTCAAGTTTCTTTCAAAAATTTAGTGAAGTGGTTAATTCAGTTCATATTATTTCAATAACTATGTGCTGACCTCCTGTTTGTCAGAAACAAATTATTTAAAGAGGAATGAGACCTATCTTTCCCTCAAGCAACTAAATCTGAATATAATCATTTGGAGAAGTGTTTGAAATTGTATATTAAATAACAAAAATAATAACTAAAGCTTCACATATCCAATTATGACTAAACCATAAGTGTATTACTTCATTACTGATAATAGAAGTAGTTTAATCTTTTTTGTAATCAATCTATATTAAGGATGATGAAATGTCCTTTGACAAACTATCCTAGAGAAACAAACTACAAGGTGACTGGATTTATAAACCAAATACAGAGCTGTTCATTTGCTCTGTAGTAGAAATAATGTCTGGGTTGACTTACATGTCTCAGAAGGGCAAATGATTTAAAACATTATTAGCTAGAAACTCATTTGAAAGAAAACTTACAATAATTACTTTTATCTTTAGTGATTCAAATGCAAACATGCTTTAAAATCAGTAAATACAAAAGTAAAACCATTAGATTATGTGAGTTCAAATCATTCTTAAAATAGGGGGGAGAGTTGGGAAAAGTAGCAGGTAAACTCTGGGGATTTGCAGGTCTGTATTTAAAGCTACAACGTTGGGAATGTTCTTGTGGCAAATATGGCAGGGGAGGATAACTGGTGTAGGGTGTTTGATGGGGTGGGGGTGGGAGGCTCCACACAGGACAGGGTGAACCTGGAGCAGGCTTCTATGGAATATCTAAGTGTTCATCTTGTCATAATGTATTATATCAGTGGGTGGAGACCCACAAAATAAACAAGAAAATATTAAGTTCCCATCATGGGGAGGCATGCTATATTCTCATATAGGGGCCAAGAGTCTCCCGAGAACATAGGCAGTGCCTAATAAAAGGAAACAGACCAATATGTCAAACCCTCAATATTATTGCAACTAACTATGAATCTTATTCTTCAAAAAGTGAAACTTAGTAGTTTCCATAGGTCCCGGGGGGAAGGGAAGAATAGAATAAATGGAACATAAGGCATTTTTAGGGCATTAGAAATGTTCTGCATGATCTCTAAATAATGGATACAGAACATTTTAAATTTAGTCAAAATTTATAAAAGTGCATGGTCCAAAATGTAAATCATAATGTAAACCATTGACCATGGTCAATAGCAATGCTTCAAAATTTGTACATCAGTTGTAACAAATGACCATCCTTATGTAGAGTGTTATTAATAGGGGAGAGGAGGAAGGGGGGGGTCATTGGATAAATGGGAATCTCCTATATTCTCTATGTGACTTTTCTGTAATCTAAAGCTTCTTTGAAGATAAAATGAAAAAAAAAAAAAAAAAAAAGACACTTGGGGAATATACAGAGGAAATCTCACTGTACATACAAGAGAACAGATCTTACAATGATGAAAGACATACTGTCTAAAAAAGTTGTATTATTTAAATTTTTAAAATTTTCATATTAAACTTTTTTTTTTGTATTTTATATGTTATTTTTAAAATGTCATTATTGTTTCATTTTCTTATTATTTTTATTTGGTTATTTTCTTGGCTTCATCTTTGGAGAGGTTTTGGATCACAGAAGGGTCACAACTGTGGCAGGGGAGAAACATAGGTGTGGGTTGTCCATGATAGAGGGATGCATGGGAGGGGTTCATCTGAGCTCACTTCTAAGGCATATGAATGTATTCACGTGTTCATGGGGCATTGCCATGGTGGGTGGAGATCCACACAATAACCAAAAGATTATTGAATTCCCATCCTGGGGATTTCTATATATTCTGTAATGGGGCAGCGAGAATCCTCCAAGTACAGGGGTGGTGCCTAGTGAAGGAGGACGGACCATTGCACCAGGCCCTTGATATTGATGATTGTGTTTATGAACATTTTCTTTTGAAATTGAAACTTAGCCTAGTATTATATGTTGCCTAAGAGTTACCTCCAGAGGGCCTCCTTATTGCTCAAATGTGACCTCTCTCTAAGCCAAATCATATAAAGGAACTACATTCTCCCCAGCATGGAGCATGACTCCCAGGGATGAGCTTCCCTGTCACTGAGGGATTATTACCAAGCACCAAATAGCAATGTACCTGTAAAAAGACCTTGAAAATAAGGGGGAAATGGTAAATACATATGAGTTCTTATGGCTAAGAGATTTCAAAGTGAGTCAGGAGGTCATTCCAAAGGTTATACTTATGCATGTCTCAGCAGGATCTCATTGACTGCCACAGTAAATATTGCCTTAATAGAGGGGCTCCTGAGGGCTCTAGAGTCATCCAGACACTATGGGCAGGGCAGACAGCTCAGGATTTTTGTGCCCTGCCAGTGGGCCTTATGTTAGAAGTTATGCTACCCAGTGTGACAGAGTTGGACTTATTTGTGGTTTCTGTACACATGGCTCTTCTGCGCCTTCTATTTGAACCTATAGTTAGTACTATACTTGATAGGTGTACGTCCAAGAGATTAAAATCTTGGGTCTGTCCATGTGTCAGTTGGGCCCTGAATCTCAGCAGAGTTGCAACACCTACTCTCCAGTTCATTGGACTCACCCACAACAATAACAAGGTGATGATGGTGGACAATGCCTATCCCAAGGAACAGAGCGAGTCTGCAACTCCAAGCAAGAGAGTTCCATCCACCTGCCCCATGGGATCTAATCTCCCTCTCAATTAGAGGCAAAGTGGGCATCACCATCCCCAAATCATCAAGATTGGGGAATGAACAATGGACTACAGTAGACTTACTGGTATTCTACTATAGACTTATTGTTATTCTAGCAATGGAAGAACTTCTATCATTGATGTGGAGACAATGGCCACTGGAGGTTCTGAGGAGAGGGAGAGGGAATAAATAGGTGTAATCTGGGGGCAATTTCAGGACATCAGAATTGTCCTACATGATGTTGCAATGACAGATACAGGTCATTATATATTTTGCCCTAACTTACAAAATTGTGCAGGAGAGAGTGTAAACTATAATGTTAACTATAATCCACTGTTAGTGGCAATGCTTCAATATGTGTTCATCAATTGTAACAAATATACCACATTAATGAAGGATGTTGTTAATGTGGGAAAGTGTGGGAGGGGGAGGGAGTGAGGCATATGGGAATCCCCTATATTTTTGTTTAACCTTTATGTAATCTAAAGTTTCTTTAAAATAAATAAATAAATAAATAAATAAATAAATAAATAAATAAATAAATAAATTTCTAAAAGTAATAATTATTATTTGATAAAATTATTCATTCATACATATAATGATTATATAATGTGATAGAATGTAGAAAAGGTTTCTAAATTTGTGTAACAAAAACAAAAACTAGAAAGGTAAATTTCTGGTGATATATTTTACTCCTTAAGGATATATAAGCATTATATTTGTATTATGTTGACACTAAAATTTTAATTTACAAACTCTGGTTTAATCTATGTTCTATTCATTAATTTAACAAATATTTATATAGCAGGTGCTCTGCTAGCACTGTTAGGTGTTGTAGACCCATTAGGCAAAAATGTCAGATTTCTTTTCTCAAGGAGCCTGTAGTCTAGTAAACAAGTACCTTTTAAAATACAGTAATTTGTTTTCATGCTATATCTATACACAGGATGATATAGGAGTCCATTGCGGGGAACTCATCCCAGTGAATGGAACTCCAGATAAACTATCCTGAGGATGTAGTTAGGAACAAATAAGTTGAAGGAGTACTTAAGAATGATATGTTTTTTGCTTTACCAGATTTATATAGTGAATTCTTGTTTGGGGTTTACAGTTTGGTTAGATTCCATTTCTGAAAATATATCTAGTTAAAATCAACATTTAATCAATGAATTTTATTTTTGTCTTTTTTTTTGTTTTCCCTTCACACCATTGTTCAAAAACACTCATCACAGTGAACTACCCACATCTATCCATTCCCCATTCTGCTAAAGGTAATGTGATAAGCAATGAGGATACAAAAATATTATATCACCACAATGAGACTTCATAAATTACCTTGGGACATTTAATACTATATATAATAACAATAATGGCTATGTAAAATAATAAAGAAATGGTAGCAATAATAAAAAAACTAGAGGAATTCAATATTAAGAATATTTACTGACAGCTTAAGTGGTTAGGGAAAGAAAGAATTTGAATGATTATTATAAGAAATAAAGAAGAATGTAGAAGACATTTCTTGAGGTGTTACGGTGAATGAAATAGCAAGGTGGTAGGAGTGCATATATTATGTGTTACATATATGATTTTCATAGTTTTTGTTTGGATTAGAAATAGTTTCAAAGGAGAGTGAAGAGGAAGGTGGGGATATTGGGGACAGTGTTAAATAATGATCTATGGTATTTGGGTGAACTTTGTTTTCAGCATTTTTTTTGAGCTATTATATTTGAATTCCATTTTAGAAATTAGTACTGTATTATCCAGACTTTGGTTTCTCCTAAGAGATAATGGGCATTGAGAAAATACATGGCTCATGGGGATAAGGGATCCAATTAGGGTATTCACAAATATCCTTTAAAATGCCCAGAGAGTGTAACAGAGGGTGCTGTTACTGGAGACTTGAGAAGAAAGTTAAAAGTTCTTGTCACTCAGCTGTGACAAGGGTACTTCATGAAACATAAGATCAAGATGTGAAACTGAGAGTAATTAACATAATTTGAAAAGGAGAGAGAATAGTGGGTAGCTTCAGATAACTTTACATTTAGGATTAAATAGCATTTCACCAAACATAGTTCCTGAATCTTAAAGAATAGTGATGGCAGAGCTATATGGAAGATAACCACATCTGCTATAAAGAATAAGATAGCAAGGATGCTTGCATATATGTATATTACATATATTTATATAACTGTAAAATACCTAAAATGTTGATTATGACTGTTGCACTGTTTTAAACTAAATAAATGGAAGAAAATATTTTTAAAAAACCATAACAACCAACACTCTAGAGTATAAATGAAAACTGCATTTTTAAGAGGCAAACCATTATGTGAGTGCTTTGACATTTTTCTTGTCTGCATCAAATAGCTTTTATCTTGAATGTTTTCTAAATATGAAAAGTGTTTGACAGACTACAAAATAGATAAAGGATCAGATTAGTCACAGTTTGATTATAATCATGTATATTGTTATACATATAATTTAATATTAATATAAATAATATAATTTATATGACAATATAATTATTATAATTGTGATTATTATAACATAAATCCTTCCTTTAAATTCTTATCTAAATTATTAAATTTAAGGACAGGGTAGGTACTCAATAAATATTTATTGAATTTCCAAAGACATGAACTTCCATGAAATACAAGGTTTAGGACTATACCAGCGTATACTTAAGACTAAAATTCACCTGTTAAGCAGGTAATCAACATAAAAAGCTAACCAAATATAAACTGTAAAATAATTTTTAAAAGAAAATGTCCATGAAGATAACAAATTACTAATGAATGTTGAAAAATAAGTGACTGAACAAAATTCAGAATTCACAAAGGAAATATCAATGAGCCAGTCCCACAATTTTTGGACTGTCTGACAAAGGATATAAAAATGGTTTCCCATATGGAAAGGGGAAAGAATTTTTAAGATACCCAATGTTTCTATGATTCTTTGCTATTAGTCTCAATCTATATTGAGAGAAAAATGTTTAACATGGCTACTTGGAGAGATTATATGTTATCAAAGTAGCTGGAAAAGGGTTTAATTCCCATTAAAGAAATTAAGAGGGTAAAAGACAGCTAAACAATTGTTTTGGTGGAGGAACCAGAAGACTATACTACTAGAATTTGTCAGGATAGACGATGCATTATACTCCCTAAGAACAAGAGAAAAGCACTTCAAGAAAATAACTGGTATGTGGTTACCTGGGTCATGATTAATGTGGCCATCTGGGGAGGCAAGGAACCATAAGAGAGAAAAGAAAAGAAAAAAGAAAAAAGGATATCGATGCTGGGTTCATAGAAGAAGTGGAAAGGTGCAACCACCCAGAATGGAGTCGCAAATTCCTTAATCAAGGAAACTGTGAGAAGTCCAGAACAGCGAAAACCTCCATAGAATCCTAAAAGGCTTCTATGAGAGAAAGAGTCAGCTTTAACCACTTGCTAGGTCCAGAGTCCATAAAGCCCACTTACAAAACTACAAAGAAAGAAATTTCTATTTCCCTATTGTTTTTCATCCTCCCCAAGCTCTAATAAATATGGGACCTAAAGCCAAGATTAGGGATTAGGGAAATGAGGAATGGGAAGGAGAGTTGAACCAGCTACACCGGATTCCCTCAAGCAGAGGTGTGTCTGAAGTATATCCTAGAGAGGAAAGGAGAAAAAAATGACTCAGAATCAAGTAAGGAGCTATCGTTGTTAATTATGATGACCTAATTTTGATGAAGTCACTCTGAGCATTTGTTCAGCCACACTAATATTATACAAATGAATATGACTACATTGGTTTAATACTGCATTTGCAAAATCTTACAAAAAGAGATATCTTTCTAATTTTTAAGCAATAAGCATGGTTAAAATTTAAATTATGCCACTGAATTAGATGGGATGTAATAGTCTGCTCTTTATGGTTCAATTCTTGTGACTTATAAATTAAACAAAAATCTCCAGAACTGATTAAAAAATAGAACCCTACTGTAGAGTAGCATCAGTTTAAAAGGTAAGGATCTAGGCTTGTTCTTTTAATTCCTTTAAACATTTCTCACAAGAGTACATTTCAAAGTAGACTTATCATTATATCTTGTTACTGGGATCCATGGCCCCTAATTGGTTAAATTCCACTCATTATGGGGTTTATCTCATTCTAAAAGTCATATCACATTAGTAAGTAATTCTACCATTTAAAAATCAAACATTGTTGTGTGATAGGTTTAGAATTTGTTTACTGTTTTCATAAATTTAACCACTGATTCAACAAATATTTATTCAGCGCTCTAGACCGTAAGCTTAGAGCAGGAAATAAAGTGGACAAAATCCATCCTTTCTGATCTAAGATTGTAGTAGGGTGGGCATCATAAGCCATCATATTAAATATTTTCAGGTAGTGAAACAACTAAAGAAATAAGAATAAGGGCATTGTACCTGAAGGGAAATACCATTTCAGAAACACATGGTCTTTTGATATATCATTTGAGCAGAGACCTGAAGGAAGTGAGGATGAAAATTGATGTGGATATGTATAGAACAGCATTCCAAGAAGAGGTACAAGCACATGTAAGTCCCTGAACAGCAGTAAACTTGACTTGTTCATGAAATAGTGAGGAGATCTGCATGTTGGGGACAGAGTGAGCAAAGGAAAAATGGTGGTAGAAAATAAGAACAGAGGAAATCAGGAGTAGAAGCCATATCAGGTAGAGCCCAGGGCATCCTGATCAGTGCTTAAGATTTATTCCAAGTGAGGAAGGAAATAAAAAAGGGAACTTAGGAGAAGAATGACTTAATTTTCAGGTTCATTTCTGGCTGTCAAGTCATGAATAGTCTGCTGGAGGAAGACCGGAAGCATCAATATTACTTAGAAGTCTAGGGGAAGAGATAAGGTGACTGACCAGACTGCAGTTGTGCAGGTTTTAAGAAGTGGTCAGGCTGTGCATAGTTTGAAAATAGGGCTATTTGCTGATATTTTGGATGTAGGAAGTGAGCAAAAGAGAGGGGTCTAAAAGGAACCGAGAGTTTTTGGCTTGATGAATGGAGGTGCCACCTACTGAGAAGGAGAAACCTGTTGGAAGAGCAAGTTTTGGGGAGAAAAAAAAAAGCAAGATTGGGTTTCTGGACTTTTGTGTTTATTATGTTTATTATATGTCCAAGAACAATTATGGGATCTAATTTTTTTCTCTATTTTAGTTTTCTCCCCTTCAAGAACAGCAGTATTACTTGGATTAATAGCAATGGATGATATAGTGTTATTGCTAAATTAGTTAATTGCTGCAAAATAATGGAAATATTACAAAGTCATAAATTCAAGATCTGCCTGAAATCTATTCACTCAGAATAACTTTTTACAAATACCTTCTCTATTTCAATTGATCAGTAGATATGCACTTAATGATTGACTTCAATCTAACTAATTTATAGTAATCATAGTTTCATGAAAATAGACTGAGTTTCAGAATTCAAACTACTGACATACAAAGAAGGAGATGAGGAGATGAGTTGATAGGGTCTTCCCTGAGAGTAAGCCATATTGAGAAACATACTTAGTCCTTTGCATCTAAGTATAATAGCTCCCATGAGTTCTTTTTTTAATTAATTCAGTTAATTTTAGAAGCAATAACAAATTAATTTATATAAATATATGAAGTTATTTAATTACAAATTTTTAAAACAGTCACCTTTTAAAGTATTGAGAAAAAATAAAGACACCCAAACCAGGTAAGTTTAGATGGCAAAGAAGTTGACAGGATTTATAAAGAAAGTGAGGTGCCAATGTGAGAGAAACAGGATATCATTAAGGACATGGTAAGTTGTGGTGGTGGAAGAAGACATCAGGAACCATTCACATGCTTTATTTAATAAGTTTTTAAAAAATCTCTCCTAAAGTTATTTGATTTGAATAAAAAATAACTAGAATAGCAAGGCATCATTTTACCACCTACAATGCAAACTCCCCCCAAATATAAAGTGCATGAGGAAAGGAAACTGTTTTTCTTTGTTCATTCTTGTTAGGGATTGAGTGTTTCCCCCCAAAAGACATGTTCAAGTCCTAAACCCTAGCACTATGAATGCAAATAAATTTGTAAATAGGATATTTGAAGATGTCATTAGTTAAGATGAAGCCAAACTAGATTATGGTGAGTCTTAATCCAATATGACTGATGTCCTCACAAGAAGAAAGAGACAGAGACACAGATGACAGTTACAGATTTTGATACAAAGAAATGGGGTGCTACTATATATGTATATTAAAAAAAAAACACCTAAAATTGTTGAAGTGGTTTTAGAATTGGGTAATGGATAGTGGCTGAAAGCATTCTGAGGCACTTTAAGTTTGAAACCTAGATTGTCTTGAGGAGACTGTTGGTAGGAATATGGACATTAAATATGCTTCTGGTAAAAACCTCTGAAAGAAATAATTCATTTGTTATTGGAAACTGAAGGAAAAGCAATCTTATAAAGTGGCAGAAAACTAGTAGAAATTATTTCCTAGCATTTTAAGGAAAGTGGAACTTGTAACCAATGAACTTGGATATTTAACTGAGGATGAAAAATTTCCAAGCAAAATGTAAGGCCTTGTTTCCCTTGCTTCTTATACTAAAATGCAAGAATAAAAGATAAATTGAGGAATGCACTGTTAAGCTCAAAGGAACCAGCAATTAATGATTTAGAAAATCCTCAGCCTATTCAGATAAGTACTCTGGAGACAGAGCTGAGCCTGTGGCTGAATAACCATTTACTAAAGAGATTAGGCATATGACTAATGGCTGCATGCAATCCACCAACTGAGAGGAAGTCAGGAATGGAAATGCAATTATCCAGGAAAGATCTTTGAAGGATCCTTTTCACTGATGGTTTGGATCCCTATGAATTCCACAGAAGATTTGGGAATCTTATATCAGCAGAAATACTGCCATCCTTAACTGGAAGGGACAGAAATGGGACAAAATGAAGTAAGAATGATTCCTAGGGCAGAACCATGAATGCAAAAGTCTTGGCTCATTAGGCCAAGAGGAACCACTCTCCAGAATTTGGGGAGACTGGACCCAACCCAGTGGTCAGAAGGGTGGGGCTGCCACACTGCTGTATATCCTCCAAGAGTCCTAGTGGATGAAGCATCAAGCCACAGATTACTCTCAAGCCTTGAAATCTAATTGAATTTGCCCTGCTCGTTTTCAGACCTGTTGGGATACTTGACCTCTTTTTCCTTCCGATTTCTCCATTCTGAAATGAGATTGTCTATCCAATGCCTGCCCACCATTGTATATGGGAAGCAAAAACTGGTGGGTTTTTTTTTTTTTTTTGGGGGGGGGGGGCAAAAAACCACCCACAAACTGAAATTTTGCCTCAGAACTATTCCATTAACTGATTTTGATGAAACATTGGATTAGGTGTTTTTACTGAAATGTCTTAACACTTTTGGGATTTGGGATGGGAGAATATATTTTGCATATGGTAAGATTATGGTTTGTGGGGGTCTAGAGGGTGGACTGTTATGGATTGAATTGTGCCTCCCCCCAAAGACATGTTCAAGTCCTTCTCCCTGGAACTGTGAATAGAATTTATTTGTAAATAGAATGTTTGAAGTTATTATTAGTTAAGATGAAACCAAAAAAAAAAAAAAAAAAAAAAAGGATGAAACCAAACTGGATTAGTATGCAACCTAATCCAATAAGAACAGTGTCTTTATAAGGAGAGAGAGACAGACAGGGACAGACGATTAATATAACTTTGGTATATCTTGTTCCAGGTCATAGAAGGTATTCAGTAAAAATTTGTTAAATGATTGAAGACATACACTTTCCTTGCTGCACTGAGATGAAAAATCACAGATAAATGGTCCCTAAAATAGTTATCCTCAGGCTCTCACACTACTCCATATCAAGATTATATAATTATGAGAACTTCATTTACAAGATCTATTTAGTGCTGTTTTTCCTAATTATCTTAAATTATATGAAGAATATCTTCTGTGTAGCTGATCTTAAGATAACAGAAAAATATATTACCTTTTAATAATTTATAAGAGAAACAAAAAACACTCTATAAGAGATCCTAAATTTATCCGAAGGAATTATTGGTTTCAAAACTATGGAGACTTAGAAATTAGGAATTTTCAGGTTGGCCAACAAATATAGTGAGTCAGTTTTCTCAGCAAAGTCATCAAAATGCCATTCTTTTCTTCCAGGGTATGGTGATCACATTGACTTTTTTCCAAAGAGACATAAGCTTTGCCAAACCATTTCATAGATTATATATCCCATAGCCTGTAAAAGGCAGAGCAAACTTTTCAAACTACTGGACACCATTACTTAACCAATTTGACACATGAATTTAATCAGTACAACTCCTTTCTTCTCTACCCAAATCTTTCACATCTTACAACTATTCTAACACCTCTTTCTTTTCAATTATTTTCCCAGAAATTCTACACACAGTTCAAGTCTTTCTTTCTTTCTTCCCACCCATCACTCCAAGTTCTTTGTCATATATCTAAATATATATTCCATAGCTGAGCATGCTCTCTTTTTTGTTACCAGGCAGAGTTTTCTACTTTATTAAACATCAAAGCACAAATGGATGTTCTTTGTAGAGGAGGGCTCAAGAATACTGGGGAGAGGGGGTGGGGTGTGGGGAGAATCAGACAACTGAGGCTTATTTCACAAAAAGGGCTCAATATTGATTTCCAGGGAGGAGCAGGCATGTTCAGCTCAAATTTGGTGATAACGTCAGGATGAAAGTCCCTGAACTTCCTGATGCTTTGAATCCTTGCAAAGATTTCAGCACAGTACCCAGGGAAGAAAGCAGAGCCTTCAGATGCTTAGATCATATACACCCCCTTCTTTTCACCAGAAGGCACATTTAGCAGCTGCATAATTCTGTCCAGAAGCCCATGGATTATCTCAAGTCCTGGGTTCTTGTAATAAACACAGAGATGCCTGTAGTTTCTTGCACCTATATCTCTGCTGGAATATTTTACTACAGCATAAACAACCCAGGATCCAGATTGTAAAAATGCAAAAAAAAAAAAAAGATTAATTAAAAGACTCTCCATTTTAATGAGAATTTTCATGCAAATGAAACTCCTTCCTGCCATTTTCAAAAGATACTCATTTAATCCTAACAAGGCTATGAGAGACAAAGTAGTAGTAGTAGTAGTAGTAGTAGTAGTAGTAGTAGTAGTAGTAGTAGTAGTAATAGTAATAGTAATAGTAGAGGTAGTAGTAACACTTGTCATCAAATTTTAGAGGCATAAAAACCAAATGGAGAAGTTGAGCCACTTACTCAAGCATGCGGCTTGCAAATGGCAGAGGTGTCTTTTGTACCTTGGCATTCTGACCCTAAAGATCACATCTCCTAACCCCTTTCTCCATTGCCTACTAACAGGTATTCCCATGGCCCCCTTGTTTATTATGACTTCCGAGTTGCTGATACACAGAAGGTACTCAATGCAAATTTGTTGAAGATAAACATACATACCCTTCCTGTTTCTCTAAGATGAATAGGATCAAAGGGATGGAAATCCACTAAAAATGGAAAAAAAAAATCTGTAATTCTCAGCCTCTGACAATACTCCATGACAACGTTAAATAGTTGCAAGAAAATTAATAGGCACCAACTTAAGCAGAAAAACGAAAAGAAGGATGATGCTAATGTTGTGAATGTATCCCATAAATATCTATGTCTAACAAAGTCAAAGGAAACACTATTTGGAATATATGTTGCTCTTTTTCCCTATGATTTGAAACACTGAATACTGATTCGTTTTGGTCACAGGCAAAGTGTGTGTCACTGAGTCTCACCAACTATGTGCCGAATTGAAATATTTCTTCAAGGAGAGGGCAAAGAAAATTTGCTTCTGTGGGCATTTGTATGATTCTTTGCATACATTATTCATCACTCCCTTTACACTAAAGCATTCAAAGGAGGTCTCATGGTATTTACCTAAAAATAGCTGATCTAGCCAGTTCATTCAAATGGTCATATTGGGGATGAGATGAGATGAGACATTCTTTGGATACATTGTGTTCATAATGGATTATTTGATCCAAAATAAAAATCAGCTGACTCTGTAAATACTCAACTTATTTGATGCAATCAGACAATAATCAGCCCTGTACAGACTCAACTTATTAGATAAAATACTTAATAAAAATAAAGTCTGAAAAGTATTATGAATCATCCTTTAAAAAAAAAAAAAAAAAAAAAAAAACACACACACAAAAACCAAGGAAACCGAGCAAAGTGGCTATTTGAAGATGGATGACATTTTTCCACTGATACATGTAAATCTTTGCTTCATAAATCCTATTACCTAGCTGTAGCTTTTTGGAAAATAATAGCTAGAAAATGCTTTGATGAAAAGGAAAGGAAAAAACAAGCTGCCGAACATGGACAGCAGAGTGCTATACAACAAAAATGCACATTTCAAAAGCAGATGATAATTATTCTTTTTCTCACAAGCCCAGCAATAGGATTACTGAAGTGCTAGGGCTTTTTAAGTGGAAACCAAATTAATCTTTATTAATCCTTGTCATCGTGATTGCATAATGTCTGGATTTGAATGTCTGATGTGTGGCACTCTCTTTCCTCTTCCTCTGGCAATAAGAAGTGTGAAAATAAACCTTACACTTAAAAAGAAATGCTGAGTTTGAAAAAAAAAAAAATAGATGTAATCATCTGAACCAAAAGGAAAAAAAAAATATTTTACAGAAGAAAAATATACACTATGTCAGAGTTACAGACATGCTTTTATGTTAATATATGCACTGCTATATGTCAGGACTGTGAAAATGAGTGGTAAAACAGGAAGGCAAGTGGCCAAATGCATACAGAGAATTTTTTTTTAAAGTATTCATTTGCATTTTTTGGAAATCTTTCACTTGGAGCTTAATTAATACCTTTAAAATGTCTTCCCTGAATGCTCTGTATGTATTTCCAATTGAAATTGCCACTAGGCACCAATTAGTAAGTAAGGTCAAGTTGCATAATAAATAAATAAATACAAACACAAACATGTGTGACTCTTGAAGCAACCTCCTAACAAGGACTAGGTTTTGCCATACTCAGTGTATTAATTTGCTTATGTGGTTAGTCTGGATCATGTCTGAGAATTTATTTTTTGCCTTTAGGAACCACAAACACACATATTTAGTCCGTTTTACCTGCCACCTTATATGTAAAACACCAGAGTGTTTTACATATGCTTCCCTAGAATTTGATTCTAATCGGCTTCTTATGCATTGCCATTTTGGTTCACACCCAGGGTGGTTGATCTGCTACTTCTCATCTTGACCTAAATCCCAAGTATGGCTTGTGGATGGGTTCTGTGCCCATTCTCAATATTATATTTAAGGATTATAGTTCTGTTTTTTATTATTGTTTCTAATCTGTCTTATTACATTCTGATTTCTAAATTTTGATATTAAATTTACAAATATGATATATGAAAGAAAAATTTGTAAGTCTGTGCCATTTTTTTGAGGTTAGAAACTGTGCTAGTTTTCCAAAAACAAAACTTATTTCATTTTACTTGCCTAAACTCTCTGAATCAATATCACATGGTCACATTTAATTCTCGTGTTCTCAGTTTGACCATGCCATGCTCATCCGCCCACACTTCTCACAATTATCTGAGCCAATTTCTTCATCTGTGTTTAGTTGTTATTTTCTGGACTTTCAGATATGCTACTATTTCCTTCTTGATGTATCCCAATTATAAAATAAATACTCTGATACATGTCCTTCAATGTAAATTTTGTTTCATTATTTTTACAGGCATTTATATATATATGTGGAGTATTGAACTGTGTACCCCAGTTTGGACATGTTCTCATTCTTGTGGGTATGGATCCATTGTAAATAAGATCTTTTCAAGATATTACTTAGTTAAGATATTATCCCACTAACTCAGGTTGGTCTTGAATCTGGATAACTGGACCTCTATATAGGCAGAATGAATGTCAGATGGAGAGAGATGCTGTAGAGAGAAGCCAGGAGAGGCTGCCATGGGCATTGCCGTGTGACAGAAAAGCCAAGGACCAAGGATTGCCAGCACCAGAATGTCACAGTCTTCTGGGAGAAAGCATTGCGTTGTTGATGCCTCAATTTTGAACTCCTAGCCTCAAAATCATGAGCAAATAAATACCCATTGTTTAGCCTAAAATAATGGTATTTCTTTTAATAGCTGGGTGTGTAAAACAATATCTATCAGTATATTTTATGTGAAATGGAAAAAAGTTTTGTACATGACACCAGAACTGACAGTAGCTTTTTCTTTCTAAGAGGGTGGCATAATCCATATCATTTAGAAATACATCTCCATGGCATTAACTTCCACTTGGGAGACTATTGGAGGAGGGAGAAAAGGTCTGATGAAATTTTAAAGCCTCTGTCTTGTCTCTTTTCTGTTGGAAGCTGAAAACTTCACTTGACGAATCCTTGGTTTCATCAGCACATGAGTGAAACGGGACTTGCAATAGGAGACCTGGAGCTGGATATGGAATGGAATACTAATTTCATCTAGCAAGTCATGTGAGAAGAATTGAGTTTCTGAAGTGAATCTGAAGGTGAGAAAGATATGAAAGGGCTGAGGGATTTGAGGAGAGTGATAAGGAAGAGAGATAGATAGGCAGTTTTATGGGAGAACAGAACCCTCAGAGAAATGTGGACCATGGGAACGTTCTAGAGGTGAGTGGCTAAAAATGAACATATATTAGCTTCCATGGTATTTGTGTCGATTGCCTCTCCTTTTGTGTTCCCCAGAAAGCAGAGCCTGGGGCAAGAGATTTGGCTTTGGTAGTTTCTTTGGGAGATAATTTTAGGTACCAGGTGGTAGGGGAAGTATCCTGCTGAAGGATAGGGTGTGAGATAATTTCTCAGTTAATCCTGCCCTCTATTGGTTAAGGATTGCCACCCAGGGCTTCAACTGCCTTGCACTGCTGAACTGTAACTGCCTGTATACTGAGTGAGCAAGGATAAATGGCATCCATCATTCATGAAATTCAGTGAAGTCTCTTCCACCTATAGATACATTTTTACATGGTATTGTACTTTATTAAGAGGAGTTCAGGGAAATAAAACCAATATGTAAAGACTGTGTTTTAAGTATTGGTCAGAATGCAGTAAAGAGAGAGAGAACTGTGGGATAAGAAAGAGAAGTGAGATTAAAAGTTTAGACCAGACATGTCTCTGGACCCTGAAGTGACAGATTTTCCTAAGGAATTGGCAAATTTTGAAGAGATATTTAAAAATCTCCCAGAATAAGGGATAGGCAAATATGTATAATGATATTCCTATTGGGTAGGTTGAATTATGTACCCCCTCAAAGAACAAATTCTTAATCATCAGCACTATTCCTGTGGGTGTGAACCATTTACAAATAGGATATTTTGAATATGTTCTTTTTCTTTAAGGTGTGACAGCTGAATTGGGGTGGGTTTTAAAAGATACTACTGGAGGCCTTACAAAGAGAGGAAACCAGAAGTGAATAATCAGAGAATGCCACAGAGAGAAGCTGGAAGTCAATAGAAACCAGGAGAACATAGAAGAGGAGGCAGAGCTGCAAGCCAAGGAAACCCAAGGGATTGCAGCAAGTGAGCATAAAACACTATCAACTTCAGAGAGCAAGCAAGCTCTCCCAAGCCCTTGATATTGGACTTCTAGGTTTTAAAACTGTAAGAAAAGAAAGGCTTAGTACAAGAAGATATTTTGATAAAACAGACTTTCTGCTTTGTATACTGATTATTCAGGAGAAAAACTCTATAAACTTTTTCTAAAACAGAGTAATGACTTGAGAAACTCTATAACATTAACATAAAAAGGACAAAATTTTAGTTTTGCACCATTATACTATTTACTATTAAAGCTTTTTTTTTTTAAGATTTTATTTATTCATTCATTTATCCCCCCCTTGCTGCTTGTTCAAACCTGACAACTTTTAACATTTTCTTTCTCAAAGTCAAATCCTGAAAAGCATCTTTTTATTTCAAATTATTGCAAAAGATTTGTTCTTTCACCTTAAAAAAAGTGAAATAATAAAATAGTTGAGCTCATTTAATGTAAGTTGAATAGAAAGTGCTTAGAAACTATTACAAAATTTAAAGGGATTCTTTAACCTTCTGTTAATCAAAGCTGTATGAGTAAAATGTTCATATGAATATTTAAAGAGTGTATTAAATTTCTGGAAATTAAACAATGTTTTGAAAATTAAAAAAAAAAAAAAAAAAAAGAAAGGCTTGTTAAAGCCACTGCATTATGTGGTATTTGTCATAGCAACCTGGCAAAACAAGACAGCTCTAGTAAATAATATATGGCATAGAATGCATATTATATTATACACATATTACATAATGTGACATATATAACACATGTATATCAATTATAATGTATTATGTCATATTATATTATAATTATCTAAGCCTATTTATCATAGTATATGTAGCATATATAACATTTGTCCTATATATTATGCATATAACATTGAATATATAATAAGAGGGTACAGGGATATATATGGTGGGGAGGTCAGAAATTAAGAAATAGAGAATGGGATCAAGCAGCAAGATGGCATTGGTTTAAGTGGATGCTCAACATCTCTCTTGCAAAAGATGGATGAGTGCAGACAAGATCCTTCCAAGTTGTTTTTGGAACCCATGGAGCAGGAGCCTTTAGGGCATCAACCGGGAGGGAGCTGGACAGAGAGATAAATTACTCAAGATAAAACTGAAACATAGAAAACAGCAAGGAAGTAAAACAAGAAGAACAAAGTGTCAAAGAGAAAACTTGACACACACACAAAGCCAGCAGCTTAATTAACTCTAGAGTAGACAGAGAAGCTAATAAAATGAATAAACCCATCAAGATAAAAAGATGACCAGAGGGCAACAAAAATTACAGACCATACTAAGAAAGAGGAAGACATGGCCCAGTCCAATGAACAAACTGAAAACCAGGAAGAGATGCAGAACATTGAACAACTAATCAAAGCTGTCCAAATAAATATCATGGACCAACTTAATGAAGTGAAGGAAGAGATTAAAGATATTAAGAAGACACTGGGAGAACATACTGAAGAAATTGTAAACATACCTAAAAAGATAACGCATATGATGGTGATGAATGGCACAATCTAAGAAATCAAAAAGACACTGGAAGCACATAACAGCAGATTTGAACAGGCAGAAGAAAGAATTAGTGATGTGGAAGACAGCACATCTGAAATCAAACAGATAGTAGAACAGACAGATAAAAAGATAGAAAAAATCCAGGAGGCCCTTAGGGATTTGAACAACACTAAATGCACAATATTACACATTACAGGCATCCCAGAGGGAGAAGAGAAGAGAAAGGGGACAGAAGAAGTTTTGAAGGAAATAATGGCTGAAAATTTCCCAACCCTATTGAAGAAGATGGACATACATATCCAGGAAACACAATGCACCACAAACAGTATAATACTCAAAAGGCCTACTCCAAGACATATACTTATCCAAATGTCCAATGCTCAAGACAAAGAGAAAATACTGAAGGCAGCAAGAGAAAATGGAACTATCACATACAAGGGATGCCCAATAAGTTTAAGTGCTGATTTCTCATCTGAAACCATGAAGGCAAGAAGGCAGTGGTATGACATAGTTAAGGTACTAAAAGGGAAAAACTTCCACCCCCAAGAATTCTCTATCCAGCAAAGCTGGCATTCAAAAATGATGGAGAATTCAAAATATTCACAGATAAACAGAAATTAAGAGAGTATGCCAATAAGAAACCTGCCCTTCAAGAAATACTAAAGAGAGTTCTGCAGGTTGAAAGGAAAAAGCAGGAGAGAAAGAGTTGGAAGAGAGTGTAAAAACAACTAAAAAGACGAAAAGAGAAATAAAAACAACATATGACATACATAAATTCAAAGAAAATAAGGCTGATGTAATTCCTTGAGATTAATAACACCCATTTATATGCCATTTATATGAAACCCACCTTAGACCCAGGGATTCAAAGAGGCTGAAAGTGAATGGCTGGAAACCAATCTTAAAAGCAAACAATAGCCAAAAAAGGGCAGGAGTAGTATACTAATATTGGACAAACAGACTTTAAATGCAAAACTATTGCAAGAGCCAAAGACAGAAATTATATATTAGTAAAAGAAGTAATCTTCCCAAAAGAAAGAATAATCATAAGCATTTATGCACCTAACCAGGGCACCTCAAAATACATGAGGCAAACACTGGAAAAAGTAAGTGGAGAAATAGATGCCTCTACAATTATAGTGGGGGAATTTAATACACCATTAGACAGAATAACTCAACAGGGAATATATAAAGAAACAAAGACTCTTGATAATACATTAGAGGATCTGGACCTAATAGACATATACAGAACACTACACCCAAATATAGTGGGATATATATTCTTCTCAAGTGCACATGGATCATACTCCAAGATAGGCCACATGCTAGGCCACAGAAAAAATCTCAATGAATTCAGAAAGATTGAGATTATACAAAGTAATTTCTCTGAGCACAATGGAATGAAATTGGAAATCAGTAAGGAGCAGAGAACCAGATTAGGCACAAAGATATGGAAGTTAAAGAACATACTCTTAGACAAACAGTGGATCAAGGAGGAAATTTTAAAAGAAATCAGTAAGTAACTTGAAATGAATGAAAATGGCAACACAACATATCAAAATGTATGGGATGCAGCAAAGGCTGTACTGAGAGGGAAATTCATAGTAATAAAATGCATATATCAAAAAAGAAGGAAGAACTAAAATTGAAGACATAACAGCACACCTGGAGGTACTGGAAAAATAACAACAAACTAACTCCAAATGAAGTAAAAAGAAGGAAATAACAAAGATTGGAGCAGAAAATAAGAAAGCAATAGAAAAATAAACAAAACCAAAAGCTTGTTCTTCTAGAAGATGAATAAAATTGACAAACCTTTAGCTAGACTAACAAAGAAATAAAGAGAGCAGGTGCAAATACACAAAATTAGAAATGATGAAGGGGATATCACCACTGACCCCACCAAAATAAAGACTATCATAAGAGGATACTTTGAAAAATTATATGCCATTAAGAATGATAATTTAGAATAAATGGACTAATTCCTAGAAATTCACAAGCACCATTGACAAAAGAAGAAACTGATTAACTCTACAGCCCAATTACAAGTAAAGAGATAGAGTCAGTCATCAAAAACCTCCCAATGAAGAAGAGCCCAGGAGCAGAGGGCTTCACAGGTGAATTCTACCAAACATTCCAGAAAGAACTCACACTAATCCTGCTTAAGCTCTTCCAAAAAATAGAAGTAGAAGGAACTTTGCCTAACCATTCTATGATGCCAATATTACCCTAATACCAAAGCCAAACAAAGATGCCACAAGAAAAGAAAATTACAGACAAATCTCTCTAATGAACCTATATGCCTAAATCCTCAACAAAATACTTGCTCATCACATTCAACAACATATCAAATGAATTTTACACCATGAACAAGTGTGTTTCATTCTGGGTATACAAGGATGGGTCAACATAAGAAAATCAATCAATGTAATACACCGCATAAACAGTTTGAAAGAAAAAAATCACATGATCATCTCTATAGACACAGAAAAAGCATTCCACAAAATACAGCATACTTTTCTGATAAAAACACTGCAAAAGATCGGAATAGAAGGAAATTTTCTGAACATGATCAAGAATATATATGAAAAATCCACAGCTAACATCATCTTTAATGGTGAAATCCTAAACGCTTTCCCTCGTTCCCTAAGATTGGGAACAAGACAAGGATGCCCACTATTACTGCTCCTATATAACATTATCTTAGAAGTACTTGCTTGAGCACTGAGGCAAGAAAAAGATATAAAAGGCATCCAAATTGGAAAGGAAGAAGTAAAAATTTCACTATTTGCAGATGTCATGATCCTATACATAGAAAGCCCTGAGAAATATAGAACAAAGGTTCTAGAACTTATAAATGAGTTCAGTAAATTCACAAGCTATAAGATCAATGCTCAAAAATCAGTAGCATTTCTGTATACCAATAATGAGCAATCTGAGGAGGAAATCAAGAAAAAAATAACATTTACAATAGTAATTAAAAGAATCAAATACCTAGGAATAAATTTAACTAAAGATGTAAAGGACTAATATACAGAAAACAACACAGCACTGTTAAAGGAAATCAGAGAAGACTTAAATAAATGGAAGAATATTCCCTGTCGATGGATAGGAAGACTAAACCTCATTAAGATGTCTGTCCTCCCCAAACTAATCTACATATTTAATACAATCCCAATAAAAATCAACACAGCATTTTTACTGAATTGGAAAAACTAACTGCAAAATTTATTTGGAAAGGTAAGAGGCCCCAAGTCACCAAATACATGTTGAAAAATAAAAATGACATTGGAGGTATCACACTACCGGACTTTAAAACATACTACAAAGCTACAGTCATCAAAACTGCATGGTATTGACACAAGGATAGACATACAGACCAACGGAACTGAATTGAGAGTTCTGTTCTATATCCTCGCATATTCAGTCATCTGATATTCGACAAGGCCACCAAGCCCACTCAACTGAGAGAGAATGCCCTCTTCAACAAATGGTGCTTGGAGAAATGTATATCCATATCCAAAAGTATGAGAGAGGAACACCATTTCACACCTCACACAAAAATCTACTCAAGATGGATCAAAGATCTAAATATAAGAACCAAGATCATAAAGATATTGGAAGATAATATAGGGAAGCAGCTATAGGACTTTGTAATAGGAAATGGTTTCATGAACTTCACACCCAAAGTATGAACAGTGAAAGAAAAAATAGATAAATGGGATCTCCTCAAAATTAAAAACTTTTGCACCTCAAAGGATGTTATCAAGAAAGTAAAAAGGCAGTTTACCCAATGGGAGAAAATATTTGGCAGCCATATATCTGATAGGAGCCTAATATCCTGCATATATAAAGAAATCCTACATCTCAAAATTAAAAAGAAAAACAACCCACTTTAAAAATGGTCAAGTGACCTGAAAAGACACATCTCCAAGGAAGAAATACAAATGGCTAAAAAGTGCATGAAAAGATGCTCAACATCACCAGCTTTTAGGGAAATGCAAGTCAAAACTACAATGAGATACCATCTTACACCCATTAGATTGGTTGCTATTAACAAAAGAGCAGACTATAAGTGTTGGAGAGGATGTGGAGGAATGGGAAGCCTCATCCACTGCTGGTGGGAATGTAGAATGGTCCAGCCATTGTGGAGGACTGTTTGGCGGTTCCTCAAAAACTAACTATAGAACTGCCATATGATCCAGCAATTCCACTGCTGGGTATACACCCAGAAGAATTGAAAGCAAAGACATGAACAAATATATGCACAGGAATGTTCATAGCAGCATTATTCACTATTTTTTTTAATTAATTTATTTTTTATTGTGGGTAAAAATCAAAATTTTCATAATACATACCAATATTTGTAAAATGATATATAAATATATATGCATATATGTGCATTTGCTTACAAAAATGTTATTTATATATATATAAATATTTTTTTCTTTTTTTTTTCTTTTTTTAAATTTATTTTTATTGTGGGTAAAAATCAAAATTCTCACAATATATACAAACATTTGCAAAATGATATATAAATATATATGCATATATGTGTATTTGCTTACAAAAATGTTATTTATATATATATATATACACATATATTTTAAGAGGTGCTTAGATTACCCAAAATATTACATGGAACCCACCGGGATTCTCATGTTGCCCACCTCCCACACCTCCCACCACATCCCACACAAACATCTCCCACAAGTTTGGCCCACCACCCTCAATGAACTTACACATCCTGGAGCCTTGCCATCAACCATAGACCACAGTTCACACATTAGACCACACTCTCTCCCACTCAGTTCTGAGTGGTGTGTGCTGATTTAAAATGGCCTACATCCATTGCCACAGCAGTACTCAGGACAACCTCCAACTCCCAAAGAAGCCCCTGTATTTCAACTGCTCATCCCCTCCCTACCCCAAAAGTGTCAAGTGGCCACTGGCTCCACCTCACTGTCATAATTTCTTCCATTTCTAGAATCACCATATGTGTACAACAGAATACCATCAAGTCCACTCTAGTCCATAGTTCTTCCCCCAATCCTGAGGGGACTGGGATGGTGATGTCCACTCCACCTCCAAGTGAGAGAGGGCTTACATTCCATGGATATGGTGGGTGTGATGATCCTGCCTGCAGATGCAGGCCCTCTCTATTCCCTGGGCTGGCCATTGCCCATCGTTGTCTCCTCGCCAGGTGACTTGGATGATTCAATTGAGCTGTAGGGTAGGAGTTGCAGCTCCACCGAGATTCCACGCATTCCTGGCACATAGGTAGGCCAGAGGCTCCAGTCTCTGGAAGTATACCTAAAAACTCCAGCATCACATATAGGTTTGAATAGAAGGGACTAATGAACCATGTGCAGGGAGGACTTATTTGAGTCCAATTCTGTCACTCTCAGGATCACAGATTCCAAAATAGAGCCCACTGATAAAGCGTCAGTCTCTTGGGCTATCCCCCCTTATATAGGACCTGGGTGTCTCCAGAGCTCTTTCCGGAATGTTTGGTAGAATTAAGCTGTGAAGCCATCTGGTACTGGACTCTTCTTAGTTGGGAGGTTTTTGATGACTGAGTCTATCTCTTTACTTGTAATTGGACTGTTGAGTTAATCTATTTCTTCTTTCATCAATGTAGGCTGCTTGTGGGTTTCTAGAAACTTGTCCATTTCCTCTAAATTATCATTCTTGTTGGCATATAATTTTTCAAAGTATCCTCTTATGATACTCTTTATTTCTGTGGGGTCAGTAGTGATATCATCTTGCTCATTCCTTATTTTATGTATTTGCATCTGTTCTCTCTTTTTCTTTGTTACTCTGGCTAAGGGTTTGTCAATTTTATTGATATTCTCGAAGAACCAACTTTTGGTTTTGTTTATTGTTTCCAGTGCTTTCTTATTCTCTATTTCATTTAGTTCTGCTCTAATCTTTGTTATTTCCTTCTTTCTACTTCCTTTTGGTTTAGTTTGTTGTTGTTTTTCCAATTCCTCCAAGTGTGCAGTTAGGTCTTCAATTTTAGCTCTTTCTTCTTTTTTAATATATGAATTTATGGCTATGAATTTCCCTCTCAGGACTGCTTTCGCTGCATCCCATAGGTTTTGATATGTTGTGTTGTCCTTTTCATTAGTTTCAAGGTAGTTACTGATTTCTTTTGAGATTTCCTCTTTGACTCACTGTTTGTCTAAGAGGGTGTTGTTTAACTTCCATATCCTTGTGCCTAACCTGTTTCTCTGGCCCTTAGTGATTTCCAACTTCATTCCATTGTGGTCAGAGAAATTACTTTGTATAATCTCAATCTTTCTGAATTCATTGAGAGCTGTTCTGTGACCTAGCATGTGGTCGGTTTTGTAGTATGTTCCATGTGCACTCGAGAAGAATGTAAATCCCGCTGTATTTGGGTGTAGTGTTCTGTATATGTCTATTAAATCCAGGTCTTCTAATGTATTGTTGAGTCCCTTAGTTTCTTTATTGATTCTCTGTCTAGATGTAATGTCTAATGATGATAGTGGTGTGTTGAAGTCCCCTGCTATAATTGTAGAGGCATTTATTTCTCCTCTTAGTTTTTCCAGAGTTTGCTGCACGTATTTTGAGGCACCCCAATTAGGTGCGTAAATGTTGATGATTGTTCTCTCTTCTTGAGAGATTACTCCTTTTACTAATATGTAGTGTCCATCTTTGTCTCTTACAATAGTTTTGCATTTAACGTCTATTTTGTCTGATATTAGAATAGCTACTCCTGCCCTTTTTGGCTATTGTTAGCTTGTAAAATGGTTTTCCAGCCATTCACTTTCAGTCTCCTTGAATCCCTGGGTCAAAGGTGGGTTTCTTGTAGACAGAATATAGATGGATCATATTTTCTTATCCATTCTGCCAATCTATCTTTTGTTTGGTGAATTTAATCCATTAACATTCAGTGTTATTACTCGTAACGAATTTCTTACTTCAGACATTTTTTCTTTGGGTTAATGTATGTCATATGTTGTTTTGTTTCTCTTTTTGCCTTTTCAGTTGTTTTTAAACTCTCCTCCAACTCTCTCTCCCTTGTTTTTTCCTTTCAACTTGTAGAGATTCCTTTAGTATTTCTTGAAGTGCTGGTTTCTTCTTGACATACTCTCTTAATTTCTGTTTATCTGTGAATATTTTGAACTCTCCATCATTTTTGAATGCCAATTTGCTGGATAGAGAATTCACGGCTGAAAGTTTTTTTCTTTTAGTGTTTTGATTATGTCATACCACTGTCTTCTTGCCTCCATGGTTTCAGTTGAGAAATCAGCACTTAATCTTATTGTGCTTCCCTTGTATGTGATGGTTCTCTTTTCTCTTGCTGCCTTGAGTATTTTCTCTTTGTCTTGAGCATTGGACATTTTGACAAGTATATGTCTTGGAGTTGGCCTGTTGGGATTTTATACTATTTGGGGTACGCTGTGCTTCCTGGATCTGCACATCCTTCTCTCTCAATAGAGTTGGGAAGTTTTCAGCCATTATTTCCTTCAACACTCCTTCTGTTCCCTTTCCCTTCTCTTCTCCTTCTGGGATGCCCATAATGCGTATGTTTGTGCGTTTTGTATTATCGGTTAATTCCCTGAGTCCATGTTGGATTTTTTCTATCTTTTTTTCTATCTGCTCTACTATCTCTTTGATTTCAGGTGTATTGTCTTCCATATCACTAATTCTTTCCTCTGCCTGTTCAAATCTGCTGTTATGTGAGTCCAGCGTCTTTTTCATTTCTTGGCTTGTGCCATTGTTCACCATCATATCCATTACCTTTTTAGGCATGTTTGCTATTTCTTCAGTATGTTCTCCCAGTGTCTTCTTTATATCCTTAATCTCTTCTTTCAGTTCTTTAAGTTGGTCCTTGATATTTGTTTGGATAGCTTTGATTAGTTGTTCGATGTTCTGCATCGCTTCCTGGTTTTTATTTTGTTCATTGGACTGGTCCATGTTTTCCTGTTTCTCAGAGTCATTTGTATTTTTTTGTTGCCCTCTGGTCATCATATTATCTTGATAGGTTTGTTCAGTTGATTAGCTTTTCTCTATGCTCTAGAGTTTTATTTAGCTGTTGGTTCTGCGTGTGAGTTAAGGTTTCTCTTTGGAAGTTTTTCTTCTTTTATTTCCTTACTTCTTTCTATGTTCCCTTGAAGGGAAAAGGTTAGGGCCAGAGGAAACAAAAGATGTAAGGAAGGCAGAAGGATAATAGTAATATTGATAAAAGTTAGAAGAGGGGCAAAATGAGACTTAATGAGATGAATATTTAACTTGTGTAGGCAGTGTAGAGTACTAGGGAAAAAAAATTGAGTTCCTACAATGGACTGGGAAAACAAATGGAGGAATATGTATATAGTGATTTAGAAGGCTAGAATTATGAGGAGGGAGAGAAATAGTAAAGAAAGGCCTGAAAGGAAAAAGTTAATACTAATAATAAAAAAAGAAGAAAACAAAATAGATGGAATAGAAATTGACACCCTTAAGTTGTGGGCCTATGAAAAAATGTTGTATCTAAGAGCCACAACAGAAAACAGAAGGCAGAAAGATGTAGGGAGGATAAGCGATAGTTTGTAATACAGAATCAATATAGACAGCGAGTGGGAAATTACTGAAAAAGAAGCACAGCAAAGAAGCGACAAGCTAGCAGCACCTAATTTTTAAAAAAATGAAAGAAAAAAGAAAGGGGGGAGGAAAGAGGAAAGAAAAGCAAGAGACCAGAAAGAAACAGAGAGAAACCAAAGATCCACATAGGCAAGCAGTCAAACAGAGCTAAGGTGGTCAATGATTCCCCTAGGGTCCACGTGGATCCTCTCTGCCTCCTTGTGTGTATCAATCAATTTCCCCTCAGGGTTCTATATGCAGGTCCTGAAGCAGCTTTTAGCTATTAAACTAAATTTTTAAAAATTTACTTTTCATTTATTGAAGTGACCTTCTCACTTTTTATTTTTATTTTTATTTTTATTTTTTTAGCGAAATACAGGACCCAAAATAATTCCTCCTCTAGACCAACCCTCTTATGGAAAGGACCCTAGCTGAGCCCGTGGAAATTAATCAAGCACGTCCCACTTCCTGGACTCCCCAGGGTAGTTGTAGCTCTGATGTTAGTCAGTGTGGAGTGCTAAAGACGGCCGATTCCGCCCCTTCTGGAGCCGAGCACCAGCATCACCGGATTGCTATATAAATCAGTTTGAGTGTAGATTCACATCTGCTCTCAGCCTGATGCTGCTCCCCAAAGCTATGGGGCAGTGCAGGCAGCCAGATCGATGTCGAAAAATAAAAATAAAAAATACCCTTCCCTGTCCTCCAACAGAACCCTCCCTCTTTTGGGGAGTGTCCCTTCTTCCTGACTCTGCGGCAGTCCGAGTCTTATCCCTGGGCCACTAGGGAAATCAGCTCCGTTCCCCGACCAGAATCCCCCTCCAGTTCACTGGGTGCTGGTTAGCTCGGCTGTTCTGTTCACACAAGGTCCAAGGGGCACCAGGCAGCCAGATCCCCAGAAAATAAAACTTTCTCAACCTGCTCACGGTTCCAAGTGGCCGTTTCATTTCTTTTTTCTTTTTTCTTCCTAACCGCGGGGCTCAGCCGTCTGTGCCAACCACCACCGGCAGCCTTAAAACTCACGAATCTCTACCATTCCATCCACGCCGTTGATCCACACAGATAGATGTCCCAAGCTTCTCACTCCATGTGTGCACAGCACAGACCCCTGGGCAGGACCCCGCCCACAATCTGCCTTGCTCTGGGAGCTTGCAGTGTGTGCCCTCCTACACCAATGACATCTTGGTCCCTCATCCATTATTCACTATTGCCAAAAGTTGGAATCAAACCAATGCCCATCAACAGATGAATGGATAAACAACATGTGGTACATACATACAATGGAATATTACTCAGCTGTAAGAAGGAATAAAGTGCTAGCACATGGGATAACAAGGATGGATCTTGAGGACCTTATATTGAGTGAAGCATGCCAGGCATTGAAGGATGAACAGTTCATGACCTCAATGATATGAAATAAGCAAAATGAACAAACTCAGAGAGCTATTGTCTGGCAGATAGGTTTAAAAGAAACAGAAAGGGAGAAGAAGGTTGTGAGCCAACACCCATGTGGATGTAATCCATGGTAAGTTGAAAGTGTGTAATTGCATATTGAAGGGATATGACAGAAGGGTAGTGATATTATTGGGTTGTGTGATGGTTAGGCTAATGTGTCAACTCGGTCAGGTAATTGTGTCCAGGTGTTAGGTCCAGCAAGCACTGGGCTAATTGTAATACAAGAGCATTTATGGACTTCGATCACCAGTGAGTTTACTGCGTGGATGGCTGATTACATCTGCATCAATCAGGGAGATTGTATTAGTAATGGGTGATGCTTTTATCCAATCAGTTGAATGTCTTAAAAGGGGAAGTGATTTCAACATTCAGAGAGAATTTCCCAGCTTGTCTTTAGACAGCCAACTTCTCCCAGAAACTCATCAACGACCTTTCATTGGACTTTCATCGGAGTCCCTGGTTTGCAGCCTGCCTGCGGAACCTGGACTTGTGCACCCCGCGATTGCATGAGAGACTCTTATAAAATCTCATATTGTTGACAGATATCTTCTGTTGATTCTGTTTCCCGAAAGAACCCTGACTAATACAGCTTGGTACTGGGAGTGGTTCTTGAGGAACAGAGTCTTAAACATGGGATGTCTGAGGTGGTTCTGGGAGTTTTGTCATTGGCTTTCTGCTCTAATTGGACTCAAGGGTCTAATGATTCCCTTTCCAATAATGAAGAGATTGCTAACAGTCCATGGTGTGAGCTGGCAATAGAGATATGCAAAATAGCATCATTGGATTCCCCTACTTCCATGCCTATAAGAAGCAAGGATCTGGGTGAGAGTGTTTTCAACACCTTAACAGAATTTTTTGCAGTCAAAAAGTGTAATGATGTTGGCTGGCTCCTCCTAGATACTCTGGATACAGTTACAAAAGAAAGAAATGAGCTAAAGTCTTCAAATTTGAAACTTAAATGCTGCATGAATGATATGAAAGATTCTATGTGAGCCTTGAAAGAAAATCTCATCTCCTGTAGCCACAGACTTGAGATATCTGAGAAACAAACCCAGACTCTCATTGTATTAGTAGCAGAAGTACAGATGAAACTAAAATCTCAACCTCACATGGTCTGCAATTAAAGTGAAGGCATTGATTGGAAAGGAGTGGAGTCCTGAGGATTGGGACAGAGACATATGATGATAATATTGGTGGGGGCATTGGAACCCTAAATTCTGCTGAGACTTTACCAGATAAACCTGTGATTGGAGACCACACCTTGTCAACCTTGTATCATCCAGACTCTAGCCTGCCCCAGGGAGTCCGGACCTCCTTCCAGCCCTGAGATGGGTACTAGCCAATCTGAAGCCTGCACTGCCCAGCCTCTGGCCTGCTTCAGAGAGTCTGGACCTCCTCCCAGCCCTGAGGCAGCTAACAGCCTAACTCCAGCATGCACTGCTCAACCTCCAGCCTGCCCCAGAGAGTCTGGACCTCCTCCCAGCCACGAGGCAGATACCAGCCAAACTCCAGCATGCACTGCCCAATTTCCAGTCTGCCCTGAGGAATGTCTTCCAACCCCTGCCTGAAGAGATTAATCCTGTCTCACCAGAAGAAAATGCAAAGGAATGCCCTGAAGTCAGTGGCCTGCAAGATATCTCTAATCCTTCTCCTTACCCACCACCACCATCCCTCTTGTCTTTGAGACTTATTACTAGACTAAAACCACAACAAGCCTGCAAAGGTGAAATACAAAGTGTGACCCATGAGGAAGTACGCTATACTCTGAAAGAACTGCATAAGTTTTCCAACTTATATAGACAGAAATCAGGGGAATATGTGTGGGAATGGATACTAAGGGTATGGGATAATGGTGGAAGGAATATAAAGTTGGATCAGGCTGAATTTATTGATATGGACCCACTAAGAAGAAATTCTGGATTCAACGCTGTAGCTTGAGGGGTTAGAAAGGGCTCTAACAGTTTGTTTGGGTGCTTGACTGAAACATGGACCAAACGATGGCCTAGCATGTCTGATGTTGAGATGCCCGATTTGCCCTGGTATACAGTAAACAAGGGAATTCAAAGGCTTAGAGAGATTGGAATGCTAGAATGGATTTACCATTTGAGACCTGCCCACCCACCCCAGGAATGTCCAGAGGACACACCTTTAACCAGGACTGTGAGGAATAAATTTGTAAGACTAACTCCATCTTCTTTGAAGAGTTCTGTGGTTGCTCTTCTCTGCAGTCCAGACATTACTGTTGGGAGGGCTGTAATGGAATTGGAATCCTTAAACATTATGGGGATGATCGGATTTTGGTCAGGTAAAAGTCAAGTATCCGCAGTTAATCACCAAAGGCAATGTGGGTGTGGCTACCGCCATGAAAGGTAGATTGAAAGCAGCACACAGAATAGTCTGATTTTCGCATGGAGTTATGGCATTGGCTAATAGATCATGGGGTACCCAGAAGTGAAATACTTGGACAGCCTACTAAATTTCTTCTTTATCTGTATAAGCAGAAGATTTCTAGGTCTAGCGAACAAAACCCTAACTTAAATTACAGACCCAGAAAATCACGGCCCCTTAATCAATTCCCAGACTTGAGACAGTTTACAGACTCAGAGCCCCTTGAATGAGGAGAAGGCCAGGTCCCCTTGGGGAAGGATCCTGTTAAACTGCCAAAAATTTATACTGTTAATATTCCTCCCACCTTTCCCCAGGGAGACCTACAGCCTTTTGCCAGAGCAACTGTGCATTGGGGAAAAGGAAATGATCAGACATTTTGGGGATTATTAAACACTGCCTCAGAAGTCACATTAATTCCTGGAGACCCAAAATGTCACTGTGGTCCACCAGAGTAGGGACTTACGGAAGTCAGGTGATTGATGGAGTTTTAGCTCAGTTTCATCTCACAGTGGGTCCAGAGGGTCCCTGGACCCATTCTGTGGTTATTTCCCCAGTTCCAGAATGCATAATTGGAATAGACATACTCAGTAACTGGCAGAATCCCTACACTGGATCCTTGATTTGTGGAGTGAGGGCTATTATGGTTGGAAAGGCCAAGTGGAAGCCTCTAGAACTGCCCCTGCCTAGCAAAATAGTAAATCAAAGGCAATACTGGAATTCTGGAGGAGTTGCAGAGATTAGTGCCACCATCAAGGATTTGAAGGATGCAGGGGTGGTGATTCCCATCACATCCCCATTCAACTCTCCTATTTGGTCTGTGCAGAAAACAGATGGGTCTTGGAGATGACAGTAGATTATCGTAAACTTAACCAGATGGTGAACAAATCTGCTAATTGTATTCTTCTACTCAGACCTTACACAGGATTCCTCCGGCTGCTAGGTAAAAGTCAAAGTCCTGGACAGTGACCTACAAGGCCCAGCCTGACTGATGTGGTCTATCTCTAACTACACAGAAGCCTGGCCCACTGTGTTTCCATCCTGTTCCCTACTCCCTGAGACTCATCAACATGGACTTTTCCACTCCTGAACCGTTTCAGAAAGTTAATGACGACTTCTGGGGTGTTCCTCCTCTGCAAATATGACATTTGATTAATCTCTGGTTTCTACACTAGTCTATAAAATCAATGAGGGCAGGAACCCATATCTACTTTTTTATACCCTGCTGAGCACATACTATTTACTCAAGTATTTCTCAGGTTGGCACAACTTCTTTTAACAAAAATATAATGTTATTATATTCTGCTACTATAAAATAATGCATACATTGCAGAGAATGTGGAGAATTGGATTAAATTAAAAGGGCAAAAATACCATCCATCCAAAACTGGCTTTATCGTATTTCTTTCTTTTTAATTTATTCCCACAATTTTTGCCATTTACAGCTATGTCATCTTATTTATATTTTTTCTGACACTAATTTGTTTAACATTTTTATTAAATTCTCATATCAATAACAACTTTGCCATTCATTATTTAAGGTTATATATTAATCCATTGAATTTATATGCCATAATTTACCAAATACTTGTAACACATTTGTCTATTTAGATTGTAAATTACAATATAAATGTAATCTAATAAACATCTCGGCATTTAAAGCTTTTCTTCTTAGTTTATTTCCTTAGAATAGTTTAAAAATAGAAGCATACACGGTCCTTTAAATATTGTATATGCTTATTGTCAATCTGTTTTTGAGGTGATTTTACCAATAAATAGCATGCCACTTTCATTGCACTTGCTGGCATTAGTTTTTCTCCATCCCATTTTTGCTAAATTGTTAGACCCCCAAAATATGATACTGTTGATTAATTTTTATCTCTCATTTATTGAGGAATGTTTTCTTAAACTAATATAAATTCTTATCTCTATCATCTAATTCCTATTTTTATAATCATATGTGCTTATCTATGCATATTTAGGTACTTGTTGATATACATCTTTAATATATAGCTATTTATTTAATAGCTATATCTACATAGATATAGATTTGGATCTATATCTCTCTCTCTATTTAAATGCAGAATTATAGATATTTTCTCTGTACCACAAAATTTTCTAGACTCTGAAAACACAGCAGTGGGTGAAGCAGACTTCTAAACTATAACAGCAGTAACCAGTAGTGAAGAATCTTGCTATATATAATATTGCTGTATTTCCAGAAAACTCAAGATTTAAGACATCCTTACCAAAATATATGAATTCAAGGGCTATGATAAAATCCAGAAGTGAATTTTCAAATCCTTTTCTGTCTTACTTAGTGTCTGTATACTTTTATTGACATTGAAGTCACTCCCTGTGAGTCAAGGCAAGAGATGATGTATGGTATGAGTTCTCTTCAGATATACGTTGATCTATGATATCTTGGACACAGAGAGAGTAAACTGAGGGAATGTTGCCCTATCTGAAGATTATGATCTGGGTATTTTCAATCCATTCCAACATTCTTGGAATGTATTTTACCTGCAGTTCATTAATATCTTTTTCAAAGGCATAATATTTTGTGAAATTCCTGCATTTGGCATTCCAGTCTGTGGGGAAAGTTCATTTACCAGTTGTGCTTTCCATAATCTCCTAGGAGGTCCTAAAGATTTAAATCTAGATTAATCCTTTCTTTTTATTTTAACTTCTTTTTTACAAATTAAGTCAAGTAACCTTAAAGCCACTAAATGTGTCTGCTCCGTTTTGTATTAAATATTTAACAGGCCTTTTTTTTTTTGGTACTCGTATTGTAGATGTAGTTGTTTTATGTAGATTGTAGTTGGACTCAAGATCTTAAAATAATCAGATTTTCACCATTTTCTTGTCAGTTAATCTTAAATTGCCCTAAGAACAGGCATGAATTGTTTGCTTCATATCGATTCATAATGATTGATCTATTACCCTTGAACTTTTGAACTTTGAATTGCATGATCAGGCTGCTGGGTACTCAAAATCATGCTCTATGGACAGGTCATTGATCCATATGAAATGAAAAATTACACTATAGACAAGTTAATCACTCCCAAACTTATTAGGATTTCTAGAATATCTTTTATGGGGAAATAAAAAACTGCAGAGAATATCAGAGTTTTCTGAAGTGTGTCACATGCCTAATAACGCAGTTGACTCCTCTTTCGTTGAGAGGTGAAAATGCTAAAGTTTATAGAAATTAGATCTTTCTTAGTAGAATGAAACATGTTAATCAACAAAATCACTAGAAAGTGAAACATTAGGGGAGATAACTCAAATAGTCTTTCTATTTCTTATCTTCTTACCTGTAAGAACATTTGGTATGTATTCACTTGCTATTTGGACTTTATAACAAAGTTTCACAGTAATTTTCTGTGATTTCTTAATATATAGTAAATTTTAGTTAGTTAATTAACCACTTCACCCTGACTAAGTTTTGGACCTGCTGGACTTACATATTAAACGTTCTCAAACACACAGCCACATCTAATTTATTTTCAAAAATCTAAACTAACAAATCTCTTTGTGCTTTGTAGTTGGTATTGTGTCTTCAGATATTTTACAGTTCTTTGCCTTATGCAAATTAAGGTATATTTGTTATTTAAATGGAAAATCTGAGAAGTTGTACTATTTAATGTGAGGAGTTATACTTAATAATGTTGGTTTAGTTCATTTAAAAATAATTCATATTTCTTTGTAACCGTATGAAGGTACACATAGGAGATGAACATAATTTGAAAAAAGACTTTGAAATATATATAAACATTTCTTTGTTATAATTCCTTTTCTCAAAATTTGGAGAAACTATTATTATTATATTATTGCTATTTTCTCTCATAATATGGTGGGTCCTTAATTGTTGTTCCAACTTTGTCTCTCTCTAAACTTCTAGAAAGGGGGTAAAATGACATATGATTTTAAAGAACTTTAATGAAACAATTCTATCAAAATTTAATTAATTGCATTTTGTGGAACATGGCTGTTTAAGATTGCTTTGGGGGGAAAGAAAACAGTAACCAGAAATCATCTAAAGCCAGTGTTAATCCATCTTTACAGATGTTCCATATAGGTATAGGAAATGTAGGAGAGTAAATAGGTAAAGGTATTTATTACCCCAGTTTCAAGAGTACATTGTAAAGGTTGACAAAGAACTATCATGAATTTAAGGGTGGAGGAATAATCTCAATTTGGCAAGCATCTACTGTGAAAAAGCTCTGTATTGAGTATGGATTTGTAAATTAATTAACACTAATTGGAAGTCTGCTATATAATGGACACTGTGGTAAACACTGGAGAATGGCTAGTAAGTAACAAGGTCCCAATCCCCAACTGAGCCCCGATGTAAACTCTAGTAGAGGAAGATACTCATGTATGTGGTTGAATCAGCCAATTAAAGGGATAAATCCTTCAATGTAGTTAGGTTCAAGGAACAATAGGAACTTGAATGAAGGGCAGTTGACCAACTCTGAGTAGTTCCAAAAAAATGTATATATGGGAAGTGAGATTTTTAACTGCGTCTTGAAATATTAATAAAAGTACCAACAAATTGTTTAGGAATAAAAGAAAAAGGATATTCCGGACAGACAGAACAACTAATTGATCCTAAAACTTTATTGAGGTAACATATCAAGCCAGTGTACTAAATTCTTTTGGCAGTTTTAATTAACCACATAATTAAAAAATACTCATTTGTAATTTTCACTGTAATATGTGAGCCTGTCTCACTTTCATACAAAATATAGCTGGAAAGTTACCAAAGACTGATGATTCAAATCAAATTTCTATTTGACTTCAGATAAATCTAATTCTTTGGTGAAGATGTAATTCACTTTGTTTATTTCTTTGCTGTTGCTGCTTTGGTGTGTGTGTGTGTGTGTGTGTGTTGCATAGAACTGTAGATTTCCAGGAAAAGCAAGAGCCTGCTTAAAGGTCACCCTGCTGCTTCCTAGGGAGGTAAACATATGTAAGTGACTTAATCTCTCTGATCCCTGCCTGCTCAATAAAATAGGGAAGATAATAGTAACTTGTCCTGGCCTGGTTTTTATGAAGTTCTACATACAATACTTGTTCCATGTTGTCATCTAATACTACTATTAGTATTAGCATTATCATCATCGTCTTCAGCAGCATCATCTTCATCGCTATTTTCATAATGATCCAGTTAGGAGGAAAATGTTATATTGATATTGTTGATATGTGCAAAAAAAAATTGTTTTGAAAAACAGCAAAGTCCACTGAATCTTTCATTTCCTAAAGATCAGTCATAATGAATAGGAAAGGAATCCATTGTTGTCTCTTTTTATTTTTTTCATAAATTCTATTTTTCTCTGTAGCTAGATTAATATCAGTAATTTCACTCAAAACACACTTTTCCTTCCTGGCTTTTTTTCTTGAGTTTCTAAAAGTTGCTTGCCAAATGTCTTTCATTTTATAAATAAATCACTTAACTCATTTTTATAGATTACTATAGTGTTTCTATTCATTACATAACCATCTTGAACAAAAATAGTCCATATTTTCTCTAAGTTATAGTTGATGTCACAATTTTGAGAATTTAAAATTGGGAAAGATAATGAATAAAAAATAAAAGTTTCCCCTCTGTGTTTTTAAAGGACCATTATACCTCCTTTTGTATTATCACTGAAACTGAATTTAAATTTCAGGCACACAGGAAAGTGTCTTTCCTAAAGAATATTGGCAATATAGGTGCAATTATTGATAAAAAGTGCTGCTGGGAATGTCAGTGGGAAATGTCAGTGGGAGCATGTGTTTATTAGTGTTTATTAGTGTTTATTATTAGTACATGAAAATTTTCTTTCCTTCAGCTCTATTAATGAAAACTTATTCAGAATAATTATGTCAAATGTTTATGTCAGAAGTCATTGCTTTTTGAAAGCTTAACAGTTATAAAAAAGAAAATAAAATGCAAAGCCTGGGATTTTCCTTTTTTTTCTAGTTATTTAATGGCTTTCATTCTCCAAGGACTATCTATGCTTGCTATTAATTGCATTTAAAAATCAAACCATGCAGCTCTTTTTCTTCAGCTTTTCTTTGGCTTATAGGCTCTGCAATACAGTTAGGACTTAGAGTTCACCATGGTTTTTGAAATTCTTTGACAGCGAGAGCTTCTTTCATCTTTCTTCCCATCTGTAGCGTCTCACCTTCCACCTTTTCAGGCACTATGTAATTATCATGTCCTCGGACTACTTTTCTTTTCTCCATCAGCTTTGACAAGAAGATGGATCCTCTAGCTACAGAGTACATGTCATTGTTCATGAAGCACTTGCTCAACAGGAACTTAAATATTAATTGTGAAAAAAACGGCATGGGGTAAAGATCTTTGATGAACTAAAATTGCTGTTGTGCTATGATGTGAAGGGCCTTTAATTTTGCCATCTGGGTCTAATTGACAGAGAATGACTAAGAATTGTGGCTGGAGAATTGGTGAACTTTGTGTATGGACAATTAACTAGAAAAAGAACAAGCCAGTATGGAAAATTATGGGTTATCTCTAAAAACTAGAGACTGCCTACCTTTGGACTATGCAGCCAATTTTCAATCAACATGACACATTTCTAGCACTGAACAGTAATTTAGCCTGCAGTCAAAATTAGTTTTGGAGCATTTTGGCCTAAATGAACATTTCAGCACCGTATAGAAATCGTATCCCTTATTATATGATCCCTCAGTGTTTTCCATGTCATTTTGTTTCCCTAACCCTTCCTATTAAAATCAAGAAAATGTTTTGCCATATCTCTGACAGGGATTGTAGATATTCTATTCCTATGATTTAGTAGACATTCATCTATGGGAGAAAATGAAGTAAACTAATTATAAGTATGTTTTCTTAAATTAAAATTAATTGATTCTGGGTTTATTTTTAAAAATTGCTTTTATTTTTTAAAAAACGATGAGAGAGAGCTGTATTGAGTTTAACTACCAGATGTTTGGAAAATGATCAATTTATAACACAACCAGTAAGGAGAGAATTGTTAATCCTGATCTTTTCATACATGTTGTTTAGCAATTACAATCTTTTAACTGATCTTTTTCATTCAGTTCAATTTATTTGAATAAATACACAACCTAAATCTCCTGCATCTGATATTGTCTTACAGTTATCATGGAAGAATTATTTTAAGGTATATTTATTTCATTGCAAAAGTAATAAAACAATAGTTTTCCTTATAACCATTAGCTATATAAAAATAAATCTTTACTTAAAAATAAACAACTGAGGTTTTGACCATTAAATTTTTAAAAAGTAATATTTGAAGCTTATATTTCGTGTCTGGTCCCTGTAACTTTAAAAATGAGTTATGGCTAGGGAACTATATGGATAAATTTTATTTAGCAACTGAATTCACATGCATTCAAAATTATAATTTTACAAACCTTTTAGCTTAATCTTCTGCTTTTAATGATAAAGGAACTAAGACCCAAAGCTGCTTAGTTTTCAAAGTTAGTACCACACCTGCCTCCAGAGCCTGTATTCCTCATTTCAGTTTTAAACTCAACCTACCACAACAAATCGGGAAGAATTACAAGAGCAATTCCAATATATTAATTATAACTTTAAGATGAAGGGAACTTTATGGACACAAATAAGTATAGAACAACTATATAAAAAAATGGAATTTCGTGCCTCCATATAAAGTTTAAAGGATATTATAAAAATCAATTTGAATTTTAATGGGATGAGGCAAAAAGAGAACAAGTTTCCAGGAGGGAATAGAACTGAGTGTAGTATTTAACTATATCTGGAAAAGAGAAAAATAGCAAAATAAAATTTAAAAAAAGAAAATTTTTTTTTTAATTTTATAAAAATAAAACAACCTTTTCCAGTAACTCCTTAGGAGGCATCACTGTATGAGAATGACCAAATTTGTATATGACACATGTCTCAAAAGCTAATATGTTTCATTTCTCATCCAATTCTTTTGGCATCTTATAACCATTGGTTGTATATTTTAGTAAAATACTTGTTTCTGTAATATATTTTCTAAGTGCTGTTTCTCCACTCAACTCTTGGGATGATGTTGGCATTGATTTTTAGAAGGAAAATAAGCATTTATGGGATCTATATGCTACTCCCTCTGTTTCTAGCCATGATAATCGTTTACATGTGCTGGAATATGGCATTTCAAAAATAATTAAAGGTCTTTCTATTATTTACAGGTTTCCTAAAAATTATGCCAAAACTTCTTTCCTTGTTATTGTACTGGGAAATGCAAATCAAGCACTTTCCCTAAGTGAACACAGCATCAGATTGTTGAAACATCAGAGGTTGCTGAACTTTTCTCCCCTGTTGAACCAGTCAGTATGATCAAATTGAAGATACCAACATCACTTCATTTTAATCTCAAGTATTTAATTATAATAATGCATGTCTTGGGATATGAGGTGTTGTCCTGTCCATGGAATATGAGTCTAGCCCCTTGGAAAAGCCATTAGAATAAAGGCAATATATGGAGCATACAAACTAGTGAATGGTTTTCCAACCTCATTTTGCTGTGCTAAAAAAGATGTATATTTCCTCTGAGTCAAATGCTTCTCCCTATGTGTCTTCTGTACATTGCTATTAACTAGTAATGAGATCTTCCATACACTGATATCAGGCTTCTATTTCTCTTCAAGCCTGCCAAAACACGGTCTTTTAATAATACCCTAAAATGGATCTTTCCTGTCCTTTCTCTTATATGAATGTATTATTTTACTGTGTTTTATTAACATCACCAGTGCTGTCTCCTAGGTAAAAGATTAATTACATGGCTATGATTCACAGAAATGGAGCAGTGACTAAATTACTGAGAGAATATATCATAAAATCAGTTATTATTATATCACAGCAAAAACTCTTTGTAAGAGGAAATAAATAAACACTCTTCAATATATTAACTGCTGATAAATCAGGAAAAACCATCTCAAATCTTTGTTTGAAGTGGACGGGTAACCAAAAGGGAATCAATAGACCAATAAGCAATGCCTACCTAACTCTGATAAATGGTATTCTGACTTTATCATTATGCACCCCTTTAGTGGGTATCTTTTTTTGCTCATTGATTAAATTTGGGTTAACTATATTTCTGTGAACCTTCAATAACTGGTGGGTATTATGGAAGAATCAAAACCTCACTTCTAATTAAAGTCATGATTGGGATTTGTTGTCTTTAATATTTTGCTTCTAAAATACTATCTCTGGGACCATGTTTTACTTTCTGGGTTCTTTCAAGAAATTCATAATAACTTACAAATATCCTCACAGAACAAAAATTTATCAAAAAAAAAAAAAAAAAAAAAAGCAAAACACACACACACTCATAACATTGAACACTATCCTTGCATTAATTTCTGTTACCACCTAGTGCTTTAGACTTCATTAACTAACTCAGTTTAATTTTATTTGTTTATTTATTTAACAGAAGGTAGGGGAGTGACAATTATTTAAGTTAGTGTGGTCTGGGGAAGTATCTTTGAAGAACTGTGACTTGAATATGATCTTGAATGATATATAGGAAATATTAATGAAACTATCTGGAGAAGAAAATTGAAGTCAGAAAATATTAGGTACAAAACCATCCACTACAGTCTCTTATCATCATTATCCTTACTCTATTTTATTTTTCTTTTTAAATAATTGATCACACACAGACAAACACACACACACAAGTATACCGAGTCTGCCTTCCTTTATAGGAAACTCCATAAAGACAAGGGATTAGTTAGGTTCACCACAATACACATGGCACCAAAAATAGTTTGATTACCTAGAAGGTGCTCAGTAATATATTTTTGAATGAATTTAAGACCTGGTTGCAGGAATGTGTCATGTCTGATGATCTCAAAATAATTTCGTACACATTTTCTTTTTTTTTCTTTTTAGAATTTTTTTATTTTAAAGAAACTTCAGATTACATAAATGTTACAAAAAATTATAGGGGATTCCCATATGCCCCACTCCCTCCCCCTCCCACAATTTCCCATTTTAACAACATCCTTCATTAGTGTGGTACATTCGTTACAATTGATGAACACATATTGAAGCATTGCCACTAACTGTGGATTATAGTTTATATTATAGTTTACACTCTCTCCTGCACAATTTTGTAATATATGGGAAGATATATAATGGCTTGTATCCATCATTGCAACTTCATGTAGGGTAATTCTGATGTCCTGAAAATGCCCCCATATTACATCTATTTTTCCCTCACCCTCCCCTCAGAACCTCCAGTGGCCATTGCCTCCACATCAATGATAAAAGTTCTTCCATTGCTAGAATAACAATAAGTCTATAGTAGAATACCAGTAAGTCTACTTTAGTCCATTGTTCATTCCCCAATTTTGAGGATTTGGGGATGATGATGTCCACTCTGCCTCTAGTTGAGAAAAAGCTTAGATCCCATGGGGCAGATGGATGGAACTCGCTTGCTGTTGCAAGATGGGCGTTGTCCATCATCATCACCTTATTATTGTCCTGGAGGAGTCCAGTGAACTGGAGAGTAGGTGTTGCAACTCTGTTGAGATTCAGGGCCCAAATGGCACATGGACAGACCCAAGATTTAAGTCTCTTGGACATACACCTATCAAGAATAGTACTAACTATAGGTTCAAATAGAAGGGGCAGAAAAGCCATGTGTAGGGAAACCACAAATAAACACATGTCGTTAGTTAGCTTGATATAATATGATCTATTGCTACACTCATTTGAGAAGCAGACAAGGTGGTGGATAAAACCTCAAAATGGAGGTCAGCTTAAAATACATGCCTATGCAGCATTAAAAACCTAAATATTGATAAATACAATAAAACAATATTTTATAATTATAAAAGTAATAAATATTTTTGAAAAAATGGGAAAATATTAAAATATGAAGAGGCTAATGAATAGCATTTTTACATAGCATATGTTCTTACTACCCAGAGATACAGAGATAATTGCCCTGCATACAATTTTAAAGCCAAATTTAATTAGAAATTTAAAATATCATAGTGTTTATTAAAGCCCTTTAAACTTTAATTTCTGTTAAATTAAATTCAAATTCCTTTTTTAAGTGTCTTTAAATAATTTGTGGAAAGTGAAAATGGGACTATTAGTTCTGGGCAAGTTTTAAAATAATTTAAACTAAGTAAAATGTTCAATTATTAAAAGTAGGCAAATTGTATGAACTCAGCCAATAGCAGTAGTGAAAACAAACACAATATTCCATTAATCCCTGGCTAAAGTGAAGTAAACCTTATAAATATGTTATTAAGTTGAAATACAAACACTCAGCTTTCTATAATAAAACATTGTTAAGCATGTGAGAAAGAAGATATATCAGAATAAAAAAGCTGCAGATAGGAAACAAATGGAAAGGCTCCTCAAACCTTTTTTTGGTAAACATGAAAATGTAAATTAAGAATACTATATTACTTTACACCTACTAGATTGGCAAAAATTAAGAAGTGTGACAACACCAAATGTTGTAGAGAAAGTCGATCAATAGGTTTACTTCTATATTGACAGTGGGAGTATAAATTGACACAACAATTTTAACATGATCATGTACAGTTTAGCATTTATATTCCCTGTGTCCAGCTATGCTGCTTTGATGAGTATAGTCAAGAGAAAATCTGGTGCACGTGACCAGAAGACATGTACAAGAATGTCCACAGTATTTGCTTATGGGTGGAAACATTTGCTTAATAAATTATAATTTATTCACCCAATAGAATACTATTAGAGGGAAAGTGAATAAGTTACACCCACATGAAACAATATGGAGAAATTGTAGGATTGCTCAGTGAAAATACCCAGATGCAGAAGTCTTCATATAATAGGATTTTTAAAACTATAACCCTCAAAAGCAAATATCAATAAACAGTATATATTTTAGGCACACATATATATGTTATGACATTATAAGCATAAAAGAGCATGATGAGCATACATTTTAAGACAGGATTTGCCTCTGGAAGAGGGCAGAAATACCATATTTGGAAAGAGTACTCATGAATAGACATGTTATTAGTACCCTTTTTTGTTTTTAGTTTCTGAGGCATTCATTGGGATTCATATTTTAATTAATTAATAAGTACTATGTGGGACCATTGGTAATGATAATTTTGAACCAAAGATCAAGATTAATCCAATTTGGGACATGTAAAAGCCAAATCATCGCCATCATCATCATCACATTAATAGAGATATTAATATAAGTGAGAATCATAACTCTATGATTTATCCATGATCTCTCTTTTTTCTCTCTCTCATTCTCTCACTCTCTCTCCAATTCTTCATCCTTGGTTCTGTCCCATTTTGACTATGGCTTCCATGAAGTTTGTTTGCTTTTCTCAATCCTCTTCATTCTGCTGATACTATATTCGTGTCTTCCTAAAAATATTTTAGAAGAGTGTGGCTGTCACTAGCTGGAAATTCCAAGATAGTGGCATGTCTAAAGTGATGAGTTTGTGTTTGGGGTAAACTTTTATACCAATTCATTGTTTCTCAAGATGCAGAACTATAGTCATAAAACTCAACTATTACTTTCAAAATACTTCAAGCAATCAACTGACTAGAAAAATATTTATTCCAATAACATTGTTCATCACATCTAAAGCAGGATAGAGAAAATTCACTGTGAAACGATCAAAAGTCCAAACCTAGCTCCTTATAACAGACATCCTGACCTTTCTAGAATTCATTCTGAATGCATGGGAAACATTATTTAATAACCTGGAATCAAGACAGAATGGGTATCAATACTATGGTCACTTATAACAATTAAGGGTTACACTTCATTGCCATTAGACACTTGCTCTAAAGTTTTCAATTTGACAATATTAAGTCCAGTTTTTTTTGTTTGTTTTTTTTTTAAATACAGAGACTTTGTTTGATTTTAAAATAATACTCATTATTATGGTGGGTTTGGTTTTAACATCAAAGTAAATGGCACCTTTCCATTGTCATACATAATTAAAGGATAAAGTATAATTTAAAACCAAGTGACAGAATAATGAGCTCAGGGGCTAAATGTGACAGGATACTTATGAAGATGTAGCACATCCTAAAAAGAATTACAAAAAAACTTAGACACATATTTGTTTGAATCTTGGCTTTGTCACACTAAACACACTGGTGTGCTTAATTTTTCTCAACCTTATCCTTCTTAACTGAAATAATATTAATTATCCTTTAGGCTTATTGAGAAAAGTATATATAAGGATAGATGGAAAGCAAGTAGCATAATATCTGGCATATTGTAGGCACTAGGTGTGCGGTAACAATTACGGCTTTTATCATTACAATCTTTTAATTGAAAAACATTAAAAAAAAAATACATCCAAAACAACTATCTAAAATTAGGAAATATTGTAGTACATATCTTTCAAAACCACTCTTTTGCAGTCTTAGCCAGTATAGCCATAAGGAGGTCCAGGCACATGAGCAGTGGTAGTCTACAGAACAGGAGGGCAAATGGGACATGGCTTATCCTTTAATGGGGTGATTTGAAGGAGGCAGGCACAGCTGTTTGTACCTCCTCCAGGCAGGGAGTTGCCTTTTCAGTGTTCCACAAGAAAATTTCAGGAGAAGAGTATGTTACTTATTATTAGAAGTATTTGGCCAACACTTCTTCCTTTTGTTATAAAAATATACTCTTTTTGAAGAGTAAATTTTTTTTAGCTACTTTTTAGGGCACATGACTTTCTTTGAAATAACTGATCACAACCTGATATAATACCAAAGTTAAGAAAGTTGATAGCCAAATCTATGAGCAGTAATAACTAGAATCTATAACATTTAAATGAAGAATAATAACTACTATATTAAAATAAAATAAAATTTAAAATATTTATGTTTAAATATCATAAAAAATAATTAAGTTGTGATAAAGATTTCCCTAATAAAATGTGATAGACTCAACATGAATTTAAAGAAATTAATTCAAATTAGCTTGCATCAGAGATAAGTCATGAGAATGATCACAGATCAATGAATAAAGCCACTTTTTAAATTACCTGAAAGCCACAAGAATGACCAAAGATGGGGTGAATCAATTGGCTTTTCATTGTTAGTTTCACAAAGGAACTTTATAAAACTTAAAGAAAGATGGTTGTAACACAAAGAAGCTGCTTTTAAGAACTCCTTAATCTCTCAGGAATGTATTTCAGACACATATTCATAATATTCAGAGGTACAGAATAACAAGAGTTTCTAGCAAACCTGAAGAAAAGATATGCACACACCTTTAGATTATGACTTTGAATGCCATTTATTCTTAAGGAAATGCCACATGAAAAAAATATGTTTGTGAATACATATGTATATATTTTAAAACTGAGATACTATGCCTTTCAAATACAATACATTAGATAATTTCTGTGAAAATAGCAACAGTTTGGGTAATACAATAGATTTACATAGATAATCTCAAAATCTCATTTTCACTTTTAGATTCTACTTTCTCATCCAAATCATTTTCAGGATCTGTTAATGTGCATAAAAATTTATTTATATCATTTTTATTCTATTCTATACCTCTGAAGTTTTTGAGAGACAAAAATTATAATAAAACACCACAAAGTATGCAGTAAGAGTAGAGAAAGTCAATGTTAGGAAGATTTTAATATATACATTGGAAAACCAATCATTGCAAGACTATGAGGCATGGGTTTTCAAACTTCTTAATAGTCTGTACTGAAAAATAAATCATAAAAATGTACTTTGTATTCCAATAATAAATGTTTGCAAACTTTCCTCTATGGACATTAAGATGAATATAAAAGGATACTATGAACAACTTTATGCTATTGATTACATTACCTTCCTATGGCTATTTTAACAAGTGACAACAAACTTGATGGCTTAATAGAGCAGAAATTTATTCTCACAGTTCTGGAAGCCAAAAGTCCAAAACCAGTATCATTAGGTTGAAATCAGGGTGTTGGAAGGACTGTATTCCCTCTGGAAACTCTATGCGAAACAACATTCCTTGTCTCTTTAGTTCCTGGTGGCTGCCACCAGGACTTGGCTTGTGTCCGCATTTCTCCAATCACTGTCTCCTTGGTCACAACTTCCATCCCCATTAGTAATTCTCTTCTTCTGTGCATGTACGAGTAGCATTCTCCCTCTCTTTCATGAGGATATTTTGATTGCATCTAGGGCCTACCTGGCTTATCCAGGATAATTTTCCCAACCTAAAAATTAACTTAATTATATCTGAGATTACACTTTACTTAAAAAGCAATATGTATAGCTTTAAGCGTTAGGACTGATATTTTTGGGGATCATTATTTAACCTACTAAACTGATGTCTGCTTTAATTTGTAAATTTGTATTATGATCACAGATGAAATTCCACAAGATTCTATTCCTTTGAAATTTGTTGAGACTAATAAAGGTGTGTTAAAATTTCCCAGTTTTAGATTTGTCATGAAATTTTCCTTCACACATTTTGAGATGTTATGATTAGTTGCATACAAACTTATATTTGTCATATCTCAGAGGTGAACTGAACCTTTTAACTTCATGAAATATCCCTTTTAATCATCAAATATGCCTCTTCAACCTTTTGACATTCTAAGAGTTAAATTATGTTTCTTATAACAAGTTTATGGTCAAGTTTCTTTATTTAATCTGACAATTTTTGTCATTTAATTGAAGTATATTTTATTTTGCTTGTATTTAGTGTAATCATTGTTATATTCATTGGTTTAAATTTGCCATTTTATCATTTTATTTCTGTTTATCCCACCATTTTATAATCTTTTTTCCCTTACCTCTTTTCAGTTTGATTGAATGCTTTTCCCTTTCTCTCTTATTAGCCTTACAGTTATATATTACTTTACATTTCTTTTAACAAAAACCATACATGTAACAACATACATCCTTGACATATAAAATCTATTGTAATTATAAATCAGTAATTTAAAACTGATTAAGGACTAAAACAATGCAAAGACCTTCAAGTTCTTAAGCAATTCCTATGTTTTCATGATAAAAACAGTGAACAACCTAGATACAGAAAATTTTTCCTAATTTGGTAATGACCACTTATGAAAATCCCACAGGTTAGCATCATATCTTAATGTTGAAAGACTAGATGCTTTTCCCATGAGATCAGGAATAAGACAAGTATGTATGCTCTTGTGACTGAGACTTCTATTCAACATTATATTGGAAGATCTTGCCAGAGGAAATAGACTAAAAGAAGAAATAAAATGCTTCTATATCAGAAAGGAAGACATAAATCTATCTCTATTTGCAGATGACATGGTTGTGTATATAGATACCCCAGGGAAACAAAAAAAAAAAAAACATATAAATATTAAACAAATTCAGCAAAGTTGCTGATTATAAGGTCAATACACAAAAGTCAATAGCAGTTTTATACACTAGCAATGAACAATCCAAAAATGAAATTAAGAAAATTTAATTTTCAACAGCATCACAAACAATAAAATGCTCAGGGATAGATTTAACAAAAGAAGTGCAAGTCTTACATAATAAAAACCATAAAATAGTGTGGAAAGAAATTAAAGGAGGACTTAATAAGTAGAAAGATATACCATATTCATGAAGTAGAATATTTAATATTGCTAAGATATCAATATTCCCCAGTTGACCCACAATTCAACATTACCCCTCTCAAAATCCCAGTTGCCTTTTTTGGCAGAAATTGACAATTGGATACTAAAATTCACATGGAAATTAAAGGTATCCTATACAGACAAAACAGTATTTAAAATGAGGTGCAAAACTGGAGGATTTATACTGTAGTATGTTTCCAAATTTACTGCAAAGATACATTAAGCAAGACAGTGTGATACTAGCATGAGGACAGATATATACTTCAATGGAATACAATTGAGGGTCCAGAAATAAATTCTTACATTTCTGATCCATTGACCAAGACAATTCAATGTAAAAAGAATAGTCTTTTCAACAAGTGGTGCTGGTACAATTGGATATCCACATTCAAAGAATGAAGTTGAACCTCTACCTCATTCCAACTACATAAATTAACTCAATATAGATCAGAGACCTAAATGTAAGAGCTAAAATTATAAAACATTAGATGAAAACACCGAAATAAATCATTGTGACTTTGAATTAGGCAATGTTTTCTTTGATATAACAACAAAAGCACAAGCAATAAAGGAAAAAATAGATAAATTGACCATAATCAAAATAAAATACTTAGTGCTTCCAATGACACTATCAAGAAAGTGAAGGACAACAGACAGAATGAGAGGAGATAATTTGCAAATCATATGTCCTGTAAGGGACTGTTGTTATTAAAAGGACTCATAATTCAAAACTAAAAAGGCAAATTATCTAATGATAAAATGAGACAATGACTTAGAAATTTCATTAAAGAAGATACACAAATGGTCAATAAATGCCTCAAAATTTTATCATCCTTTAGTCATTAGGAAAATGTGAGTCAAAAACCTCAACAAGATAATAACACCTACTAAGATAGCTATACTTAGAAAGACTAACAATATAAATATTGGTGAATATGTGGAGAAATTGGAACCCTCATACATTGCTGTTGGGAATGAAAAATGGTACAACAGCTTTTTTTGAACATAGTTTGTCAGTTCTTCAAAAAGTTTAACCTAGTATTGTTACATGACCCAGCAATTTCACTCTTCAATTCATATGCAAGAAAATCCATAGTGTGTGTTCATGAAAAAATTTATACAAAAATGTTTATAACAACTATACTCATAATACCCAAAGTTGGAAACAATGTCAATCCCATCAACAGATGAATTTATGAACAGAATTTGGTATTATTGATACAACAGAATATTATTTGGCCATGAAAGGGAATGAGGTACTGATATAAGCTACAACATGAATGAATCTTGGAAAACATGTTAAGTGAAATAAGCTACTCACAAAAGGTCATATATTGTATGGTTCCATTTATATAAAAGGTCCAGAATAGGCAAATCCATGGAGACAGAAAGTAGATTTATAGTTGCCAGAGGATGAGAGAGGGGAAATGAGGTGATGAAAATATTGAGCAATTAGTGGTGAGGGCTGCACAACTCTCTTAATATATTAAAAACCACTGAATGTGACACAAAAAGTTTGAATGTATGTAAATTATAGCTCACTGAAGCTGTTATTTTTAAAAGACAATTGTGAAAAGTAGCTTGAAGATAATCTAAATACGATTGTATTGTTTAAAAAAGAAATTAAACGTATGCTCAGGACATGATAATTATTTTCCCTAAATTGATCAAGTGCATTTACCTTTTTTACACTTTATTAATATATATATTTGCGAATTTATTTGGTACAAGTTGTGCTGTAAAAGTCTAACTAGGTTATTGTTCTCTAATTAACCGATTTTGCCAGCTTTCATTCCATATGTCTGCATAATGTTTTCATTTGGATATTAGCTGCTTATGATCTTTTAAGTTTTTTCTTAAATATTATCTCAAACAATATTAAAAACCACTTATTAATTCCATCATCATTGTTCTGTTAGTTATCCAGGGCAAGACTGAAGAACTGGAAAGTAATAGTTGGCCACATATCTGTTGGGTTTCAGAGCTCAGCTGGTATAGGAATAATCCAAAGAATTTAAGTCTCTGAGAAATGTACCTAAAAGGTAAATTGAAAATTACAGATTCAAATAAAAAAAGAATCATAATTAGGAGATTTATGAGTACAACTATGCTATATTGGGAGAATAGCTTTTCATACTTTCCCAGATAGATTTCGCCCAGAGGGTGTTGATTTAATGAGGCCCTGTGGCTGATCTATGGTGGGGATGACGTATTATTTTTACTTAAAACCCTCCCTCCCTTCCTTCCTTCCTCCCTCCCTCCCTCCCTCCCTCCTTTCCTTCCTTCCTTCCTTCCTTCCTTCCTTCCTTCCTTCCTTCCTTCCTTCCTTCCTTCCTTCCTTCCTTCCTTCCTTCCTTCCTCCCTCCCTTCCTTCCTTCCTTCTTCTTTCTTTTCCTTCTAGCAGACTTGGCTAGACATAGGCTCTCAGGAGAGAAATCATGAGGCTAAGGAAAATCATGGGCCTAGAAGATATGAAAAAGAAGAGTCTTCATCTATTCCATACAGTGTCAGATTATTTGCCAAGGGAGAGGTCTCGTGGGAGAAAGCAAGTAACATCAAAACCAGTCTTTCATTAGTGGATGATGAAAGGCAGTTGAGACTTTTTGCAATGAGTTGAGAGTTTTGAAATTTACTTCAAACCACTAAAGAACATTTATATCTCATTTATAAGTCTGAGATTGCTTATTCAGTTGAGATTTTCTTGTAAGCCCTAAAAAATAAAGGGAACTTTAAAAAACCAGCAGAATTATTTTGTTTCATCTTAATGATAATTTTTTGTTTCACTTATTTGTTTTTTATAAACTCATGCCTTGATCTTTTGGATTTATTTTCATGTATTGATGTGACTATCATAAATATTATAGGCTCAAAAATGCCATATTTTGTCAAATAAGAGATATAGACATTGAACATTTCAATACGCCTGAAGTCAGAATGTGTCTTAAAAATGTCAATAAACAAGCCACAGGTAGGACAAAATTTTTATTGCTTTGCATGGATTTACTGGGTTAAAGCTTGTAGTGTTCTCACTTTTAACTTAATAATAAACTTTTGGTTCCACATGTGGGGATTTAATTGATATTTTAAAAATATTTTAAAATATTCCATAATGAATCAGCATTAAGATAAAATGTTATTGTGTACACAGAAAAGCATGGGACGTGAACATAAAGGAATAAATTTGATATCAGTGAATGAAATATTTGTCTTTGGATGGGGCATGACAATTTGACAATTTCTTGAAAATTAACAAGAAAGTGCTTTATCAGACCTAAGGAAGTAAGATGCTTAGAAGTAGATGAAGCTCTGGTGCATTTTGTTTGAGTTAGAGTTGCGTGTCATGCACCAAGCAATGCAGTTGATTTCAGGACAAATCGTCAAGTAGCTAGGAACAGGTGGGAAGAAAAACAAAGCAATGTGGAGCTGGTATGATGGATTTATGCATTAAACAGGAGTTAGTGTCCAACAGTCATTTGTCAGGAGTTTCCTGCTGACATTGAACAAAAGATAACGATGGAGCACTCTTTCAAGAACTGCTGCATCACCAGTGCTCCTGACGGCACCCAGCACATTGGTGTGTGGAAAACATAGGACACTGATAATTCAGAGTTGAAAATGATTCAGATGTACTGGACTCTGAATATGAAGTTAAATAAATTCATTTCACTTATTTTCTTTTTTTGTATACAAAAGAATTATATGAAGAAAACCCATGTCTAAATTTTAAGAGAGATCTTTCATGAAATTCAAAACAAACATTCTATATGATAAGGCAACTCTATATACAACCTGTTTATATATTACTTACACTATAATATAAAATAACTGTAAAAGTATGTAAGTACAAAACAGTTATTTATAGGGCTAATAGCAAGATGACTAGCATCTAATCTTGAAGGATGGAGGAAAAGCTTAGCTGGGGAAATGACAATTGAGATGATGGAAAAATGGATGAGAAATAAAAGGTGGATAAGCAACCTGGGCAAAGGGAAGAGAATGTGCGAAGGTCCTGAGGAAGGAGAAGTATAAGAATTCTGAAATATTAAAATTAAACTATAGAAATTTAAGATTAGTGATGAAGCAAGAGATTTTTAAAAGGTGGAAGTAGTCGGTTTTCACAGACAATTTTAATAGGCCAAAATTTAAATGTTAATAAAATAAAATCATTAAAATATTAAATATGTGAGAATTATTACTGATATTTCAGAAACTCCTTTCCCCTGTGATTCAACTGAGAAGCCATGGAATAAAAATTGATAAATCAAACCACTTACAATTTTTAAAATTCTTTATGGGGGAAAATCACCAAGAGCAAAGTAAAAAGAGAGATGACAAATTAGGAAAAATATTGTCATTTCATATCACAATTAAAAGGCCAATCTCCTCAAATATATAGAGCTACTCTTCATGTATAATAAAACATCAACCTTCTTTTAGGAAAAAAGGTAAATGCTATGAGTTCATAAAAAATATGAAGTTCTCAGACATTGGAAAAGATAATCAGACTTACTCATAAGATGCACACAAATTAAATCCATGCCAATATACAATTTTACTCATCACACTGGCAAAAAATCTCTCTCTCTCAGCCTTGAGAGCTGGTCTATGTCTGGTCTTCAAGTTGTCTTGCATGTTGATGAGTACAGATACTGGCCCAGCTCCCAATATTCAACAGGCCCTCATAGAGAGCTGAACTTCTGGCAGGAAGTCCTGTGTTCTCTTATCCCCATTGCTGGACTTGATGAGCCTTTAAAGAAATAGAGAACACAAGCTATGGTCTCCAGCATGTGTTAGTAACTGGGAATTCTCCCTCCTGCCAAGCCAGGTATCAAGACTAGTGATTTCTCTCCAAATCCAAGTCAGAGTTTCCCTGGGAGTTTTCAATATTTGGATAAATGTAGAAATATACTGTTGGTGGAATCAGAGGTGAAGATGGAAAATGAGTACATGAGCCTCTCAGGAAATAGATTTCTGTCTAGTAGTGGGAATGATGGGAGTTTCGGTGATTACAACTGTGGGGCTATCAGATTCTCTGCAGACAGGGATCACCTCTGATTTCCTTTCTTTTTTCCTCTCTCCCTTTCCCTCTTTCTCCCTCAACTCTTTCCTTCTCCCCTTCCTTCCTTCTTTTATTTTTTATTTTATTTGATGAAGGATCGTTTAGTCACAAAGCAAAATATATGTAGCCCTTCCACATGCAGCTTTCAATACATTATAGTTTTGGAAATTGTCTCCTAAGATACTGGCATCAGATTTATCCATCATTCTAAGGTATTATTCTTCTGTGATGTGTTACAACTTTCTTACATATTCGCAGATGTTACCATGGAAGTTTAGAAGCAAAACTTTAGGAGAACGGACACTTAGTACATTCTCTCCCCACCCCCTCCCACCCCCCACCCCACATTTCTCTCTCTGTCTCTCACAGATGGACAGGGTCAGAGAAAGATAGAGAGCTCTATGTCATAAGCCAAAATAGTGAGATTATTTCAACATTTGAAGACCACTGACAATACTTTAAAAAGCCTTTATGCATAACCAAAAACATATATTGAAATTTTTTTTGGTAATAAATCATTAAAAATTACTGATTTATTGTTCCTCTGAAATTCAATTATCTGGGACCTCTGTGCCCTTGCTATGTTACTGAATTCTTTCAGAATGGTAAGAAATGTGATAGAACCAAAGATCAACGGTAAATTATATTTTTGTTTAGGATATTGTCTCATAATCAGGATGGATATTAAAATTATTATTCCCGTAATATTTTCTTGCCTCTATATAGTTTCCTTCTTTTGATTACATTCAGATCATTTAATGATGCTGGTAAATAAATATTTTAATATTGCAACATTGCTATATATTGATAAAGTAAGTAAAGCAAATTCCACACATGTAAGAAGAATCCATACTAAAAAGCCTTGTTGCTTATAAGTTTGTAATTCTTACTATACTGACTACAATGCTATATGACTGACTGCTCTTTTGCTCAACCACATTCATTTCATCATATATATAAAGTTCATAAAAAATTTCTGTCTAGAATACTTTAGAATTAATTCATTCATCCTTTCATTCAACCCTCACACCTGAATTGTATTGTAGGTCTTCCATTACTTATTATCTGAGGAGGCAGAGAAGAAAACAAAGGCTTGTTGTACTGTGAGCTGTCTGTATAGGAAGAGTTGAGAGACCTATGGGTTAGGGGGTGGCGGAGCAGGTGGAGTGGGCATGAGTTTAACACAGTATCTGCTCATTAAATTCTCATTCACCTTTCCATCCTATGTGCCATCTCTATTTCGGAAGACCAAAATTAAAGGGAGCTATTCAGGTAGAGCATTGGGAGAAGGACATTCCATGTAAAGGGAAAAAGTTGTTTAGACACCTTGAGGCATGAAAGAGCTTCACACTTTTGATGATCTGAAATGAAGGAGTGAGCAGGCAACTGAGCCTGGGACCCCTAGGCGGAGGGATCCTGAGTCAACCAATAGGGTAAGAGAGTTTTTAACGATGTGAATCCATTCCTTTAATTAATGGTCAACCAATGAACATCTCCCATAGTCAGCCAATCAGCATCTCTCATAATCAGCCAATCAGAACCACCCAGTTGGGGTACGCCATTTATATAATATGCTAATCTGGTTTTCAAATCCTAACCAATGTCCTTGCTCAGAACCAGTGATTGACCAATCAGAGCATTGCAACTGGGGCTCCACTCCCAGAGGCGGTGACACTGCTAAACTATATCAAGAATGGCCGGAAGCCTCAGCAAGAGGAACGTGAAGCAGAGACCGTTAAACCGAGTTGTGAACACCGAGAGGAGTTGTGGCACTGAGCTGCGAATGCTGAGCTGAGTTGCAATGACAAATAATGGGCTGGGAGCCGAGCTGCGATGCCGAGCCTTTCACTTCCGCTGGTGCCTCAGCCAGGCTTCTGTCTCCGCTAGGGCTGAGCTGTAACACTAAGGTGCTTCCACCAGCACCTCAGCCAGGCTTGTGTGCTGGCTCAGGGTTGAGCTGTAACACTTAAGGCACTTCCATGGGTGCCTCAGCCAGGCTTATGTTCCACCTAGGCTTGAGCTGTGACACCAGCGGACGTTTCCATCGTCACCTTGAGCATATTCAAGCTGTAATACTGAACAGATTAAATAAAGTTCGATTGTACTGAGGTCTTGTTTCTTCATTCTGAAGTCCATCTGAACCAGAGAATAAAAGTGACGGCAATATGAAAGACAAATGAACAAAGCTGAGAAGATTAGTCAGGGCTTGATCATACAGGATTTGTGGAACCATAGAGGCAATTAGATCCTTCCGCTATGGTAATGGGATAGTGTTGAAATGTTTTAAAGTTTGTGGTGTTGAGGAGGGATGCACACAAGAGACCTGCTTTCCTTAAATTAATAGCCAAAGTTAGAAATAATGTTTAAAGACTTTCAAAGAGTAGTAAATGTCGATCCATCCTACTAATAAAATACAGTAAAGCTGTAGAGATAATGTGACATGATACAATACTTAAAATATAATCCTATTTAAAGTACAGGTTCTCTTTTCACCAAGTAACTGCAAAAAAAGAACTTGAAGAAAATATGTATTTCTGGCCATTTGCACTATATAGGTGCAAAATAAATACTGATTAGAAATGAATTAATTAGGCAATAGGAAGGAGACCATATATTATGTCAAATGAACATTTAAATGTGTGCATGTCCACTTGTATCAGTGTGTATTTAGATAACAAGGGAACTCGCCAAAGAACAAATAATGGTGGTTTTTATATTTACATTTCTTACATTTTCAAATATTTCTACTGTAAATATTTGTTATTTAACTGCACAATATAAACACTATTCCTTTAAAATTATGTATTGCAAGGTATTTTCTGCTTATTTTCAAAGACAATATGGAATATATCTCTATAATTGGTATTAGTAATAGCTGTAACTATATATATCATTATTGTGATGCCCTTCATTTAATTAGATTTATATTTCCTATATCAGCCATAAATATACACTTTGTGATTTTGTTTATAATTGAATGAATGTGCTACTTAATTGTGCATACTTTGCTGAAACAACATGAGTATTAATAGACTAATAGATTTGGTCATAAAGATTGATGTTTGAAAAACTTATTTCAAGATATCAGGCAAATTTTGAAAATGCAAGGCAAAAGTTAAAAAGATTGTTCGGTGTGTATGTTTATGTGTGTATGTGTGATATTGACTGGAGAACTTCTCCAAGCCATTCCTATTTTTAAATGTCCTGGGGCTCTCCATGGATATGAAGTATGAGGTGCAAAGTCTGCAGTAATTTTTCCAAAATTATTTTAGTTAGTATCATAGCTGATCAGAATATGTATTATAATCTCCTTTAAGTAGTGTTCTCAGGAACACGTTTTGAAAAACAGTACTCCTATGGCTTTGTGAGGGAAGACAGCATGGTACAATGGCATATTCCCAGATGGCACATTAGAAAAGTGCATCTTTAGTTCTGACACTTAAAAATGTTTAGCCTTGTGAGCAAGAACATTTAAAATATCTAGTTTCAGTTTAGTTAACTGTTGCATTTGAGAAAATAGTTAATAGCTCCACAATTTGCATATATTCATAGTATCATTTAAAGATAATGAAACAATTTTGTGTAAAACTCGATCAACTTAGAGAGTATATATCTATAATACAGTTTTCTGTGGACCAAAAAAATTAGATTGTTCCCACTAAAGCAGAGCATCTGTTTCCTAATAGCCTCTTCCCGAGGGAAAAGAGATGCTCCGAAGTTCTAAAATGCACTTCCTCAACTTTTATCCTCATCTCTTATCACACAAAGAAATGAATAAACTTTGTAGTTGTAAAAGTGATGTAATTATCCAAAATTTAAGGCAGAAAAATTCAAAAATTATCATACAGAAAACAAATCCAGAAAGGCATTCTATTAATTATTTTAAAGTTTATGCCATTATAATTTATAAGTGGCAAATTGCTAAAGTGCAAACTAGACATCTAGACATTGCAATTGCTAATTATATTTCTGCAAATATTATAATATGTACATGATACATGTATGAAATGCAAAGTGTACTACTTTCACAGTGCTTAACCTAAGGGAAAAATATAGAAACCTCTTTATCAATAAAGCAATGCCAAAAATAAAGATCTCTTAATCATTTTCTGAAAAGGGGAAAAGAATAACAAGTATCATATTTTCAGTAATATTTTTGGCACATTATAAAATAGTATTAGGGTTTATCAGAAACTGTTATCATAATTAAAACGTTTTTATGACTTATTTTGGTCTCTGAATATAATAGGAGGTCACTGACATCTCACGCCCTATCTCAGTGTCATGTTTATGGAGAATTAATTAGAAATAAAGAAATAATTATCCATAGAAAACTACTATACAGTATCATTTGCTGCTAACATTGATAACATTGGCTCATAGTCATTTTATGCATGTGTATTTTTATTTTGTTTTTATATATGTACGTGTGTGTATTAGTCAGCCAAAGGGGTGCTGATGTAAAATACCAGAAATCTATTGGCTTCTATAAAGGGTATTTATTTGGGGTAGAAGCTTAAAGTTACCAGGCCATAAAGTGTAAGTTACTTCCTGTACTAAAGTCTGTTGCCCCGTGTTGGAGCAAGATGGCTGCCGATTTTCTGCAAGGGTTCAGGCTTCCTTTTCCTCTTAAGGCTCCATGGTCCCAGCTTCTTCCACTATCAGCTGTAGGCTGGGATAAGTCTCTCTCCAGGGGCTCGTTTCTCTACAGGTTCAGCTGCTTTGCTTGCTCCACAAGGCCAGCTGTAGACTATCAGGCTAACGGCTCATCTCTCTTCCCAGGACCTGTGCCGTGTCTAATGGAGCCTTCTCTCCTTCCTCTTGTCTCTGCTTCTCTGTGTGTTTACTTTCCAGGGCTCCAATATCAAAACTCTAACCTTCCCCTCTGTCATGTCATTTTCTCTCTGAATCCCGGCTCACCAAGGGGGCAGGTACTCAGCATCCTACTGACATGGCCCAATCAAAGCCCTAATCATTATTTAATCAAGTAAAAGTGAAACCTCTGAATCCAATATAAACTAATATACCCGGAGGAACAAATAAGTTTACAAATATAATCCAATATCTCTTTTTGGATTCATAAACAATATCAAACTGCTACAGTGTATGTGTGGAAAGAGTGAGGGCCAGAGAGAGAGAGAGAGAGAGAGAGAGAGAGAGTTGACAGTCTCCTTTTTAAAGCATGTTAGGACATTACAGATAAGGGTGTGTTTCCTTTGACCACCAACACCATCCAGATCACCTCCTCCTTATCCTTTAAAATATATTTGTTATTTTCATTTCTGGAACATGTTCTAGTGTAAGTAAGGTTTTATTTTGCTTTACATTTTATTTTATTTTTTTAAGTTGCCCTGCTTGACACTCACTGGACTCTTTTAAAATCTGAAGACACACATGAAAATCAAGGAAAGGCTGAGAAATTCTCATAAACCAGAGGACACTATGGAGACATGACAACTAAATGTAAAGTGATAACCTGGATCGGATCCTGGAACAGAAAGAGGACATTAATGGGAAAACTGGTGAAATCCAAATAAAATTTGGAATGCAGGTTATTACAATATACCAATATCAGTTTCCTCATTTTGACACATATACTTGTTAGAGAAGCCACAGACACTTGCTAGTCAGCCTTTGCCCAGACCTCACCTACACACACACACACACACACACTCACACACAGCTTCTTTCTCTGGGGAAGTCATGAACACACTAAGAGGCAAATTCTTAGCCTTATGCTACCCCCATCTCCTTTTCTATTGTGTGCCATTACATAATCTGGGGGTGATGGTAAGTGTAATAAAAACACCTGGCCAGACCTTAAACATGGAAACCAGGAACAAACAGCCCCAGATACTTATCTTATCAGAACAGGAATTCTCAATGGAAGAGACTCTTCCCACTAAGGTGGGAAAAAAACCACTTTCAAACAGTATAGGTTGGTCTCTCTTCCCCTGCATGGAGTGGGGCTTGTGGCACTGCTCTCCACCAAAGCTGAAGCTCCAACCAAACCCAAACTGGAGCAGTTTCGGCCACACTTGGAGATGGGCTACAATGGGATTTCTTCCCCTGCTCTTTTGGACTTTTTGTGGTATGCAACAAAGCGATTATTTGCCCTTTCTGGAATCTATAGACTGCCCTTTCTGGAATCTATAGACCGTGAAAGTAATTAAAGGATCATTTGCTGAAAGTTTCCTTTGTCCTGAGCCTGTGTGCAAACACCCATTGCAGCAACTGGGTGAAGGAAGTACAGGAACACTTTGTCCTATTTTTGCAACTTTTTTTGAAACCTAAAAGTACTCAAAAATCACAAACATTAAAAAATATGAAGGCATATTTCTCTTCAGTTGAGATAGACATTTTTCCAATATTATACCTTCACTGTTCTTTCTAGAGTTCCTTTATAAAAAGTAATGTATCTTATGGTTATTGCTTTTGAATCTATACCACATTTCTTTACTTTGATTTTCAAAGTTTGGGTTCATTCATTCCTTTATGCTCTAATACTGCACAGTTCCTCAGTTCCATGTTTTAGGATCTGCAGTTCAGTTATGTTTTGTTCATCCCAGCATGAGGGTTCTTCTTCATAATTGCAGTTACTAATTTCAGAAATGTATTTGTCTTGCATATTTTTCTTTTCAGTTTCCACAGCTCCTTTATTTTGGTATTTCAAAAATGCATTTGTTTCATGGAGACTATTTCATTCTTTACCTTATTAATTAGAATAATTATATTTAAATAAATGCATTTTTTTAAACTATGTTAGTGTCCTGGCTGAGGTAGGATAGAATAGGGACCTGAGGAGGAAGGGGGCAGAAAACCTAATAATCCTGGTAAGAGAAAATGAGGCATTGGCCTGTTTACTAGCATGAGCCTGCTGAGTCACACAGGCAAGTTAGGAAGGGGCAGCTTACACACACATACCCTGCAGCTCACAGCACACACCCCCAAAGGCTGCATTATCAGAAGACAGCCAGCAAAGAGGAAAGGGGCAGGAGAGGCACCATCACCACCCACCTACCTAGTTTTCAGGTTACCCCATACCTCATGAGCAGTGACATCATGCCTCATGGACAGTGACCAGAGACTAATCACCGCCGGTCAACATACCCTGCAGAGATTGTGGACAGCAGCCAAAAGCCAGTCGCCACAGGACAGCACCCCCAAAACCCCTAGGCATCCCACACCCCTGTGTCCCTGCACCATAAGCCCTTGCTTATCAGCGCAGACCTTGGAGTCCCATATCCCCTCAAAACAGGTGACCCCAGGGCAGAACTTTTCATGTCTCTCCCTGGAGAATGACCACCTTCATCTCTCTGAAGGTGTATTCTCTTTTCCTTACTGTACCCCCCAATAAACCCTCTGCTTGTTTAAATTAATTTGTGGCTTATCTTTGAATACTTTCTCACAATGAAGCCAAGAATCTAAACACTGTCTCTGATAACGGTGGTTGCTAAAACAAATTCCATATAATGGATTGGCTTAAATAATGGGATTTATTGACTCATGGTTTTGAGGCTAGAAGAAGTAAAATATCCAGGCAACAGCAAGATGATGCTTTCTCCCCGAAGACTGTGGTGTTCTGGGCTGGCTGCCAGCAATCCTTTGTCCTTGGCATTTCAATCACACAGCAATGCATGTGGCAATGTCCTCTTTCTTTTCCAGGTTTTATCGACTTCCAGCTGCTGACTTCTCATGGCATGTGTCTCTCTCTCTGCATTTAATTTCCTTTGCTTGTAAAGACTTCAGCCATAATAGATTAAGGCCCATCCGCATTCAGTTTGGGGACACATTTACTAATAGCATATCTTCAAGGGTCCTGTTTGCAAATGGCTTCACACCCACAGGAGCAGAACACGCCTTTTTGGCAGCACAAGATTCAATCCCCGACACTAAGCAAACCTAGCTGATGAATCTTATCACATTATCTTGTGTCTTTAAATTATTTTCTATCTATGCAGTAGCGTCCTTCCTCATGTGCTTGATAATATGTGTCATCTTCCTCAAGGAGTTTTATTCAGGCAAATTCTCAGATTTAACAGCCTCAGTAAGCATGGTCTTAAGGAGTCTTTTCCAGTGTCTTTATAGATAAGTGTCCTTTCCAAGTCTTTTTCAGGCACTTTCATTTCACAAGAATCATAGATCACAGTTTCGGTTTAGATCCTGCATGTAAAATACGAATTAAGTTCTAGACTTTGTACCCATGGTGCTGCTATAGATACCAGATATGGGTCTATGGAGATTTTATTTCCCATGATGTTAGTACATACTTTTATTATCATTACTGTCAGTGTTACTATTAGTTATTTCTATTCATTTAATTATAATTCAACCACCATATTTTATCACTTATCTCATTTAATGTCATTATTAATATCTTAAATGTTTCATAATAGATAATTGAATATACCATATTTTATTTTTCCTTATTACAATAGGACCTCATTTTACATGACCAATACCTACCAAGACCCTTTGCGTAAGGTGAAAATCTCACATAATAGCACACCCCGTTATTTAATAAGTATTTCCTATACTATCACGCTTATCACACATTTTTATAAACTAGGCAAACACTCTAGTAACAAAAAGTGAGCAAAATTAATCATAGAAATATTTTTTAGTTTCTCTCTTCTGCCTTTTTTTTTTTTTTGATTGCCAATCATGTATAATTGAATTCACGTGTGTTGACTTCATGTAATTCAAGGTCCTACTGTATTATTATTCTCTTAGAATTCAAATTAATTTTTTCCATGAAATCAATTTAAACACATGCAAAAACTTGAATTATTTTTGTGCTTGAAAGATTAGTACGGGGTGCAGCAAGATGGCGTCAGTTTAAATGTGCATTCACCATCTCTCGCAAAGGGTGGCTGAGTTGGGGTGGTGTTACCAGATTTGGTCTAGGTTCTTGACTATGCTGCAGAAATGAATTTCAAGGACATGTCAGGTTAGTTAGGCCAGTAATTTATTAAGGTAGAGAGGGAAGAGAAATGGAAGAAAATTATAGTTCATATGTCCCAGGTAGAGTGGAAGGAGCTGAAGAGTGATAAAGAGGGCTGGTTTATAGACTACAATTGCCCATTATAGATTATAAATGCCCAGGATTTACTTGCGTGTTGATCCATGCAGGGGGGACACGGCGAGAGCAAGGCGCAGAAGGCAAGAGTAAGAGGGAGAAAGAGAGAGAGAGCAGGACTGAGATTTTTAAACCATTAATTATTCCACTACTTTGCTAATAGCATGGGAGGAGTCCCTGCTGTTTGCTGTTTTGATTGATTACCCCAGCCATCAATCTCCCGGGAGGATATCCCGGGTTTCTCCTGGCTTCCGGTGGAAACTTCAGTCTGAATAGCAGAAATCTTGTGAGGGTTTTCCAGCAGCCATCTTGGTATCAATATCCACATGAACTTCTTGCCGGGTTCCAGATCCATCTACTGATTCCTTATCTTACTAGCCTGCTTCATTCACCCCTCAGAGAGTTTATACCTTTATTCTTAAAGGGGTGCTGAAGGGGGATGGTCATTCTTCTGTAATTACTTCCTGCAGGCTAGGGGCAGTAGGCCCTACCTTACAAGGTGTAAAACCCTCTGGCTGTTCTATCTCAGTTGGAGGAAGATGAATTTGGCACCCTGGGCAAGGCTGGATGAAGTCCCCATATGGCTAACAAAATGTTGATTCTGGAAGAAATAAACTTGATTAGAATTGAGAATATATGGTTCCACTAAGAGGATACTAGACCACGAAAGTAGAAAAGGCCAGGTGCCTGCAAAGGCTGCATCTTCCCAAAGTTAGTGGGAAACAGTATTCTTCCTTCAGTTATATTATGCTGTTGGTTAATTCTAGAGAGAAGAGGCATTGCCCTTTTTAGTTAAGCTACAGAAGATGAAAACAGACAAGACTTCTTAAGGGATGTCTGGTTTGCCCTGCCCCTAGCAATAGGCGTCTGGACTAGAGTTAGAGGGAACAGTTGGCTTTGACATAGACACTACTTTGCTTTGTCTCTTGAAGAAGTATTTTAGGCCGTCCAATGACTGGCACTCATACTTCTCGTCAGATGAATCTGGTGAGCTGGCACTTTCCTGGGCAGCTGGCTTCACTCAGGGTAAGTGCACCAAGCTGGAGATTCCTTAACTTTAATAGCTGTGGGGGTGATCAGTACTACAGAGTAAGTTCCTTCCATTTTGGCTCTAAGTGAGAGAGAGGCTTGTTTTCTTGCCAAGTTTTGATCAGAACCTAGTTTCCAGGTCCTGGGTGAGGAAAGGTTGCCCATGGACCATCTCAAAGGAGCTAAGCTGAAGTGGGTCATAGCCACCTCATTTGTTGATTCCTTTGTGGTGGGAAATGCTTAGCCCTGGCAGGATGGCATGTGGGTTTGCCATTCCTCCCCAGGGTATGAGTGGGACAGGTTCTGGAACAATGGCTAAGAATTGGCTACCTTATTAACAAAACCACAAGAATTTTATTAGTAACAACTTTGCTAAGTTTTCTGCTCTTCTAGCAATTGAACTAATTCCACTTGTGATTTATACATTAAATCCACTTGCAAGGCAGTACTGACATTGAAAGGCCCATTTTTAGGTTACCTTTCACCATTATCCAATTTGTAACAGGTGAACCCCAACTCTGATTTGCTAGGCACAAGCAAACTGACAAAGTTAAACACAGATTTCAAAGTTGAACACAAAGTTAAGCACAGATTAAAACAGAAGATAGAATTTTATTATCCTTAGCATTTATAGGAATGCTTTGATCTTAATTGATGGCACATGAGATTTCTTATTTTCCAGGAGAGGTTTAGTAACTGGTTTGGATCTTGATCTCCATTCATACCTTTTATAGGCACAACTGAGTTTAAACTGAGAAGGCTATTTTTAACAGGGAGTCAGCCAAAGTTTGAGGTATATTTCCATATTTCTTTAAGTAGACATGACATAAGGTTTCTGGCCCTCAGATCTATCTGTCCTCCTCTTTTACACTGGCTTAACAAGAATTCAGGGGCTTATACAGAGGCTGCTCTCAGGTATACTGTGGACACATGGATCTGTAGTAAGCACATTTTCCTAATTCTTGAGAAGACACTCCTATGGAGAGTTACTGGGGGCTAGACATCATGTCCATTATTCCAGGAAGAATGAAGAAGCACTTTTTAGTCAACTGATCTGGCATCCCAGAGTCCATTTCTGATTAAAACATTCACCACTCTGAATAATTTGGAGCTGATGCTCTGGTCTCAGCACCCCAAGAATTTAATCCAGAGCCTTGCCTTTTGATGGCTGGTATAACTGAGAATATTATTGCCTTGTGGGAGTTCTTTATATATTCTGTATATTGAACTCTTATCCAATATATGCCGAGTCCCCGCCAGAGACTAAGTCCGCGCCGCCCCTCCCCGCCCC
>JAKSZT010054334.1:455399-497773 GCA_026826555.1 Tolypeutes matacus
GTCCCCGCCAGAGACTAAGTCCGCGCCGCCCCTCCCCGCCCCCACCCTAGGCGGACATCTGGTCTACCGGCCTCCTACACACACACAGAGCCCGGGGGCGCAGCCGCGGCTGCTGCTAGACCCGGACCCCAGCGGGAAGGAGGGAGGAAGAGCGCAAGGGCGTCGCCGTGCCCGTCCCAATTGTTCTAGCTAACAGGCCTTGGGGCCCTGAGGCAATAACTTCCTTGCTAGCAAATGAATTTTCAGCTTTACAATTTTTAAGACATTCCAAAGCATTTTAACACAAATCTGTAATGAGAAATTTGGTAGTAGGAAGGTAAAACCTAGGTAAAGCTTAATTGTGAAAGGAGCCCTGGCCTGTGACCACCCTGGGGAAGGAGATTCCCATGGCATCGATTTTTGGCCCTGCCCTTTCCACCCCATCACAGACCAGGTAGCTGGGTACAATCAATAGGAAGGCAGGCTTGCAAAGGCATGGACCCGTGGAGAAGTGCAAGCCCCTAGCTCTGAGTCATTGCCCTGTCACAGAAGGAAATGGCAACCAGGCACAAGGGCAAAGCCATGGCTCCTAAAAGGGCTTGAAAGAGGAACTTTGCAGTGCCTGGCACTTGGCTGGGGGACTCTGTCTTGGCAGGGCCCTGCTTTGAGCTCTTGCCCTGTTCTCTAGCCCTCCTGGGTGGGGTCAGGTCTCACAAGCCTGGACACGTGGTGTGGACACAGAGAGTTCCCACAACCTGGACTCTTCCCTCCTGGGATTACATCCCATAGGAGCTCATAGGTGAACCCATTTAAAATGGATAAGCAAAAAAGGCATTAAACAGACTGTAGGCCATAGTTTCATTCACCAATATTCTCCTGGCTGGTACTCACCAAATATGTTACCAGATTTTGTCTAGGTTCTTGACTATGCTGCAGAAATGAATTTCAAGAGCATGTTGGGTGAGCTAGGCCAATAATTTGTTAAAGTAGGGAGGGAAGAAAAATGGGAGAAAATAACAGATCATAGGTCCCAGGAAGAGAGGAAGGGGCTGAAGAATGAAAAAGAGGGCTGATTTACAGACTACAGTTTCCCATTATAGATTATAAATGCCCAGGCTTACTTGCATGTTGATCCATGCAGGGAGGACATGGCAAGAGCAGGACACAGAAGTAGAGAGAGAGAGAGAGAGTGTGTGTGAAAGAGAGATTTTTAAACCTTTAATTATTTCACCACTTTGCTAATGGCATGGGAGGAGTCCCAACTGTTTACTGTTTTGGTTGATTACCCCACCCTCAATTCCCCTGGAGGGCACAATTACAATGTCCCTGGAGAATATCCTGGCCTTCTCCTGGCTTTTGGAGGAAACATCTTTACGAATAGCAGAAATCTCGTGAGGTTTTTCTAGCAGCCATCTTGGTATCAATATCTACGTGGACTTCTTGCCAGGCTCCAGATTCATCTATTGATTCCCTATCTTACTAGCCTGCTTCAGTGGGATTCTGCTGGAGTGGATTTTTTTGGGAACCCACAGAGCAGGAGGCTTCAGAGCATTGATCATGAGAGAACTGGACAAAGAGATAAATTGCTCACAGTAAAACCTTGAGTTTCTTCTCCCAGAGGCTAGAAACTGTGGGACAGCTAAGCCCCACTCCCAAGGCAAAGCCACTGCAATCCCCAAGCCCCAACTCCCACTGGCCACCCAGTGGGAAGCAGCATTCTCCAAGAGTGGGAGTGTTCTAGTGAAGAATGGAGAGGGGTTTCCTCTGTAGGTTTGGCTGCCTGGGCCCCCTTTGAGCTTTGAGGATCACACCAGCTGGCTCGAGGTGGCACCAGGAAAAGAGGAGAGGTGAATCTGTTGCAGCAGCCTGATTTACCTAACCAACCTGAGAGAGAGAAATTTGGCATGGAAGAGGGTGGAGTCAGGCATTGACTAGTCCCAGGTTGAAAACATCAAAATTTCAACTCCCTAAGGGAGGTGGGCAGTAGGAAGCGCTTAACAAGCTAGAAAGAGCCTATTTTGGGTCCCCTGGGAGAAGCAGGTGGTCTGGAAGAGGGTTGATAGTATTTTTCTGTGGTGAATTCAGTCACCAGGGTTAAATTTAAATTTCAAAAGGGTACTCAACCTGACCAGGAGGGGGGCGGGGGATCCACTCACACAGATGCAGGCTGTTGCATCCTGGTGCTCTGGGAGAAAAAGCAGTAAGAATAGAAAGGGGGCAGTGACAGAGGCTCCTAATCAGCACGAATCTATCCAACTGCAGAGTCAAACCTCCCCAGGGGAAAGTGACTGGATAGCTTTCTGAAGAGGTACTTGACCCAATTAGAAAGTTTAGCTCAGTGGAGGAGTTTCTGCCTTGAATATAGAAGGCCTCTAGTTCAATTCTCGGGTCCTTCTAGGGTAGTGATCCACTGGGATATCAAACATCCAGCTGATACTTTAGGACAGGGAAAATATAGACATTAGTTTTGTATCAGTTTCTCTTAGGTCCCTTACTTTTCCTAAAAGAAAGTTATTTAAAAAAAATTTTTAACTTCATTTACTCACTAAAACTGCTTCAAAACTTGCAGAGAGAAGGCTGCCGGAGATTGATTGATAACATCAACTGCCTGAGAAGCTCCACAGGGGCCCAAGAGGGAATGCTGTTCTTTCTTAGTTTTTGTTTGACTGTTTGCTTGTGATTTGTTTGTTTGTTTCCTTGTCTTTCTTTACTCTTTCTTCCCCCCCCCTACTTTTCTTTTCTTTTTTAATTAGGTGTTAATGCCTTGTTTCTTGTTTGTTGTGCTTCTTCTTCCTTGATTTCTCCTTTTCTGCCTATTCTGGTTTTGTCTACCAAGACTCTCTCTTTTTCTGCCTTCATCTTTATATCTTCTGCTTTCTTTTGTTATTCTTATATTCCACCTCTCTTTGTTTAATCCTCAATTTTTCTGGTTTCTATTTCTCTGTCATCTATTCTGTATTCTTTCTTTTATTAATTTTTTTTCTTTTTGCCCATTCTTTTCTCTTTCCCTCTCTCCTCATCATTCTGGCCTTTTAATTCATTCTATATATTTTTCTATATTCGGTTTCCCATTTCTTTGTAGGTACTCAACTTTTTTATTCCTATTACTCTGCACTGCTTACATGAGTTAAATATTCATTTTCCTAGGTCTTATACAGTCGCTTTTCTAACTTGTACTATTATTATTACTATTATCCTTTTTCCTTTCTTAACTCTTTTACTTTCTCTGGCCCTCATCTTTTTTCCTTCAAGGGAACATAGAAAACAGCAAGGAAATAGAACAAGAAGAACAAAGTACCAAAGAGAAAAACACACACACAAAAACAGCAGCTAAAAAATCCCTAGAGTAGAGAGAGAAGCTAATCAGCTGAATAAACCCATAAAAATAAAAAGATGACCAGACAACAACCAAAAATTACAAACATACTAAGAAACAGGAAGGCATGGTGCAGTCCAATAAACAAACTAAAAACAAGGAAGAGATGCAGAACATCGAACAACTAATCAAAGCACTCCAAAGAAATATCATTGACCAACTTAATGAAGTGAAGGAAGATATTAAGTCTATTAGGAAGGCACTGGGAGAACATGTGGAAGAAATTGTAAACATACATGAAAAGATAATGCATATGATGGTGATGAGTGGCAAAATCCAATAAATCAAAAAGGCCCTGAAAGCACATACCAGCAGATTTGAACAGGCAGAAGAAAGAATTAGTGATGTGGAAGACAGTACATCTGAAATCAAACAAATAGTAGAACAGATAGAAAGAAAGAAAAAAAAAAAAAAAAACAGCAGGGATTTAAGGATTTGCATGACAACACAAAATGCACAAACATACACAGTATAGGCATCCCAGCTGGAGAAGAGAAAGGAAAAGGGACAGAAGGAGTGTTGGAGGAAATAATGACTGAAAACTTCCTAATCCTATTGAAGGAGATGGGCGTACATGTCCAGGAAGCACAGCGTGCCCCAAACAGTATAAATCCCAACAGGCCTACTCCAAGACATATACTTGTCAAACTGTCCAATGCTCAAGACAAAGAGAAAATACTGAAGGCAGCAAGAGAAAAGAAAACCAACACAAACAAGGGAAGCTCAATAAGATTAAGTGCTGATTTCCCATTTGAAACCATGGATGCAAGAAGGCAGTGGTATGACATAGTTAAGGTACTAAAAGAAAGAAACTTCCACCCAAGAATTCTCTATCCAGCAAAGCTGGTATTCAAAAATGATGGAGAGTTCAAAATATTCACAGATAAAGAGGAATTAAGAGAATATATCAATAAGAAACTTGCCCTTCAAGAAATACTTAAGGGAGTTCTGCAGGTTGAAAGGAAAAAACAGGAGAGAGAGAGTTGGAGGAGAGTGTAATAACAACTAAAATGACAAAAAGAAAATAAAAATAACACATGACATACACAAAGCCAAAGAAAATATGGCTAATGTAAGTAATTCCTTGAGAGTAATAATACTGAATGTTAATGTACTAAACTCACCAGTCAAGAGACACAGATTGGCAGAATGTAAAAGGAAATATAACCCATCTACATGCTGTCTACAAGAAACCAACCTTAGACCCAGGGATTCAAGGAGGCTGAAAATGAATGGGTGGGAAAAAAATCTTACAAGCAAACAATAACCAAAAAAAAAAAAAAGGCAGGAGTACCTATATTAGTATCGGAGAAAGTAGACTTTAAATTCAAAACTATTGTAAAAGACAAAGACAGACACTAACTATTAGTAAAATGGGTAATCTTTCAAGAAGAAAGAACAATCATAAACATTTATGCACCAAACCAGGGCACCTCAAAATACATGAGGCAAACAATGGAAAAACTAAGTGGAGAGATAGATGCCTCTACAAGTATAGTGGGGCACTTTAATACACCATTATCACCATTAGACAGAGCATCTCAACACAGAATCAATAAAGAAACAAACACTCTGAATTATACATTAGAGGATCTGGACCTAATAGACATATACAGAACACTACACCCAAACATAGCGGGATATACATTCTTCTTGAGTGCACATGGGTCATTCTTCAAGATAGATCACGTGATAGGCCACAGGAAAATTCTCAGTGTATTCAGAAAGACTGAAATTATACAAAGTAATTTCTCTGACCACAATGGAATGAAGCTGAAAATCAGTAAGGGCCAGAGAACCAGATTAGGCAAAAAGATGTGGAAGTTAAACAACACACTCTTAGACAAACTGTGGGTCACGGAGGAAATTTAAAAAGAAATCAGTAACTACCTTGAAACAAATGAAAATGATAACACAACATATTAAACCCTATGGGATGCAGCAAAAGCTGTACTTAGAGGGAAATTCATAGCCATTAATGCATATATCAAAAAGGAAGAAAGAACTATAAATCAAAACCTAATTGCACACCTGGAGGAATTAGAAAAACAACAACAAACCTCAAAGGTAGTAGAAAGAAGGAAATAACAAGGAATGGAACAAAACTAAATGATATAGAAAACAAGAAAGCACTAGAAAAAAATAAACAAAACCAAAAGCTGCTTCTTTGAGAAGATCAATAAAATTGACAAACTCTTTGCTAGACTAACAAATAAAAAAAGAGAGAGAAGATGCAAACACATGAAATAAGAAATGAGGAAAGGGTTATTAGCACCAACCCCACAGAAATAAAGGGTGTTATAAGAGGGTGCTTTGAAAGTTATATTCCAACAAGAATGATAATTTAGAGGAAATGGACAAATTCCTAGAACACATAAGCAGCCTACATTGACAAAAGAAGAAACTGATGAACTCATCAGACCAATCACATGTAAAGAGATAAAATCAGCCATCCAAAACCTTCCAACTAAGAAGAGCCCAGGACCAGTTGGCTTCACAGGTGAATTATACCAAACATTCTGGAAATAACTAACACTAATCCTGCTTAATCTCTTCCAAAAAATAGAAGTAGATGGAGCAATGTGTAACTCATTCTAGGATGCCAACATTACCCTAATACCAAAGCCAAACAAAGACACCACAAGAAAGGAAAATTACAGACCAATCTCTCTAATGAACCTAGATGCTAAAATCCTCAATAAAATACTTGCTGATCATATTCAACAACACATCAAATGTATTATACACCATGACCAAGTAGGTTTTATCCTGGGTATGCAAGGGTGGTTCAACATAAGAAAATCAATCAATATAATATGCCACATAAATAGATTGAAAGAAAAAAATCACATGATCATCTCTATAGATGCAGAAAAAGCAATCTACAAAATACAGTACTCTTTCCTGATAAAAACACTGCAAAACATAGGAATAGAAGGAAAATCTCTGAACATGATAAAAGGCATATATGAAAAACCCACAGCTAACATCATAGGAAATGGTGAAATCCTAAAAGCTTTCCCTTTGAGATCAGGAAAAAGACACGGATGCCCACTATCACTGCTCCTATTTAACATTGTCTTAGAAGTACTTTCTCAAGCACTGAGACAAGAAAAAGATATAAAAGGCATCCAAATTGGAATGGAAGAAGTAAAAATTTCACTACTTGCAGATGACATGATCCTATCCATATAAGGCCCTGAGGAATCTACAACAAAGCTTCTAGAGCTTATAAATGAGTTCAGTAAAGTCACAGGTTATAAGATCAATGCTCAAAAATCAGTAGCATTTCTGTACACCTATAACAAGCAATCTGAGGAGGAAATCTAGAAAAATATAGCATTTACAATAGTAAGTAAAAGAATCAAATACCTAGGAATAAATTTAACTAATGATGTGAATGACTTATACTCAGAAAACTATACAGCACTGTTAAAGGAGATCAAAGAAGACTTAAATAAATGGAAGAATACTCTCTGTTCAAGGATAGGAAGACTAAACATCATTAAGATGTCTGTCCTACCCAAACTAATCTACAGATTTAATGCAATCCCAATAAAAATCAACACAGCATTTTTTCACTGAATTGGAAAAATTAACTATGAAATTTATTGGAAGGCAAGAGGCCCTGAATAGCCAAAGACATATTGAAAAAGAAAAATGAAATTGAGAAATCACACTACCTGGCTTTAAAGCATATTTCAAAGCTACAGTGGTCAAAATTGCATGATATTGGCACAATAATAGACATACTGACCAATGGAACCAAATTGAGAGCTCTGATATGGGACTAGCATATATAGTTATCTGAAATTCAACAAGGCCACCAAGCCCATTCAACTGTGAGAGAATGGTCTCTTCAACAAATGGTGCTTGGCTTACTGGATATCTATATCCATAAGAATGAGAGAGGAACATCATCTCACACCTTATACAAAAATCAACTCAAGATGGATCAAAGATCTCAACATATGAACCAAGACCATAAAGACCTTGGAAGATAATGTAGGGAAGCAGCTACAGGATCTTGTAATAGGAAATGGCTTCATGAACTTCACACCCAAAGCATGAGCAGTGAAAGAAAAAATAGACAAATGGGACCTCCTCAAAATTAAAACCTTATGCACCTCAAAGAAGTTTGTCAAGAAAGTGAAAAGACAGCCTACCCAATGGGAGAAAATATTTGGTAACCATATACCTGATAGGAGCTTAGTATCCAACATATATAAAGAAATCTTATTTCTCAAAAATAAAAAGACATATAAAATATGGGCAAGTGACTTGAACAGACACTTCTCCAAAGAAGAAATACAAATGGCTAAAAAGAACTCAAAAGATGCTCAACATCACCAGCTATTAGAGAAATGCAAATCAAAACTACAATGAGATACCATCTTACACTCATTAGTCTGGTGGCCATTAAAAAAACAGAGGACTACAAGCGTTGGAGAGGATGTGGAGGAATGGGAACTCTCATCCACTGCTGGTGGGAATGTAGAATGGTCCAGCCATTGTGTAGGACAGTTTGGCATTTCTTCAAAAAACTAACTATAGATCTGTCATATGGCCCAGCAATTCCACTGCTGGTTGTGTACCCAGAAGAACTGAAAGCAAGGCAAGGACATGGACAGATATTTGCACACCAATGTTCATAGATGCATTATTCACTATTGCCAAAAGTTGGAATCAACCCAAATGCCCATCAACAGATGAATGGATAAACAAAATGAGGTATATATATATAATGGAATATTACTCAGCTGTAAGAAGGAATATAGTACTAACACACAGGATAACATGGATGAATCTAGAGGACCTTATGTTGAGTGAAGCAAGTCAAGCATTGAAGGACAAATATTACATGACTTCTCTGATATGAATTAAGCAAATCAAGCCAACTCAGAGATCTAGAATCTGGAAGAGAGGTTTACAGGAAATAGGAAGGGAGAAAAAGTTTGTGAGCCAATGCCCATATGGGCAAATTGATGATAAGGTAGAAGTGAGTAGTTGTGCAGTGAAGAGATATGACAGGGAAGTAGGGATACTATTGGGTTGGGCAGTGCAAGCGTGACAGGGGGTTAGGGTGGGGCGGGTGGGTTGGATGGTCCATGAAACTGGGGAGAGGGTTGGGGGAGGGAGCTGGTGAACACAGGGAATTGGTGGGTGTGTGGGTGAAACTATAATGTTGAGAAAACTCTTATGGCAATATGACAAAGAAGGGTTACTGGTTTAGGGTGTTCAATGCGTGGGCACTTGGGTCAGAGCACACCTGGGACAGTCTTCTAGAGAATGTGAGAGTGATCATTTTGTCATAGTGTGCTGTATCAGTGGGGGAACACCCACATAATGAGTGGGAAGGAGTTGGACTCCCATGCTGGGGAGACCCAATATGTTCTCAAACACAGGTGAGGGTGTCTCTTGAGAGCATGGGCAGTTCTTAATAGGGGAGGACAGACTAATGTGTTCAACTCTCAGTATTGTTGCCAGTATCTTGTCCTTCAAGGAGTAGAGCCTGGTGGCTTTACCTGTAAAGTAAAGTTTTATAAGTATACCTTTATACTTATAAAAGTATATGGTCTAAAATGTAAACCATAAGGTAAACCATTGACCATGGTTGGTAGCTATGTTTCAATATATATACATCAGTTGTAACAAATATACCATCCACATGTAAAAAGATTATCAATAGGGAAAGGGGAAAAGGGGAAGAATGTTGGGTATATGGGAGTCCCCTATATTCTGTACGTAGCTTTACTGTGACCTAAAAATTGTTTGAACATAATGTTAAAAAAAGTAAGAAACTGGGGAGGAAATGGAAGAAAATGCAGCTGTATATACAGGACAACTGATACTACAGTGATGAAAGGCAAAACATCATAAAATTTATTTTATTTTTTATTTTTTAAATATTTTTCATTTTTAAATACTCCAATTTTTTAACTTTATTTTAGTTTTAAATTCTCTAGATTATTATGTATGTAATTTCTTATGTTTAAATCTATCACTATTATTTCATTTTCTTATTAATCAAATTTGGCAATATTCTTGGCTTCATTTTGGAAGAAGATTTGGATCACAGAAAGGTCACAACTATGGCAGAGGAGGATTAACGGATTGGGGTGTCAGTGATGGGGGATACATGGGAGGAAGTTCACTTGGGCATACATATAAGGTATATAAATATGTTCAAATATTTATGGGACATTGCCGCAGTGGGTAGAGAATCATACAAATGAAAGATTATTGTCTTCCCATCCTGGGGAGCTCTGCCACATTCTCTAATGGAACAGCAACAATCCCCAAAGTACAGGGGCAATGACTAATAAAGAAAGATGGTCCATTGGTGGGCTCTTGATATTGATGACTATGCTTATGAGCTTTTTGCTCTTGAATTTGCAACTTAATCTAGTGTGTAGAGTGCCTAAGAGTTACCTCCTGAGAACCTCCTTGTTCAGATGTGGCCTTTCTCTAAGTCAAACTCAGCATATAAATGCATTACCTTCCCCCCAGCAACGGACATGACTCCTGGTGATGAGCCTCCCTGGCTCTGAGGGATTACTACCAAGTACTTGCTGGTAATACAACTGGAAAAAGACCTTGAATAAAAGGAAGAAAAGGTAAAGACAAATGAGTGTATATGGTTAAGAGACTTCAAAGTGAGTCAAGAGGTCATCAGAGAGGTAACACTTATGCATGTTTCAGCAGAATCTCTTAGAATGCCAAGGTAGATACTACCTCAAATAGTGGAGCTCCTGAGGGCTCCAGAGACATCCAGGTCCTACGGTCATGGCAGATAGCTCCAGAGTTTGGTGCCTTGCCAGTGGGCCCTACTTTGGAGTTTGTGCTTCCATGTGTGAAAGAATTAGACTCAGATGTGACTTCCGTACACAAGCCTCTTCTGTCCCTTTTATTTGAACCTGTAGTTGGTGCTGGAGTTGGTAGGTATACGTCCAAGAGACTTTAATCTCTGGGCTATCCATGTGCCAGCAGGCCCTGAGCCTCAGCAGAGTTGCTACACCTACTTTCTAGTTCATTGGACTCATCCAGGATAACTAACAAGGAGGTGAGGATGGACAACTACCACAACAAGGAAACAAGAGAGTTTCCCATTCATCAGCCATATGGGATCAAAACCATCTCTCAATTAGAGGAGGAGTGGGCATCACCATCCCAGAATCCTCAGGATTGGGGAATAAAATATAGACTAGAGTGGACTTACTGGTATTCTACTATAGACTTATTGTGATTCTAGCAATGGAAGAAATTATGTCATTGATGTGGAGACAGTGGCCACTGGAGGTGCTGTATTCAGGGAGAGGGAAAAAGAAGTATAATATGGGGGCATTTTCAGGACTTGGAATTGACCTGAGTTACATTGCAATGGCAGATATACAGGCCATTATATATCTTTCCATAGCCTACAGAATTGAGTGGGAGAGAGTGTAAACTACAATGTAAACTATAATCTATGCTTAGAGGCAATGCTCTAAAATGTGTTCATCAATTGCAATGAACTTACCACACTATTGAAAGGTGTTGTTAATGTGGGGAAAAGTGGTAGGTGTGTGGAGTGGGGCATATGGGAATCCCTTATATATTTTTATGTAACGTTTTATGTAATCTAAGTATCTTTTAAAAATAAATAAAAGGTATATTAAAAAAAAAAGAAGAGACAGTGAGCCTGGAGGGGAGACCTCAGTAGAGATCAGTGGCCATCTTGCTTTACCACAGGCCGGGACAACAGAATCCACAGTAGCTTACTTTGGTGAGAAAGCACCTCTTATGGTGCTTTTCACAGCCTTGGAACTATAAGCTTTTAGCCCAAATAAATCCCCTTTATTTGAAAATAGAAGCCAACCCATTTCTGGTACTTTGCATCAGCAGATATTTGGCAAACTAAAACAAGTATTTATTTACATATGGTTCTTATAGTGAATACTATACAGCTGTATATTAAATTGTTCATTGTTTCCTAAAAAAAAAAGATTAGTATACATTGTAGTCATTGTTTTAAATTGCCATAACTGAATTCAATCATATTAGAATTTCAGAGATTGTAGTAAGGGAATTCAGCTTCTAAGGTACTCTAATGTGAAGCAAATAGGAGCATATGTGTAGTTTTTAATCGATATAGTTAATGAGATCAAATTATAAAATCAATTGTTTTAATTATCAATTTTATGCTAGGTGATCAGAGAAAGAAGAAGTTTATTTTGAAACTTTATCAAAACCTGTTCATACAAAGTTACAAGCACTTCTGTTAAGAGAGAAATCACACATGAATTGGAGAGAAAAAGCAAAAGTGTGGGGAATGACTTCAGAGGAACATAAAATTGGATTAATACTGGGGCTGCGTATGAGACTATGTTGGTCAGAGGTCAAAAAAGTTGGGAGATGGAAAAAGGGCTAGGAATCAATTAAGAGATCACAAGTCATTAAACTTTTGTTTCAAGTGTTCCATCTTTACTGAAAAACATATTCGTTATTACTTCTGACCTTAAGGTTATAGTGTGCCAGTTATTGCCATTCACTCATTTTGTAAAGTTCTTTATGATTGACTATATAATATACAAAGGTTAGATTTTCAACTATGAACAGTAATATTTTTTTCCTTCAACAAGTTCTGAAAGATTATAAAAGGTTATACATGAGTTTGTACTTGAGACAAAATAAAGATAAACCTAATATTTAGACTATATTTAGAAGGATGTAGCAACTTATGTAAGAAAAAAATACACTATTAATGTCAATTATTAGTACTATATGAACTGTGTTATTATGTTATGTTGTATATTCTCTACATTTGCACATTTAAAAATAGGGAATGCTTATTCAATAGGAATTGGTTATCCCTTTTAGTAATTTAGAACTCATTGACTTATTTCATTCATAGAAATCATCTGACATTTTCCAGATGCCAGTTTTGATCCTGGGATCCCTTATGCTAAAAAAAAAAAAAAATTTAAGTAAGAAAACAAATTTCATAGAGCAAATAGCCAAATAACAAGTTTGATAGCCTCTAAATTTAAAGGTGCTAGGAAAATGTATGCCTTAAGATGCCCTCTGATTAAAACTGATATAAGTATGAAAAAAACAGAATTTAATAGACTAATTGTGGAAGATTAGCCCATTTATCTAAGCTTGTTAAACACTGCAGTGGACTGGAACCAATTAAATAAATAACTCTAATTCTATATTATTAACTTCAAATGTCCCAAGATCCCATCACTGCAGTGCTATGATAGGTAATTTTTTTCAAAGCATAATTTTTCCTCCACAAATGAAAGTGCAAATTTGGCACATTTTTATTGAGTCTACATATATCAGAGTAAATATGCTTAAGTGAATTTGTCATATTAGCCCTGTATATAAATAAAGCAAAATAAATTAAATTTTGCCTTTCCAGTGCAAATAAAACTGCAGCCAGATAAAGAGATATACCAATATTTTTAATTCACAGTGTTCATATAAATGAAATCTATTTCTAGATCTTGGAAATGATCTTTAAAGTGTGTTTAATAATTTAGTGTAAAATATGTACCTAATCTTACCATCACAAAGTTCAATATCAACTAAAAATTTTAAAGGGGTGCAGAAAGAAAAAATAAAAAAATAAGCAACTTTCAAAGACTCTATACCAGTGCTGAGCTTCTGTGTTTAATAGGAAGATAACACTTATTTGTCAATATTCACTACCAGGAATATTGTTTGTAGGCAATTGTTGTTGCATTATTAGACTAGGCATTGTGAAATAAACTGCTAGAGAGTTATGGTATAAATTTAGTAACTTACACATTAAAACTTTTCCTCTGTTATTGTGATAATAACACATTGTGATAGATATTTTTCATTTCCCTCTGGGATCATGAGTCTGTATTTAGAATTCAGTGTTTAATCTGTTAATGTATGGTTTACCCCATGTTCTATATATACAGTTTCTAATCAACTTTCTTGTAAATAAGCCAATTTTCACCATTTCTGTTACCTCTATTTAATTTGAAACTGCTTTGTAAAACTCCTAATAGACATTGTTATTAATTTCACAATGTCTCATTTTTTAATGCAGTGTTCAAAGGCTAATGTTGGCCTTTAGTGCACAGTTATGTAACAAAATTCATTAGAATCTGTAGATTATAATCTGTAAATACTAAGTTATTTATTATATTGAGATTCTGTGTATTCAAATATGTCAACTGTATTAACTCAACTATTCTGATTCCACTAGTTTCAAGTGATACTGTAGCTCTCACTGAGTGAATGTTTTATAAAACAAATTTACTTTCTCTTTGGATACTAGGAAGACTGAGATTCTAATCTTATAATATTCCTCAGAAAATTTTATTTTAATTTTTGATCTTTTAAAAATATACTTTTTAGTACTGATTAATAATGTAATAAACATTTCAACTGGAAGATAAAATTATTCTATGAATATGGGTTCATAAATATAAAATTTTCATGTTAATGAATGTTTATACATTACCATATACCCAATTGTCTTCCCCATCAATTCTACATTAAATTCACACACTATATATTGCAATGTGATCTGATCTGACTCCTATAGAATGAGCATTAAAACGATATTATAATAACTTTTCACAATTTCTAATTAATATAATAAATAAGTTGCTTTTCTATTTGGTGTGGGTCCCTAAATTTAAAGTAGTATAATTTATATTATCTTTATCATCCAGGATCATGCTGAATATAGTTTAAACCAATATTATTTTTCTTCCCTTACATTTATTTATTTTTTTACCCCCATAATCTTCATAACTCATTGCTTGAAGTTGAAACCAATAAGATTTATATTCTATTCAGCTTTGAACTTAGTTTCAGGGAGACTCTTAGAAAATAATCACTAAATTTCCCTGAATTTAGTGATCCAGCTATAAAACGTGGACACTGATTTCCACTAAAATTTTTAACGAGGTTAATACAATAACCAGTGTACATCACAAAAATAGAAATCTTTATTTTTCTGCTTTGGATGTGATCTTATTTGTGTATAGAGCATGGAATCGGTGGAACCCAACCTGCATATATGCCTCGATATCATGGATTTTTGCTAGTGGTAGATAATCATTGCTAGTGTAGTATGAATGTCTCTACCTATATCCCTTTGCATCAGTGTTGTTTCTAAGTACATCTTGCAACTTTTTGAAGCCATAATTCTCCTTTTAGAATATTCAAAGACACTCTATGGAAATTACTTGTAAGGTTGTTGCTCAAAAGTCTGATGAAGTCCAAATGCATAGTTATTTTAAGTATTAAAGGAAAGAAGGGAAGTTGATATTTTTTGGTGTTAAGCTATCAAAATTCTTTCCACTAGAAGGTTACTTCAGATAACAGAAGAGCAAATTATTGGGGTGGGGGAGGCAGAAAATACCTGTGATAATAGCTGGAGAGATGAAATATAAAATTAGTGTATAGTATTCATTTGTCTAAAGGCTGCCTATATATCTGTATGTGTACATATGTATATGTGTGCGTGTGTGTGTGTGTATAATAGGAATTGGGTCTCATAACCATGGGAATTGGCAAGTCCACATTCTATAGGGCAAGCTACAGTTTGGAAACTCCAAAGAAAATGAAGTTGACTTCCCCGGCAGTTGTCTGGCTAATGTAGAGACAAAATTCTTCTTTATGACTTCTAAAATTTTCAGTTCTGACTTTTAAGAGTTTACTGATTGGATGATGAGAATTCCTCTTTTGTTGATTGTAGATGCAATCAACTGGCTATAGATGCAAATTCATTTGCTGTATACCCTGACAGTAACAATTTGGCCAGTGCTTGCTTGAACAAACAGCTGGATACTATAACCTAGCCAGGATAACACATGAAATTAAGCATCACATTCTACCTCTTGCCAACTTGGCACCGATATAAAAACCCTTAAACAGTACTTCATCTCAAAATAAAGACAACACAGCCATATTTTCACTTAAGATAACTAATCTATATGTTACCAAAAATGTACTAACCATTTCCCCAGAAGAGGATTCAAGAACTTGGGTGATATTCACTCTTGTCCCTTTTATCCTGTAACTTAAATACTATGACATTAAGTTGAGACAATTTAAGTTATATGATAAGGGAATAAGAGAGGGAAGAAAATAAAGACATTCACTTAATGTATACATACATATATTCATAATAAACTAAGGAAGAAATATTCATAACAATTATAGTCCTCATTTCCACAGCTAGTCGTGTGGTTGTAGCTAGTATTTATAACTACCTTCTTCCACTACCCATTCCATATCCTTTTTATGCTCAGCAAGAATCTCAGCTGGTTGTGGTTATTTATCTGATGGGGTGAGCCAAACGTTCATTCCTGGAGGTTCAGGGCCATTAATATTCTTGCTTGGATTTGATTCTGTAGTTTTCCATTGACTTTTCTTTTGAATTTTCTTATTAGAGAAGTTGTGGGTTTATGGCCCAATATTGTATAAAATACCCCGTGTCGGTGTTGAACATTTGTTACAATTAATGATAGCAATTTTTTGTAATTGTACTATATTTTAACAGTAGTTACCTTTCTTACAATTGATGAAAAACTATTAAAATAGTACTATTAGCCATCATCTGTAATATACATTAGGCATATTTTCCTATATACCATCCCATTATTAACACCTTGTATTAGTGTCATATATTAGTTATAATTTATAAAAGAATATTCTTATACTATAAACTATAGTTCATCACCTACAATAGAGTTCACTGTATTATACTGTTTTAAGCTTTAACTTTTAATTTTTATTCTAGTAACATATATGACCTAAAGGTTCCCTTTCTAACCACATTTACCTATATAATTCAGTGCTGTTAGTTACATTCCCAAGAATGTGCTACCACCACCACCATCTATTTCCAAACATTTACAATAAACTTAAATAGAAATGCTGTACAAATTAAGCATCAACTACCTATTCTGTAACCACAATCTATGTCCTAGTAACTTATATTCTAGATTTTAACTCGGTGAGTTTATTTATTATAACTAGTTCATATCAGTGAGATCATACAATAGCTGTTCTTTTGTTCCAGGCTTATTTCACTCAGTAATAATTTCTCAAAGTTCATCCATATTGTCACAAGCATCAGGATTTCATTCTTTTTACAGCAGAATAATATTACATTGTATGTAAATACCACAATTTATTTATCCACTCTTCTGTTGATGGACAAAAGAAGCAATGTGGGTTGCTTCCATCAGCAATTGTGAGTAATGCTGCTATGAATACTAGTGTGCAAATATCTTTTTGAGTACCCAATTTCGATTCTCCTGTGTATATCCCTAGAGGCAGGATTGCTGGGTTGTATGGTATTTCCATTCTTAGTTTCCTGAGGAACTGCAAAACTGTCTTCCACCAAGACTGCATCATTTTACATTCCACCAGCAAAGAATGAGTGTTCCAATTCCTCCACATTCTCTCCAACGCTTGTAGTTTTGTTTTTTTTTTAATAGTAGTAATTTTAATGGGTGTGAAATGTTATGATATCTCATTGTGGTTTTGATTTGCATTTCCCTAATAGCTAGTGATATTGAGCATCTTTTTATGTGCTTTTTAACCATTTGTATATCCTCTTTGCAGAAACATCTATTCAAGTCTTTTGTCCATTTTTTAAATGGGTTGTTTGTATTTATGTTGTTGAGTTTTTGGATTTCTTTATATATTCTGGATATTAAACCCAAACTGTCTTTTGTGCATATGTATATCCAATTCTCCCAGCACCATTTGTTGAAAAGACAATCAATTATTTTCCAACTGAGTGAGCCCTGTCAAAAATTAATTGGACAGATGTGAGGGTCTATTTCTGAACTGTCAGTTCAGTTCCATTGGTCAATATATTTATTCTTGTGCAAGCACCATGCTGTTTCAAACACTGTAGCTTTGTAATGTACTTTTTTTTTTTTTTAAGATTTTATTTATTTATTCATTTATCCCCCCCCCCTTGCTGCTTGTGCTCGCTGGGTCAGCTAACCATGCCGTGCGGGCGGGCTTGCCTTCACCAGGAGGTCCCGGGAACCGAACCCGGGGCCTCCCATATGGTAAACTGGAGCCCTACTGATTGAGCCACAGCCGCTTCCCTGTAATGTACTTTAAATTCAGGAAGTATGAGTCCTCCAAATTCATTCTTCTTTCTAGATGATTTTGACACTTTGGGGCCCTTAACTTTAAAATGTATTTGATAATTGGCTTTTCCATTTCTGCAAAGTACGTTCTTGGAATTTTTATTGAGATTCAATGAATTTGTAAATCATTTTAGATAATATTGATATCTTAAGAATATTTAATCTTCTAATCCATGAACTCAGAATACTCTTCCATTTATGCTGATATTCTTTGATTTCTTTTAGCAATATTTTGTAGTTTTCTATGTACAAGTCTTTTTTATCCTTGATTAAATTTATTCCTAGATATTTGATTATTTTAGTTTCTATTGTAAATGAATTTTTTAAAATTTCCTCCACAGAATGTTCATTACTAGTGTATAGAAACACTACTATTTTTGCATGTTAATCCTGTACCCTTGCTGAATTCATTTATTAGCTCTAGTAGCTTTGTTGTAGTTTCTTCAAGACTTTCTATATATAAGATCGTGTCATCTGCACATGGTGAAAATTTTACTTCTTCCTTTCCACTTTTGATGCTTTTCATTTCTTTTTGTCAAAAATTTTCTAGCTAAAACTTCTAGTAAAATGTTGAAAAACAGTGATGACAGGGGGCATTCTTGTCTTTTTCCAGAACATGGGAAAGCTTTCAGTCTTTCACCATTGAGTACAATGTTAGCTGTGTGTTTTTCATATATGCCCTTTATTATGTTGAGAAATTTTCCTTCTAATCCTATTTTTTATTAAGAAAAGATGCTGGGTTTTGTCAAATGCCTTTTATGCTTCAATGGAGATAATTATGTAGATTTTTCCCTTTTTTTTGTTGATGTGGTCTATTAAATTAAATGATTTTCTTATGTCGAACCATCCTTGCATTCCTGGGATAAAACTTACTTATTCATGGTATATAGTTCTTTTAATATGATGTTGGATTCAATTTGCAAGTTTTGTTGGGGATTTTTGCATCTATATTCATAAGAGAAATTGGCCTGTAATTTTCTTTTCTTGTAGTATCTTTACCTTACTTTGGTACTAGGGTGATGTTGGCCTCATAGATTGAGTTAGGTAGTGTTCCCTCCTCTTCATATATCTGGAAGAGTTTGAGCAGGGTTGGTATTAATTCTTCTTGGAATAAATTATCAAATTCACCTGATAAGTGATCTGGTCCTGGGCTTTACTTTGTAGGGTGGTTTTTGATGACTGATTCCATCTCTTTAGTTATGATCTGTTGAGGTCTTCTATTTCTTCTAGAGTTAGTGTGGGTTGTTCGTGTGTTTCTAGGAATTAGTCCATTTATCTAGGTTGTCTAATTTGTTGGCATTCAGTTGTTCCTTGTATCCTCTTGTGATTCTTTTTACTTCTTTGGGGTTGGTAGTAATGTCCCTGCTCTCATATCTGAATTCTTTATTTGCACCTTCTCTTTTTTTTTTGCTTTGCCAGTCTAACTAAGGGTTTGCTCATTTGTCAATCTAGAAAGGACATGTCAATTTTATTGATCCTTTCAAAGAACTAAATTTTGGTTTTGTTAAATACTCTCTATTGTTTTTTTTCTCAATTTCATTTATTTGTGCTCTAATCTCTGTTATTTCCTTCCTTATGCTTCCTTTGGGTTGAGTTTATCATTATTTTTCTAGTTCCTCCAGGTGTACAGTTAGGCCTTTGAGTTTATTTCTTTTTTCATTTTTAATGTAAGCACATTTCCCTCTCAGCACTGCCTTCACTGTCTCCCATAAGTTTTGATATGTTTTGCTCTTGTTTTCATTCACCACAAGATATTTATTGATTTCTCTTGAAATTTCTTCTGTGAATCACGGACTTTTTAAGTATATGTTATTTAACTTCCATATATTCATATATATTCATTCCATTATGGTGAAAGATATGTTTTGTATAATTTCAATCTTTTAAATATGTGGAGACTTGTTTTATGACCCAACTTGTGGACTGTCTATCCTGGAAAATGATCCATGTGCATTTGAAAGGAATGTATTCCCTGCTTTCTTGGGATGCAATATTCTAGTTCATTTACCATATTATTCAAAATCCCTGTTTCCTTATTGATCCTCTGTCTAGATGTTCTATCTATTGATAAGAGTGGTATATTGAAGTCTCTAACTATTATTGTAGAGGTGTCTATTTCTCCCTTAAGTTTTACCAGTGTTTGCTTCATGTATTTTTGGATACTGCAATTAGGTGCAAAACTATAAATGTTTATTATTTCTTTCTGGTGGATTGCCTCTTTTATTAACACATGGTGTCCTTCTTTGTCTCTTATAACAGCTTTTGACTTAAAGTCTGTGGCAGTTTGAGGTTATTTATTAATACCAAAAAGGGAAAGATTACATTTATAAACTAATCTATTCCTCTGGATATGATATGCTTTGATTATATTAAAATCAAAGATTTTAAGTGTATTTGATAAAATCAGTTAGGGTTTTTGATTTGACCACATCAGTATGGTGTGACTCAGGTTGAGTTCCTGCCCCCTTGGTAGACTGATATAAATGGACACTCACTCAAGAAGACATTCAGGAAGAGAGAGAGCTCTATAGACACCAGATGAGAGAACTTTGTCACTTCAATCCAGCCTGCCATGTGACCAAAAGGAGAAGGCTCAAACAGCTAAAGCCTGAGGAGAGATAGACCATTTGCCTGATAGCTTACAGCTAACCTTGGGAAAACAGCTGAGACTTATATAGGAAACCCTGAGAGACAAGTCCAGAAGGGGGAGCCTGAACCCTCACAGAGATCAGTGGCCATGTTGCTTCAACACATTAACAACTGACTTTGGTGAGAAAGCAACCTTGCGTTGGACAATTTAAGGCCTTGTAACTATAACCTTTTACCCCAAACAAATACCCTTTATAAAAGCCAAACAGATTTCTGGTACTTTGCATCAGTTCCCCTTTGGCAGACTAATACAAAGTTTATCTAGACTGATATTAGTATAGTTACCCTAGCTTTTTATTTGGGGGGGGGGTACTATTTGTATCAAATAATTTTTTCCATTTTTTCATTTTCAACTTATCTGTTTCTTTGTGTCTAAGGTAAGTCTTTTGTAAACATATAGTGGGATCATGTTTTTTATCCATTCTTCTAGTCTGTTTCTTTAGAGTGAAAAGTATAATTCATAAATATTCAGTATTATTACTTTAAAATCATTACCTATTTCAGCCATTTTGTTCTTTGGTTTTTATATGCCATATCTTTTTTTTTGTCTCTCTTTTCCTTTATTTCAAACTCCATTTTGTATAGTTGATCTTTTGTGATATATCTGACTGATCCCATCTTCATTTCTATTTCTGTATATTTTTCATATATGTTCTTTGTGGTTATCCTTGGGTTTATTATACATCCTGCATCTATAACCTAATAATTGGAAAATATACCTCCCTAGCTTCAATAACATACATGTTCTCTGCTTCTATATATTCTGTTTCTCCTCTTTATGTTGTTTTTGTACCATTTACTACTTTATATTTTGCATGTCTATTACCAGGAAATATGTCTTTTTCTTGTTCAATTGTATTCTGACTCTTACAGGATTTAAAGAGTATAGTTGTATATTGAGGATAAAGTACCATTGGGTTTTGCATTTACTATTTTAGTTACACTTATGGATAATCTTCATTTCTTCACTCTACTCCAAGCAACTCTCTTGTCAACATGCAGAACACCATTTAATAATTCTTGTATGGCAGATCATTTGTTGATGAACTCTATCAGTTTCTGTTTATCTGCAAATATATTAAACTCACTCTCTTTAAGGAAAGTTTTGCTATATAAAGAATTTTGGGCTGCCAGTTTTTCTCTTTCAGTATCTTAAACATATCCTACCACTGCCTTCTTGCCTCCATGGTTTCTGAAGAGAAATTGGCACTTAGTTTTATTAAAGATCTCTTGTATGGATGAATTGTTTTTCTCTTGGTGCTTTCAAAATTTTCTCTATTTCTTTGTTTGGCACATGACATTCTGATTAGTATGTATCTCATGAGAGATCTATTAGAATTTGTTCTATTTGAAATACATTGCACTTCTTAGAAATGTGTATTTGTGTCTTTCATAAGATTTGGGACATTTCCAGCCATTATTTCCTCAAATATTATTTCTGTCCTGTTTCCCTTCTCTTCTCCTTCTGGGACACCCATGACCTGTATGTTTGTGTGCTTTGTGCTGTCACTCAAATCCCTAAGACACTGCTCAACTTTTTCTATTTTTTTCTCTATCTGTTCTGATAGTATTATTTCTATTGCGCTGTCTTCTAATTCACTGATTCTTTCTTCTTCCTCTTCAAGTCTCTCTTGTATGCCTTTAATGTATTTTTAATCTCTGTTATCGTGACTTTCATCCCTATAATTTCTGTTATGTTTCTTTTTGTACTTTCAAATTCTTCTTTATGCTCACACATTGTCTTTTTAATCTCCTTTATCTCTTTATATAAATTTTTCTTCATCTCCTGAATTGATTTAGGAAATTTGTTTGAATTTCTTTGATTAGTTGTTCCAAGTCCAGTGTCTCTTTGAAGACTTTATTTGTTCCCTTTACTGAGCCATATCCTCCTGATTCTTAGTATAGCTTGTGGCTTTTGCTGATGTCTAGGCATCTGATTATCTTGATATGTTAACTCTGAAGGTCAGTTTCTCCTTCTTGTATAGGTTTTTATTGTTGACTGGCTTTGTATTAAGGCTCTTCTTTGATTCTTGGTCCAAATTATTATGGACATTTTGAATAGCCTTTGTTTAACTGATCAGATGTTCTCAGCGATTCTTTCTCCATTTCTTGCCCTAGATATTGGTATATTTTTTTAAGAATGCACCTTTTGTGTAATTGTTTCACCTCCAGGAGAAAAGTTTCCTTTCCTCTTTTCCTTCTCTGGGAATCTTGATCTGTTGTGTTTATTTTGTGCAGATTTCCCCCCCAGTACCTATGTTTTGGTTAAATTCTCTCCCTCACTCAGTGCCCTGTTTTCCTTACTCTTTTCAGTTCTGGGATCCTCCTGTCTTAACCCCCCACCCCCCATTTTCTATGTAAGGTTCTGTCACAGGGAGCCAGATGGGGTCAATCTAGAAAAGTAGGCCATTCTAGAAAAGTCCATTTTACATTTAGGTGGTCCAGTCAAGAGAAACTGGATTGAGTGAGCACAACACTTTCCAGCTGCAGTTTTATCACTCTCTGTTTCTCTCTCTCTCCCCCTCTCTCTTCTCTTTTCTTCCTGGGGGCCCTTTTGTATGCAGCACTCCTCAGCACCTTGAGTTCCCTCCCAGGCCTCTGTGTAATTGAGTCCCTGTGCATTCATATGGATGGAGTTCTATTGCTGCTGTTCCCAGTGGGAGGTGGGGAGGATCTGGGATGCTGCCTCTGGGCAACTCCCTATACTGTGGAGAACTGAGTGAGAGAGAGGGAGGGGACTGTCAACCCAGTACAGAAGTTTCCTACATGATATTTTCTTTTTTCTTAGATTCAGTGCTTGTGGAGTCCTTCTCTACTCTCTACCATACTCCAGAGTTCTAAGCAAGTGGGCTTTGTCCTTTTATTTGCTGAATCTCTAAGGTGGTTTTCTTCAGGAGATGCCTTATGTTGCCATGTCAATGATGTCATTCATCACTCTCCACTGACTTTTAATCATAAGGCATGGTAGTACTAAGATAGGCAGTAATGGATTGCCATATTCCAGGCATCCTTCGAATTTACCTCCATTGAATAGTAGTAGTCCAATTTCCCCTTAGTAATAAGGATCAGTCACTCCAGCCAGTAGAGTAATTACTTTCTCTGCCTGTTGATTCAGAGGGATGAGGAGCCTAATGTGGCCAGATAGCTGTCTTAACTTCTATTGCAAGTAAAGGCAGAAATTCTTGTTTCTGACTCTAAAATACTCACTTCTGGCTTCTAAGACCTACAATTGGTTGGATGAGGAAACTCAATCATTGCTCAAGGTAATCATCTGTTGATGGATGTAGATGTAATCAGCTTTAGATGCAATCAAAAGTCTGTAGATGCAACTCCATCTAGGAAATACCCTCACATTAACAAATAGGCCAGCACTTATTAACATAACAACTGGCCACAATAACCTAGCCAAGTTTACACCCAATATTAACACATTAACCATCATACTATTTATGTACCTGTCCAAATTAAGAGGCTCTGAACGCTACAAAGGCAAACATTTCCTTTATTATCAAGTTACTCACATTAGTTTTAATTAATTAACATGCTGAAATTTATAAATGTTTCCTTTCAGCTAAGTATAAGACATGGAAGAATATATTTAAGTTTCCTAGTAATAGGTAATAAAAATTGTATTATAAAATCCAAAAATAAGTAACAATTTTCCCCTGTTCAGGTACTATTCTAATAAAAGCCTAAGAAGTTAACTATTACTGTTGTTCATATTTTATAGCTGAGGAAACTGAAGCGTAGAATCTTCAATAAATTCCTCAAAGTCACAAATTTACTGATTGATCATTCAATCAAAAGCAATAATTTAGACCACTTAATCAGTATTCACTCTTTCTAAATGACCTGAGTGTACTTCAATTTTCTATAACAGAATGGAGAGGTAACCAGACCAAATTGCTTTAGCTTCATCCAGATTGTAAAAGATCACGGCCTGAACAAAGAAACCCATATCAGATTTACTGATAAAGTTTTCTTTCAAAAATATAACTTCTTAAGAGGAAACAAGTGCTTGTGTGAAATGTATTTCAGATTTTGATTTAAAAAGCAAGATAAATTAGTTCATTGTGTCCCTCCTCTTTCAAGAAAATCTATCCATAGAAACCAAATTATGGAAAATTCCCCCAAAGAGAAAATTATCCTTATTATGGTTTCTTTCCAACTGATATATTTGACATCTTTAGAAGATAACATTTCTAACGAAGGAATTAGAGTATTATAAAATTTTTAAACAGATAATTTTCTAAGCTGAAAGATAACAAGCAAATTATGATAATCTGGATTGTCATCATTATCAAAATCATCAGTGGGATAATTCTGGGTAATTTCAAAGAGGATAATGATTGTCCTGCAGAAATTTGCATGCTAAAATCATATTCTCATTGTTGAATACATATGTTATGAAATGTATGAAAGTCTTCTTAGTCTTATCAAGCTAAAGCAGATAGGAAAATTAAACTTAATCTTGAGGTGTAAGTATACTGAATGTGTGAAGACAGGATCCATGCCCTTTAGCTGGCTACTGATGTAAATACTGGTTTTTAGCTTTCACTTTAATGACAGCAGCTAATTGCCTCCAAGTTTCCCTTTACTAAGACAATAATCTTCCTAATTTCTTATTTTTCTTCAGACATATTTAACATATTTGCCTACTTTTAAACAATTGGAATCTTACTCCATCTTTTTTTTCCACACTACCGAAATGTGAAAATATCATAAACTCTATTCTCAATTTTTGTTTTTCTCTCCCTCGATATGTCTTGGAGACCTTTCCACATCAGTACATATAGAGCTGTCTAATTCTTTCCAAAGGCTGGGTATAGTTTTATAGATGTACTATAATTTATATAACTAATGTAACATTGATAGCCATTTAGGTATTCTCAGCCTTCTGCTATGTCACACAGTGCTGCTAAGAATGACCTTGTACAAAAGTATTTATCCCTGGTGGAATGTATCTGTAGGATAAATACGTATAAAGAAATAGAACTTTTAGGTAAAGTGCTGTTTGTATTTAAATGTATATTATATTATATATATATATTATATTATATAGTAAATGTATAAATGTGTAGATTGTCCACTGTAGATGTTCCAATTTATAGAAATATCCATCAGGAACGTATGATAATGCCTCACTAACACCAGGTATCTTAATTTTGTTTTCAGTTTTGCCAATCGGAGAGACTTAATTTGCAGTACCCTTATCATAAATGAGGTTGAGTATCACCGCACGTAGTAAAGGCATATTTACTTATTTTCTGGAAACTATATCTTTTGTTAATTTTTCCTTTGCATTTCAATTTAATTCTAATGATTAGTAGGAGCTATTTTTTATGTAGAAGAACATTTCCTTTTAGATGTAATGTGAATTGCAAATATAACTCTATAAAAAATTGGATTATTGGTCCCAATTTTTCAGTTCTCCTTGATTGTGTTGTATATCAAAACCCATGTTCTGACCTAATTAATAGAGAGTATACTTTTCTGCCCTTTGACTTTTTCCTTGTCCACATGACTTGTTTTAGCCAAGGATGGGTTAATAGATGTGACAGGAGTGGAAACTTAAGTTTTGCTTACTAGACTGGATTTAACATTTTCATGATTCATATTTAAAAGATTTTTCCCCCATCACCATTATGATTTTTTCCTCATCTCCACAGTAAACATATCTGAAGACCTGGGCCCAACAACAACCTGAATCCATCCCAGCTGATGCTGCAGAATGAAACAGCAGATCCCAGGTTCTATTATCCTTTCTAGAGGCAACCTTAGGGTGCATGCACATGAGAATAATTCTTTACTGTGGTTTGTCACAGTAAGGGCACAGCTGACACAGATATTAAATGGATAATTATCCCCAATTATCTTACCCTGTTTAAAAATTTGCAAAGAATTTTTTTTTTTTACTTTATTTATATAGTTTGAATTTATTAACCATTTTCACATATGGATTCTGGGATTTGAATGTTGCTGAAAAAGGCCTAACCATGGAAACCATGAAAACCATGGGACAATATATGTTTGTTTGTTAAAATAGTGAATTAAAATGAGACATTCTTTTTTTTTTTTTTTGCTTTAATGATGTTCTTCTTTCATTTAAATACTCAATTCCTCTGCAGTTTCTTCCAATGTAAATTGTACACTAGGAATTTAAATTTAATTTTCAACCCAAATGTTGCCATTCCATTTAATTAGCAGATGATCTTTCATTTACTTACTTGGAATGTCTCCTTTAAATATCCTAAATTACCCAAAGCATTACGTTTTTTCTAAACTTTGTTGACTTTTCCATTTTTAAATATGTACATTTGCATATCACTACCACTCTTTTCTTATTAGAACAGTTTAAGTTTATATAATAATCTTGTATGGTATAGAGCTCCAAAATGCAACCCCCCCCCTACATGCACATACAATTTTCCCTCTTAGTAGCATTTTGCATTAGTGTGTTGTCTCTGTTACAATTGATATAACAGTATTATGAATATACTATCTATAGTCTGCAGTTTACATTAGCATTCACTTTTTGTGTTGTACAGTTCTGTGTTGTTTATTGTTTTAAAAAATTTTTTTTCTGGTAACATATATACAACCTAATATTTCCCATTTTACCTGCTTTCAGATATACAGTTCACTGGCATTAATTACGTTCACAATGTTGTGCCACCAACATCCCCATTCATTATCAAAACTTTTCCCTCACTTCAAACAGTAACTCTATACCAATTAAGTATTAACTCCCCATTCCTCACCCCACCCTGATAACCTATATTCTAGTTTCTGGCTTTCTGAATTTACATATTCTAATTATTTAATATAAGTGAGATCATACTATATTTGAACAAAGCAGGGCAGTTTTTAAACATAATTGCAAAATGATTAAGTCATGTGTTTTGTGGTTTCCTAAAATCGATGCAGGGATAATAAAGGAAATGATGGAAAATAGAAAGCATTAGCGAGTCAGAAAAAAATCAACTGGATTTTGATAATTAAGAAATAGAAATGAGTATTTGAAAATTTAGAAGTGGGAAACGACAGCACTTCTGGCAGAAATATGAGCATAAAAATGGGAAGAATACTGGGCTGGAAAGGTGTGGCTACAAGTAAGGAGATGCGGCAATGGGCACCAAGAGAGCAGACATTCCATAAATGCCTTTCAGATGACTGTTAAATGAATTCTATAGAAGACACATTGAATTTGAGGTGGACATTTTCAGTACAAGGGTCACCTTACATGTGTTTGGTAATTGATGTTTACAAAGCACTTTCACATATTACTCATTGAATCCCCACAATAAACCAATGGGAGTAAAATACAATTATGACCTCTTACAGCTGAGGTAATGTTTTTCAGAAAGACTTAGTTACTTATTTAAAGTTATATATTTAGTATGGTGCAGAGATGAGGGCTATTTCTGCTATTGCAGAATGTTCTCAGTGGAAGCAGCTTCATAGGCCATTAGGAGGTTATTTCAGAAATTCTGGAGGAAGTCATCCGCAAAGATATTGTAATTCCGAAAAGACACAAATAATTGCAGAGCAAGTTAAAAATTAGAACACCTACACATTAGTTGTGAGATTCATGAAAATCAGGATACTGTAAATTTTTAATTACAGTATTACTAACACATAGGGAAGCTCAATATATGGTTTGTTAAATAAATGATTTACCTAAAGCTTGGAGCCTGCTGGGACAATATATGTTTGTTTGTTGAAAAAAAAAAAAAATCCAAAGGACCTGTATCCTAGAGTCATAGTAAAATAAAAAGGGCCATCTTGTGGCAACAAGCTAATGTAAGATTTATAGATATTGGGAGTTAAAGGAAGGGTTCTAAAGATTCTTTTTTGAGAAGATCATATGCATCAAGTATGACAAACTAAAGTATTTTGAAAGACTGAAACTATACAACTAATATTCTCTTTTTATTTTATAATACAACTTTTTGATGGTGTTTTAGATATGTATAGGTATAGGGTACTGGCAAAACACACTACTTAGAGCTGAGTGAGATTTTGTTGATGGAAAATATTGTTTTGGAGAAATTTTACAATTTCACAATTTCTGTTTTGTTAATTTAGTTTTTGCTTGGGAACATCTATTATACATAGATTGGATATTGCTTAAATATATTCTATGCAAGCCACCTTCCCTTGAGTCCTTTTCATCTTTTTTTATTACTTTGAAATTTCCCTGCCTTTGTTTATTCTATTTCTCTGAAGGATTATCTAGAATGTTTCTGAATTCATGTGTGCCCTCTAGGTTAGTCTTCAGCTCTGCAATGTTATTCATTGATTACAAATTACTTTTTATGTGCTATCAATTTATGTTTTTTTCTAACTTAGAATTATGCTGTTATTTTAGATCTATTATTTCTTAATTTATTTTAACTTGTTATAAAACATTTGGCTGCAGTTGCCATCTGTTTTGTGGGATGCCTTTCTGCAGGGCTTTTGTTTTTGGTAGGGGCATTGTTTTACTCTAATTCCTCTTCTTTCAAATAATATCTTAATATGGGATTTAATTGTGTTAATTTTCTTGCACTGCTTTTTTTCCCCCACCTTAGATTAGTTTCCTGGAATATTAGGAATAAGGGATGGGTCTGGAGATTTTTGGGGGGTTCACAGCTCTTATGCCCTCTCCTACAGTTTTCATCAATTTGTTGAAGATATGGCTACTCTTTATGTGAGATCTCTTAGCAGTTTCATTTTCTCATCTTAAACTCGACTGTCTTTTCCCTTTATCCTTGTTCTGATCACTTCAGATTCTCTGTTCTGATCACTTTAGATTCTCTTTCAAGCAGTTTCTCCTCAGAGTGGGGCTTTATTTTAGAAGTGTGTTTGGAGATTTCATAGACTCCATATTTCTCCTGCCATTTCATTCTAAACCATGATATTATCCATGAATTAGAGTATGGAAAACAATATTTCCAATTTCAGTGGCTGACTCAAATTGTCCAGCCCAATGTTTCAGGGCATACCTGGTGAAATTTGGGGGTAGTCCTTTTCTCAAGTTCACACGTGCCACCTTGCTTCCTTCTCTTTCCTCCTGCACAGATGAAGACAGCACAGAGACAGAGGACTTGTGCTATCAGTGACTTGTCCCTCCTAGCTCCCGTTGCATGGTTTCTTGTGTAGGTACAATCCATGGGGTTTGGATTTTGCTATTCTAGTTTCTGAGGAGAGATTCAAACATTAATTCTATTTCCCATCATTTTCCAGCATACCTTCTCTTGATCTCTCAAGATGAGAGTGAAGAGATCAGTCTCAAAAGCTTCACTAAAATACCAGTTTGTTCTTGGATTTTGTATATGTAATGATTTGAAAGTTTACATTTCTTAATTAAATAGAATATAATAAACATCTATAATTGTGGATGCAATATTTCCTGAAAGTTAAAGTCACCATATGCTTCTGGCCAGTGCCCCCTCTCCTCCCACACACAGACACTGATCATATTTGGAAATTCATTCTTCTTTTCAGAAAATATTCCTAAATGAAAAAAGATATTTATCACTAAATTGTCTCTGATTTGCTTTTTCCACTTTATAATATCTATCAACTTGTCAGTGCCTGTTATCAGAGCAAACCACAGAGCAGTTTCGTTGGTTTGAGTTTATTAGAGAATGCTGATTTTTTTTGGCTGAAAATCCCAAATTATCATTCTTATCCCAGTCATTGTTGGTGAAAAGTCTTAATAAATGAAACCAAACATTTGTAGTGATTACATAGAAACATTGCTGTAATTTCAATGAACTAAACTAATTATTTCTTAAGACCTTGAATTTGTATGTTAATTTTATTAAGAAAGTAAATTACAAGAACTTGGAAACCATTTCTACCTTTCTGAATGTCAGATGATAAACTGAGAAGAAAGCACTTAATCATCTTGAAGTAGCAGTCAATACGGTTGGATAATCCCTATTAAAGAAATCTTTATGTCTTAGAGGTAATTTTTAAATTTCAAGATAAAAATTAATGCAATATTTTCTACCCAATTATCTAACTAATCCACTGAACCCAAACCATTAGTTGGATCTATTATCCTGGTGGGCTCTCCATCTGGACCCTTCCAATGGACCTCCAGCGCATGTGAATATACATGATATTTTAAATGAGTGTTTAAGAGATTCCAGTGTCTCCACAGAATTTCTTAACTATTCATTTTTAACTGGATTTGATAGTTAATTTACTCAAATAGAATATATGATTTTAAATAAAATACACGTCTATTTGTCTAACTACTTGCATATTTGGGTAAACTAATTAATATAGTGAATTAAAAAATATTTACCAATGTTAAGTTTTACTAATGCAATTTGTATACTGCACAAGTTCCAGCATGGTGTGGCATATTAGAAACACATTTATGACTTGTCTCCACTTATATCTTCTTGCCATTATATATGCTAAATCACTTCATGTAGCACTCAACACAAGAACTCCAGTCATAAATTTAGTACACTATATAGTTAAATATGTTTCCAGAGTCATTTAAAACAGTTATCCTGGAGTTGAATATGTAACTTACATTTTCAAAGATGACTCCCACATTATATAAAAAACAGTTCCACAAAGGTGTTACCAAATCAATTTTCACGTGAATAATTATACTATTTTGCCAGAGAACAGTAATTACTCAGAGCCTGAGGTATTGGAAGCATCAGAGGAAAGGGCAGTTTACTTTGTGTTTATGCATTGTGATTTGCATTTCTCAATTAGAGTAAAAAACCATTTTAAAAATTAAATCTTCCTTTGATATTTAGATCTAATTAAACTGGAAACACGGTATGTTGTGGGAAAAAAAATAAAATGAAACCACACCCCACCATACCACCACTAGCAATAAGAGCAACAAAACTGATTTAGATCTAAAATACTTGGATTTTACTCATTTCTCTAGCTGGCCAACATGGAATATGATGAATAAGGTCCCATGTATCTCTCTTCTTTTCTTCCCTGAAAAAATGGAGGGTTTGAACAAGATGTTCTCCAAGATTGCTATCAATGCTTCTGTTACCTTCTCATTGGATAGTAATCTGACAATGCTTCCTCATCTCTACTGATTATGGAAGGGCTAACTCTTTAAAAAGGAGATCTATTACTTTTATTTCTGCCAGGTATTTAGTAGTCTCTTTTTTTAAAAAAAATACACATTTTTAATTTTTAAAGATACTTAGATATCTTTTATATGTATATATATATATATTTTAAAAGGTACTTAGATTACCTAAATATTACACAGAAATTACAGGGAACCCATGTTCCCCACCTCCCACACCTCCCACAACATCCCACATAAATGTTACACAAAAAATATAGGGATCCCTATATGCTCACTCTCCAGATCTCCCACACCGCCCCACATAAACAACATCCTTCATTAGTGTGCCACATTCATTGCAATTGATAAATGCATCCTGGGGCATTGCCACTGAGCATGGATCATATTTCACATTGTAGTTTACACTCCCTCCCACACAATTCTGAAGGTTATGGGAAGATATTAAATGACCTACATCTGTCTTTGCAATGTCATTCAGGACAAATCCCAAGTCCCGAAAAGCCCCCTGTATTACACCTGTTTTTCCCTCTTCCTGCCCCCAGAGCCTCCAGTGGCCACTGCCTCCACATCAATGTTGTAATTTCTTCCATTGCTAGAATCACAATAAGTCTATAGTAAAATACCAGTAAGTCCACTCTAGTCCATAGTTCATTCCCCCATCCTGAGGATTCTAGGATGGTGATGTCCACTCCACCTCTAATTGAGAGGGGCTTCAATCCGATACAGCTAATGGATGGGACTCTCTTGCTTGCAGTTGTAGGCTCTCTTGTTTCCTTGATATGGTGGTTGTCAGTCCTCACCTCCTTGTTCATTGTCTTGGTGAGCCTAATGAACTGGAGAGTAGGTGTTGCAACTCTGCAGAGGTTCAGGGCCCAGCTGGCACATGGACATACACCTACCAACTCCAGCACCAAGTATAGGTTCAAATAGAAGGGACAGATAAGCCATGTGTATGGAAGCCAGAACTGAGTCCAATTCTGTCACTCTCAGGACCTCAAACTCCAAAGAAGGGCCTACCCCAAGTGCAGGGGCAATGACTGGTGAAGGAGGAGGTCCATTGATGGGCCCTTGATATTGATGACTATGCTTATGAGCCTTTGCTCTTGAAATTGAAACTTAACCTAGTGTTGTGGCGTGCCTAAGAGTTGCTTCCTGAGAGCCTCCTTGTTGCTCAAATGTGGCCTCTCCTAAAGCGAAACTGAGCATATAAGTGCATTACCTTCCTCCCAGCATGGGGCATGACTCCTGGAGATAAGGATCTCTGGCACCGAGGGATTACTACCAAGCACCAACTAGGAATGCAGCTGGGAAAACGACCTGGAATAAGGGGGGGGAACATAATGACAAATGAGTTTATATGGCTAAGAGACTTCAAAGTGAGATGGAGGTCATCCCAGATGTAATGCTTATGCACATCTCAGAAGGATCTCATAGACTGCCAAAGTGGATACTATCCCAAAATAGCGGGGCTCCTGAGGGCTCTGGAGACACCCAGGTCCTATGGTCAGGGCAGATAGCTCTGGAGTTTGATGGCTGTTAGGAGTCTCTTTTATCATATATTTGGGAGCAAACTGAAACATATGTTAGTTATATTTTTTATTTTAAAAATACTCAATGAAACAAAGAATTTCAAATATCTATTACCTCGTAGGACATAGAATGATTACTAAGTTATATATTCTTTGAAAAGTCTTGAATATGGGACAACACAGCTAAGGAAAAGGATTAAGATTATTGGAAGTCTAATCTTTGTTAACCACTATGCCAAATTTTACTTACATTTATTTAATTTACTTACTTTTATTTTAATTTTACTTACTTTAAAATATAGTGAAGGAGGTTTTCTTTGCCATATTTTTTAAATTAATTTCATTTAAAAATTCCAGCATTTACTAACACTCTATACTTCAATTAGCCTTATTTTACATGTGAAAAAGCAGTATGATAAAAATCACAAATTTAATAATCAATGGATGTGATATTTGTAAGCAGGTTTCCCTTACTGCAAATGGCATACTTGTCCTTTCTATTCCTCAACTGCATAATGCATACCCATTAGGGATAGAGAAACCATGCAATGTGGATAGTTACTCCCTGCAAAATAAACACCTATTTGTTTTCTAAAATAAAATTTTGAAAGGTAGGGTTGAAATGGGTCTACAATACTTATTTTCACGAAAGGTACATGTTTATACCACTTTTTGAATCTTAAAATAGGAATGCACCCTAGTAAATAGAAACAATGCATGAAACCACTGTGGGAGGAATTATACTTGTTTGGAAGACTAGTGGTCATATAAATATGCATGCAGCATTCTCATATAATTGACTGAAAGATCCTTTTCCCTCTCTCAAAATTTAAGCAGGAATTCTTGTGATTCTTGTGGTCTGCAATAACTTACAAATCGCACATTATGTGTGCCATGACTTGGAGACAAATCAATGAGCAGGAATGAATACTTGGCTTATGACAAATAGGGTGGTCATTGAAAATTTAATTCACTTCTCTGTACTTCTATTTCCTCATCTGTGAAATGATGGTGATACAGGTTGCTTCTGAAGTACAAACTAACCATTATCTACATAAATAGTCAACACCTACTGTTCACCTTTCCAAAGAACTAGCAACGATAAAAGTATAAACATTTTTTCCAAAGAAAACATTCAGTTCAAAAACAGCAGAAAAACCACTGATGTTAGAAATGCTTGGCAGTATTGGTTTCAGGGATGGGATGATACCGGCATTTTATATGTTTCCTAGATGGAGAGGTAGCGCAAGAAAAGTAGGGGGTGAGGAAAAATAAGCTGGACTTTAGAGGGCATTAATTATGTTTGTAATATAGAGAAGTTTAAGGATTTCTTCAATCATACAATGAGATGTCTGTACTAATTTTTTTCCCAGCAGCCTTGAGTTCTAAAATATGATTGCCTTAGTTTGACATCCATTGTAAAGATACTGAGACCAGCCATTGAGGATATGTAGCTTATTTGGAAGAAGAGTGGTAGAAAGTGGAGAAATGAGGGCAAAAAAGGAAGAAATCCAATGAAGAGTGGATTATCAGCCAGCTATTGTTTTGAGTGATTGTTGTTTAATCACACTGGGGAAATCGAGAAACTGGAATAGAAAATGGCTCCAAATAATGTCCCCTCATGGCAGACACTAGATGAGGGCTGTGCACTTTCAGTCTACCTCAGGTGTGGCAAAATGGACCAGAGAAATCCCTTTGTTAAAGAAACACAGGTGCTGACAGGTAGGGGCAAGGGGAGATGAGTTGGGCACCAGCAGCCATAAAATTCTTTTTTTAAAAAAAATATGTTTTTTAAAATTTTTAGAAAGATATATAGATTACATAAATGTTACATAAAAAACATAGGGGATTCCCATATGCCCCACTCCCAACCCCTCCCACATTTTCCCACATTAACAACATTCTTCATTAGTGTGGTACATTTGTTACAATTGGTGAACTGAACACATTTTGGAGCATTGTCACTAAGAGTGGATTATAGTTTACATTGTAATTTACATTCTCTCTCCCGCACAGTTTTGTAAGTTAGGACATGATATATAATGGCTTGTATCTGTCATTGTAATGCCATTCAGGACAATTCCCAAATACTGAAAACTTCTCCATATTACAACTGTTTTTTCCTCGCCCTCCCCTCAGAACCTCCAGTGGCCACTGCCTCCACATCAGTGATAAAAGTTCTCCCATCGCTAGAATCACAATAAGTCTACACTAGAATACTAGTAAATCTACTCTAGTCCATCGTTCATTCAATAACATTCTAATATACTCTGTCCCAAACATTTTTCCCCCAAGTATTTGTGAATCTTCAAAATCTTTGCCAGTATATATAGTGATAACAAAATATTGCTTGGTTTTGAACAATCTCTACCTTCAATAGTGAGGTGTAATTATCTATGGGGCATAGTTCATTTAATGGGACTAGAATATAATTTTTCTCAAATATCTCTTGGCATTTAGGAACCCTGTGGTCAAATAAATTTGCAAATTGCTTGGTTAGATAATAGTAAACAGAATTCTTCAAAATTATCTCCAACAGTTTTACATAGTATTGTTCAAAATAAATCTCAGAAAGAGGGATATTTGAAATCCTTTTTTAATAGAGCATTTATTAATTCAGTAAGACTTTCTAAAGCTATTGCTCTCATGAAGCTTAAATTCTATTTTTGTAAAAGTAACAAGCCAAGGCAATAAAAATAATTAAGTAAATGTTATCATATGATAGAAGGAAATATATGCTATGGAGTACAATAAAGCAATTCAAAGGTGACAGAGTGTGCTGGAATAGGATGGGGCTGAGTGGTGGCTGCTCTGGGGGTATAATTTTAAATAGAGTGGACAAGTCTTGTTTGGTTACAGACTTAGAGGAGATGAAGGATGGAGCCATTTAGATATTTGGAGGAAAAACATTCAGAGTAGAATAGAGCAAGTTGAAGACGCTAAGGCAACACTAGATCAAAGGAGAAGGTGGTGTTTGTCTTAGTTTCCCAGGTGCTAAAACAAATACCATACAATGGGTTTGCTTACAAAATAAGAATTTATTAGCTCATGGTTTTAAGGTTAGGAGCAGTCCAAAATTAAGCTGTCAGCCAGGCACTGCTTTCTTTCTGAAGGCTCTGGCATTCCAGGATTGTCTGTGAGTGATCCTTGGTTCTTGGCTTTTCTGTCACATGGTAATGCACATGGGAATGCCTTCTCCTTTCTATTCCAGTTTCCCTTGACTTCAGGCGTCTCCTCCATACTGGCTTTCTCCCTGTCATCTTCTCTATAAAGCCCCTGAAAATGGTATTAACCCATTCTGGTCTAGATAGCCCCACCTCAAATAGAAATAAATCTTCAAAAATTCCTCTTTACAATGAGTGCACACCCACAGGAATGAATTAAGAATAAGAGCATGTCTTTGTGAGGTACATAATTCAACCTACCACCATGTGACTGAAGTAGAGTGAGCAAAGGTTGAGCTAAGATATGAAGTCAGAGAGAGGACAAGGGGACAGATTCTAGAATGTTTTCTAGGATATGATGAGGATTTGGGCCTCTACTGCCAGTTAAATAGGAAGCCATTGGATGTTGTGAGCAAAGGTGTGACATGATATGACTTATATATCCATAGACTCTGTCTGGTTGCCTTGTTGAAAATAGCCTGAAGGAGAGAAGCAAGGATAAAAGCTGGAGACTAATTAAAAGGCCATTTAAGGTAATTATTCAGGCAGAGATGACTGTGACTTGGACCAGGGTGTATCATGAAAAGCAGTGAGAAACACATCTGATTCTGGAATATATTTTAAACTAGAACCAACTGAATGTCCTGATTATTGAATGTAAGATGAAAAAGAAAACAAGTTGTTCAGTATGGATCTGAGATTTTTGGCCAAATCAAACAGAAGAACTGGATTGTCATTAACTGGCATGAAGGAATCTGTGGCCAGATCAAGTTTGAGGAGGGAGACCATTTTAGTTTGGAACATGGTATATTTAAGGATTCTATTGGACATCTGAGAAAACAAGTCAAGCAGGAAGGTCTGGATTTCACAGTATAGACAAATTTGGGGATATTCCACATATAAATTATTTTGAAATCAGAAGTCTAGATGAGTTAATCAAGAGAGTATTGATAGGTTTTATGGATTTCAGGGAATAAGTTCTGTGATATGGTAATATGAAGGGACTGGCAAGTGATGAGAGACCAGCAAGGAGACTAACAAAGAAGCCAGTTAGGAGGGAGGAAAATCCAGTGAAAATGGTACCTGGTAAGACAAGAGAAGAAAATGTATCCATAAGAAAGAAGTGCTTAATGGAGGTAAATACTGATGGTGAGATGACGACAAAGAATTGACTTTTAGGCTTTCAGAACAGCCAGTGTTCCACTGATATCATTTTATAAAATTTTAAAATGACCCTTAAGAAAGCAGAAAACAAACAAGCAAATAAACAAATATTTCCTTCATTAACTACTTACAAAAATCCTAAATAAACAGGTAATATATAAAAATCTAATTTTGTGTTAGAGTGAGAACATCTCATTAACTACTAGAATTTTTCCTAAAAATTAAAAAATTTGCCTGCTATTATTCATCATGTTAAAAATAAAATGAGGAAAATAACATTATTCTTTTGTATGGAAGGTGCTATTAATAGGGTGGCACATACCCTCTAAAAGATTTATAATAACACCAAGTAGACACATGAAGATGTTCTGCCAGCAACAGAACCAAAGAAAAACTCACAGCCCCAACACCCTTTGTGAATGGCCCCTGGAATTCTTTATCTTCACCTTTACCAGACTGATCAATCTGGCACTGTCATAAATTGCATAAGCATTATCAAGGTCCATAAGGGAGATGCAAAAATTTTGACTATAGAATGTCATCCTTGTTCAGAGAAAACACTATGAAAGGAGGCCATTACTGTCTACCGCTCCAAGTCCTCTTTCTAGGCTCTCTGGTCTTCCTTACTTGAGGCCACAGGGGCTCTCCTGGCTTTTTTTCCTTCTTTAAAACTGCCACTGCCCACTCTATACCTTGGGGTCTGCCACTTCAAAACTGCAGAGTGGGGTATGAACACCCCAATGTTTTTCTTATTTGCTGCATCTTTGAGGAGGAACTTATCATAATTCCTTAGCACCCCCCAGCTTTGGAGTCAGACAAGCCTGGGTTCAAGTTCTAGGTTCCCCATCTTCTAGTTGGATGACCTTGGGCAATTAACCCAGCCTTTCTAAGCCTCAGTTTCTTCATCTGCAAAATGGAAACTATCTCAGGATTATTGTGAGAATTCAATGAGCTAAGTTTTTAAAGCAATTAGCACTATGATTGGCATAGAGTAAGTACTGAATAAGTGATAGCTATAATAAGTAATAAGTGTATCTCCCTTATTACTTATTATTAGGTAACTCCAGCTGTATCTTCAGCTTTGCCATCCTGACTACCTCGTAAAACTTGGCAAAGAGCAATGGTTTTAACTTGAAAGGCCCACAGCATTCAGGAAGTTCTTGTTTATCTTCACCTTTGGCCTTAACTCAGGATACTCATTCACCCAGACATGGTACCGTGGCAGCAAAGGGAGGCAGTATCTTAGGTTGGATCCCACATACTTCTTGTCCAGAATGATGTCAGCATATGCACCCAGAAGAAAGAACTCCCAGGGAAATTTATTTCCGAAGTTTAGAAACAATCTTCCCCAAAGTGACCCAGCTCCTGAAATAAGCAATCTTAACACTACAGATTCAGGCTGCAAATAGAAGCTAAACCAAGAGCAATTAGTACCTGTGACTGATAATTCCAATAAATGGAGCTTATTTGTCATCCAAATAAACAAATAAATAAATAAATACAAAAAAATCAAATGGAAAGTATATGATTATTATGGAAGAATTAGATATTTGTGATATTCCTCACTAAGGTAAGCAGAACTGGTTATGTCCTTAGCATAATATATAATACTAATGACAAATCAACAGTCAATGGCATTCTTCTCATTTGAAACACTGGAGACTTTTTCTTAATGCTATGAGTAAGAACTTTAATATACCATATTCAATAACATTCTATGAATCAGAAATAACCATTAATAAAAGATATTATAAATATTTTTGCAGATATTAGGAACAAAATTAGTTTTACTTAAATAATGAAGATGAAACCCATCAATGAAAACTACACCAAGGTATGGAAAAATAAATTGAGAGATATATGATACCCTTGAATGTGAAAATCAAATATTTAACCAGGAGGTAAAAGAGCTGAAAATGGTATCTTGGAAAGTCAACTGAAGAAAGTGCACAGCAAATGCTGTAGAGAGTTAGATGTAGAATAAAACTGACTTGAACATGAAGAGACTAATAATCCGGTGAGGTCATTTTTAGGAAATACGCTTATCTTTTTTGTTTAATATCAGACAATCAACAGCTTCCTTTAGGAACATAATTATAAAATCCTGAATAAAATAATAACAGAAAGTCTAGTTCTGCATTAAAATAAGATGCCATGGACTTTGAAATTGAAATGCAAAACAATGCTTGCATATTCAGAAATGCAGTAACATTATCCATAACTTTGGAAAGTCAAGTAAGAAAATCTATATCACTATTCATGAAATTCCTCACTAAGTTATTGGGAAAGAACAGGATATTTCTTCAACTAATAAATAATATATCTGGATGTACTATTGGGTGATTATGTTTTTTTATAGTTTTGCTTTTGAATTATCAAATAATTTGTAAGAACTTTCTAAATTATTACATGTTTATTAGGAACACCTATTTTTTTTGTTTGTGCCAACAACTCTTTGCTCACACACCCCATATCTGGTGGCTGCTGACCCTTCCTCAATCCATATGGTTATATAAGAAAAAGTCATGCCCTAAGTCAAGATCCCACCCACTCTAGAGTTAATTAGTATAGAGAGATGGCCATATGATAAGGCACAGCTAATTCAAATGCTTCCCCTCTATTTTTGAACAAACAAAAACCTAGCAGAGAAAACTGAGAACATGTAAATACTGTCCTTCTTGGTAGTTCAGCTTGCCATATAAACTAAAATCAAAACAAAAAGAAAAACAGATTGCCAGTGAGAGAGGAGAATGCAATAAATGAAAAGATGTAGGGGGAGTAATAAAAACACTGGTAAAAGGTAAAGTGAGAGAACTATCTAGGCACCAAATAATATTTCAATCCCTTTATTCTAGACAAATTCTGTTACACCTACTAGACTTTAGATTCTGTGATACAGAGCTAAACCCTTATAATGAATTCCTTTTTACTGAAATTCACACAATTGGATTTTTACTTAAAATAGAATAACTACTCAATCTCCATCTTTGTTTTCTAGAGTCATGAGAAAATATTGGAAAATTAGCCAAAGAGCCTTAGAGTCTTCATCTCCATTGAAGGAAAAATATTTATCTTAGGTTAAACAAGTATCATTTATGCCTTCTTTCTAATAGTTTGAATTCCAAATGAGCAAACAATTCCAGTACAAATATTTTGGATTGATGAACTAGAGATGGGTGTAAATATACAAACACACAAACACGTGTGGATATATTTATTTTGAAAACACAAATTCTTCTCAGCACTATTATATCACGAATATGCTGAAAAACATTTAAAACGCATTTCATCTTTTGTTTATATTATTTTACAGTAATATTTTCTGATGTAACTTTTTGAGTTCTGATTTCTCTAACCAAATGATTCATAAATCATGAACAATTCATCATTCCTTAGGGTCATCTCCCTACAACAAAAACAAAAAAGAAACAAAGAAACTCTTAAGTTATGGGAGTCAGAACCCAGTGGTCTCTGCTTCTGGCTCACAGTAATAAGGCTGGTCTAACTTTAACATGTGTGATCTTATGGATTTCATCAACAGTCTTGCAAAAGTGCTGTAAATCATAAGTTTATGAGTGATAAAAATGAGTAGAGTTGTACAATCACTGTGTATGATATCACAGATTGGAATTAACATGGCTGCAATAATTGCAAGATGAATCATTTTTATCACAACCAATATTTCTCTTAGCATAGGATGCCTTTCATGTGTTATTGAATTTTGTTTTCCAAGTAATGAACCATGAAGATCTGTATTAAATTGCATGCAGAGATGTTCCATGTAGTGCAATCTCAATCTACTGTGTTATTAAAATGATTACTTTTATTATATAAAGAAATAGAATACACATTGAGGTAATTTGGGAAAATAGAAACAAACAAAAACCAATACAAGAACACCATGGCTACCATCATTGAGTTGGCCTTCTGGCCTTTTTCCTACATGTTTCTAATTTTATATGGTGGATATTAGCTTATATATAAAATTTTGTCAATAGTTCTTTTCTATATGGATGTGTACATAAATATTACAATGTAAAGAATCAATGCTGATAAAATGGTGAAAAATCAATATTGCAGAAAAAGAAAGTATTCAAAAGCAAATAAGGTTTTACACTGATTTTATATTTATGCTCATTTGTATTATGCACCACTGAACATCCATATGGGGTAATCAGGGAACTATTGCCCACAGGCCAAATTGCCCTGCAGCATGTCTTTGTAAATAAAGTTTTATTAGAACACAGCCACACTCATTTGTTTACATATTGCTTGCAGATGCTTTTGCACTAAAATGGCAGAGTTTAGTAGTTGTAACAAAGACAATATGGCCCACAAAGCTGCAAGTATTTACTGCTTGCTGCTATAGGATATCAAAGATGTATAACATTTGACCATTGCATCCAAACATCTTACAATCTAATCAGAAAAATATACACACCAAATAAATAACCACACATTCGCTGCAAGCTATCTAATAATCTCTCCATGCAACGTTACTTCCCTCTGAGGAAAAATTCAATTTGGGGATTATTTTTAATGGTCCTTGATGATTTATTCCTCTGCAGAGACTAGGGTGAATTAAGAACTTATTTCAAAATTTAAATCGAAAACAAGTAAGTAATAATACATGATATTCCATCTATTTCAATTTTTGAAGTTAACATATTTAATAATATATTGATTTATACTTTGCTCTTTGATAAAAGACTCAAAAGTAAACGAAATCTAGAATTTCCTTTTGAAGTTAAAAAAAAGGCATGAATCTGATGCAGATTATAGACAAGACTAAAGAATATAAGGATGCATGTTTTGTGTTTTGATAAAAGACATACATAAAAGAAAGTCATAGAAGAAAACTATTTAAGGATGCTAGATTCTCCTAAGGTAGAAATTTTGAAGTTGGTGTGTAATTGAGTAATTGTATATACCTCCTGAGCTGCGTAGAGAATTAATACTCTGGATGAAGAACCACATTGTGAAGAAATATATTAACATGATAAAGGGGAAATATTAGGTTATACAGTACAAGACTTTTAGTTAAGCTGTTTGAGCTTTTCTTTTCTACATCAATGCTAATATTTACAAGTGTGTATGGAATAAATATGAAGGGATTTTTTTTCCAGGACAAATTATATTTCATAGCATAGAGTCTTCCCTTTTGACAGGATAATCTCTGGGTCATTTCAACATAAGACTGGGTATCTCATAAATGGAAAATTAATCATTGTAAAATTATGTCTAAACTTTTCATGTAGAAGTATAGAGTTCAAGAAATTTTAACTAACAGCAAAA
>JAKSZT010054334.1:497783-587541 GCA_026826555.1 Tolypeutes matacus
TTTCATGTAGAAGTATAGAGTTCAAGAAATTTTAACTAACAGCAAAACTGAAATCAGTAATCTCTTTATTTCATTCCAAACAGCAAATCCTCAGTTCTGATGTTTGAGGTTCATTTTAGTCCTAAATACATTATATACTGACTTACAGAATTCTTAAATTATGAGCAATCTTAGAGATCACACGTTGTAACCCATGATCTTATAGCTGAAATAACAGTGAGTCAAGTAACTCCATTATAGCATTACTTTACAAGCTAAAATAAGCCTTCATTTTTCCTTACATGTAATGTATGGTTCCTTAAGTAAACTGTTCAATTATTACTGTAGTATGAAAAGAGTAAAGTATAAGAAGCGATCATTAGGATAAAGCTAGCATATACTATGGTTGCTAGACAATTCACTTAGGGAGTTATCAGTTTCATTGATATTTTACAATATCAATCTCTTACAAGAGAGATATTCACCAACACTAATGCCAGTTATTTATGTAAATCCTCTATACAATGATGGGAGAATAACTCTAAAGTGTTTGACTTAGTTAACGTTTTCTGAGGCCCTTCATTACAGAACAAAAAGTCTAAGTAATAAATATGGACAGAGCATTAAGTATCTTTCTGCACTTAGAGGATGATTAATTATATTGGCTTAACCCCCAAACATTAAGTGGAATACTAATTTGATGACAGAGTTTGGAAACAAGCCAGTTCAATGTATACAACTACGTGTTTTTCACCCTTTTGACAGAATAATAAGAGGAAAAGGGAGGAACATATTAACAGTTTATCTTCATTCCATTTAACACAGTCTCATACAAATTTGTTTGGGGGTTAAGTAAAAAAGTAAATTTCTCACACTCTTCATACCGTAAGGAAAACTGCCTATTTGTTTCTTATAGATTTGATACTCATCTGTATTTTGAGGTGTGTTAAATCGTAGATTTTGTTCAAACATAAATAAGGAAAGAAAATAACAAAAAGGAAATGAACTGAATCTAAACCTGCCACGTATATATTTCCATTGTGCTTGCCTGTTGTCTGTAGACAGCTAGAAGGGAAAGTAGTCCTGTATAATTGCAAGTGCTTGGAGGTGGTTTTGATTTATAGAGCAAATACCCACTAGATTGCTTTGTTTCACAAGGATTCACAGTGCTGGTACAAATGAACTCGAAGGGCAAATGGACAAAAGGTCAAAAAATAAATGTTATTAAAACACTTTTCCAATAAACAATAGAAGTAGGGAAATAGCTTTCACAGAAAGAATTGAAAAAACAAGAAGCTCCTTCAAACAGATCCTTATTGTTCCAATGGATTAAACAGTGAAAACAGGAGAAACAAAAGAAAAGTCTTTAGAATGCTTATTTCTAAATCCCTTTCTCTAACTTTGTATTTAGAAATAGGGAAGAATATCGGTTCTGGCATCTCACTTCCCTGAGCACTAATAAAGTTCTTCTTTCTTCAGTGTGGATCAATTTGGTCATGACACCATTCTTCAAATCTCTCACCTTCCTCCATGCAGTTGGAATAAAGCACCATACTATTGCTGTGTGCTAGGATTTTTTTCCTATTAAGCCACTTCTATTGTCCATTTCTCTCTCCTTATATGTGACCTGAATGTAGATATGTATCTGATCTTACAAAGTTCAAATTGATTATTATGAATAAATAGATTTCTTAAATGTGTATGAGTCCAAGTGAAGTATGTTTGGAGGGAAATATAGCTTCCCATACATTCATAATACCAACTATATGCAGCTACAAACACATAACCTAAATAACAATGAATCTCCTGCTTCTATGTTGTCTCATCTCTGCACCAGGTTATATTCTCAATAAGTACTGAAAAGAATAGAAACATTTCATGGACTGTCTCAGCAGTATTAAAATGGCATGCATTGCTTGACAAAATGATTATTATTGTCTTCACTCATTTGTCTTCTAAATGGTCAAGATAGCTGCTTTGGAATCTATTGTTTCTGATCTCTTTACTTTCCTCTGGAAACTTTCTGCCAGAAAACTCTGTCCCAGTGACTTATTTTCTCTCCTCTCCATTGATAACCCAGTTCAGTAATCAGATGATCAACTCATCTTCTGCTATTTTTTTTCACCAACTTTCTGCAATCTTACCTGTTAGCCTTGCTCTGAACACAGCAATGTCATGGACAGTTTACAAAAGGGCAAAAAAATGTGTTAATCTATCAATATGTGAACTTTGCAATTTTATAGATTTGGGTTTATTTTATGATATTCTATGAAATATATTTAAAATTTATCATTATACTTTTCACTTTCCATTTCTCATTGCATATCAAAAGGCAAGCCTAGAAAGTGTAAATTATAATAAGAGATATTAGAAAAGAAGAGCTTTCTACAGTCAAGAAGTAGAAGTAGAAAGTTTCTCTCTTTCCATTTCAGGAGAAAGGAAAGATTCTAGAACTAGTGAGAGGAAGGCAAAGTAGTCAGAAGCCAGTACCCTCAGTCTTGAAGCAAGAAGCCATGAACTCAAGACCTCAGGGGTGACTGTCTTCTTCATATGTATCCTTGGACAGGCAGCAAGCATTCAGGAATAGCCCTGCAATACGATATTCCACTCAAATAGAGGGGGAGTGATACCACAGCCATGGGCCACAGAAGTCAAAATATAGACAAGCCTGAGGTAGCAGTCCAGGATTACCCACACACTGTGTGGTATTCAATGCATTGAGAAGTTTCTGGGTTTCCAAATGGAGAGGTAGAATGGATGGAGGATAAGGCTTGTGCTTGCCTATTTAGAGATGCAGTTTTCTAACAAAGCATGTGAGCAATTCCATATTAGAGTCAAATGGTCAGGACTGTGGATTTTCACAGTAAAAGTCACAATGACAATCCAAAGAGTCAATGTACCATCTGCACCTGTGCAGACACCAAGCAAGCAAGGATCAGATTTACCAAGACACTTCACATCAGAGATGAGCATAACCTTAAGAATAAGAGAAGGTCTTTCTGGTATGTTGACACTCCCTTCTTCACTTCTTACATCAACACAAAAATGCCATCTTTGAGAGGTAGAGGGAAGAGAAACACTAAAAGGCTGAGCTTCTATACCCATTCAAGATTATTTAGTAGGAAATGGATTTATCATCCCACCTGAAACAAAAAATCAAACAAATGTCTAAAAATGTTTTTCAAGATATTGGATATCAAACAAAAGAGACAGTGATTGTTTAACGCAATAGGCAGAATTCTAAAGATGAACTTCCAAGTTCATCTTCCCTTCCTCTGGTTATTCATTCCAGCACAAATCTAGGTACTGTTGAAAAGGGACTTTGCAGAAGGGATTAAGTTTGCTAATAAACTAAATAAAATAGAGAGATTATCCTAGATTATCTGGCTGGGCCCAATGTAATCACAGAAGTAGACAGCTGGAAAGATGCAGTAGAAGAAGTGGCAGAAGAAATGAGAAAGGTGAGGGGAGAGGGACATTTGAAGCTCAGAAGGACTCTATCTTCCACTGCTGCTTCAAAGGCAGCCACCTACCTAGGAATGTGACCAGACATTAGAAGCTAGGAGCAAACCCCAGCTAACAGCCAACAAGGAAATGGGAACCTTAGTCCTATAAACACATGAAACTGAATTCTGGCAATAACTTGAATAAGCTTGGAAACTGATTCTCCCCTAGAGGCTCCCTGCTGATGCCTTCATTTCAGTCTTGTTAGACGCTAAGCAGAGAACCAGCTGAACCCCACTGTGTACAAACTTCTACATCTGACCTACAGAACTGTGAATTAAAAGTCCCAAATGAAACTTGAAGGGATTAAAACTACAATGTAAAAGATAAGCAATATACTAGATGAAACTAAAAGAAAATTAGATATTACAGAAGAAAATGAATTTAAAGACATAATAATACCTACTATTTAAAATGAATAACAGAAATAAGGAAAAATAAATGAAAAGAGAACCTGTGACTTGTGGGACAAACTTCAATCAGCCTTATATACATGTAACTGTAGTTCCCAAGGGGGGGGGCAAAATATTTGAAGAAATAAAGGCCCAATTTTTTCAAATTTGATAAAAATTATTAATCCAGATATCCAAGAAGTTTGATAAACACAAACCCTCCATAAAGATGAAGAAAACTTCACCACAGCTTAATTGTTTAAAACCAGTGATGACGAGAAAATCTTAAAAGGAACCAGAGAAAAAAGAGCCAGCAACCAAACAACAACAGCAACAAAGTTGACAGCAGATTTCTTGTCAGAAGCAAGTAAAGGAGACAGTGTAACAATCTCTTTACAATCTATACTCGGTGAATTTTATACTCTAAGAAGTCTATACTCAACAAAAATCTTTCAAAAATCAAAAGTAAAATAAAGCATTTTCGGACATTCAGAATCAGAGAGAGTACATCACCGCAGATATGCACTTAAAAGAAATGTTCAAGGAAGTCCTTCTGACAGAAGGAAAATTATACTGGGTGGAAATCTGTATCTATGAAAAGGAATGAATAACATTAAAAATGGCAATAATGAATAAATATATATTTTTTATTACTTAATATTTTTGAAAAATGATTGATTAAAAAACATAAAAGCAAGATAGAACAAAGTTTACAACATATATAAAAGTTGTAAAATGTATCACAAAATATCACAAAAAATGGGAGAGAAGAAATGAAAGTAAAATATTTTAAGTTTCTTATACAACTCATGAGGTGGTATAATATCACTTTAGCTTAGATTTTGATAAGTTAAATGTGTATACTCTAATCACTAAAGCAATGACTAAAATAGTAAAATATTGAGTTATAGCTAATAAATCAACCAAGGAGATATTTGGGATTATAAAAAAAACACTCAATTAATTAAAAATAAGGCAAAAAAGATTTTAAAAATGGAACAAAGAATAAAGACAGAAAACAAATAGCAAGATGACAGGTTTAAACCTAATTATACCATTAATCTTATTAAATAGAATTGGTTTAAATATTCCAAAGATTGTAAATTGTATAAAATAGCAAGACCTAACATAATATTGCCTACAAATCATGCTTTTTAAATATAAAGTAAAAATAGGTTAGAGGTAAAAGAATGGGAAAAGTTTTGATCAATCTGGATCCAGTCAGAGACAGAAACCACACAGTAATTAAACAGGAGAGTTAAATATAAAGGATTATTTAGTAATTATAGGAGAACAAGGAAAAATAAGGAAAGAAAATTCTCAAGGGTACATTAGGGCTGAGGGAAAATATCCAAGGAACTGTGTTTTAGTTTGCTAAAGCTGCTCAAAAGCAGATACCATAAAATGGGTTGACTTTTAACAATGGGAATTTATTACCTTACAAGCTTACAGTTTTGAGGCTGAGAAAACTGTCCAAATCAAGGTACCATGAAGGCCAATGCTTTATTCCCAAAGACCAGCTCGGTGATCCTCTTCTGCCACACGGCAAGACACATGGTGGTATCTGTTGGTCTTTCCCTTCTCTTCCAGGTGTCCTTGCTTTCAGTTTCTTCTTCCGTGGCTTGCTTTCTTTGTCTGAATTTCATTCCCTTATAAAGGCCTCCAGTAAGAGGATAAAGACCCATAGTGAATGAGGTGTGTCACATCTTAAGATCCTACTCACCAAACGATCCTACTTACAATGGATCAACACACACAGGAATGGATTAACTTTAAGAACATACTTTTCTGGGGTACATATAGCTTCAAACAATCACAAAAGGAAAACTGGAAATAGGGGTTTGGCCCTTGTTGAAGAAGTTGAACGGCAACCTTGGATTGATTCTGTCATGTGCAAGCATGTAGCAGAGGAAAGAGAGCAGAGATTAGTGGCCTGGGTTAGGGCTAAAGCCTATGGCATCTCAGTCTCCTCCCTAATCTACTGCTGCCTAAGTCAATAGCTGAAGAAAACGCATAGAACAGTATGGTACTGAGACAAAGACAGAACAATGGAACAGAATAGAAAGCCCAGAAATAGACCCACACATATGGACAACTGAGTTTTGACCAATATTCAAATGCAATTTAGTGGAGAAAGGATACTTTATTCAACAAATAATGCTAGAGCAATTGGATATCCATATGCGGCAATATCCATATGGTCTCCATATTTCAAATCATAAAAAAATTAACTCAAAATGAATCATACACATAAATATAAAACCTAAAACTCTACAAGTTCTAGAAGAACATATCTTTGTGTCCTGAGTCAGGGAAATATTTTCTAGTTATGAAACCAAAAACACTAGCCACAAAATAACAATTTGATAATTTGGACTTCATCTGAAAGTCACTGTTAAGCAAATGAAAAGACAAACCACAGACTAAGGGAAATATTTGCAAGCCATAAATCTCATAAAAGTCTTGGGTCAAAATTATATGTCGATAATAAGAAAAAAAAAATTATAAAAGAGAGGGAGGTAAAAGAACAGACACTTCAACAAAGATCTACAATCTAGCAAATAAGTACATGAAAGTTGTCAACTTTTTAAGTTATTGGGTAATGCAAATTAAAACCACAGTGGGAATCCTCTACACAATAGATTAAATTGAAAAGACAGACCAAAGTGAATGCTGATGCATATGTGGAGGACCTGGAACATTCTTACATAGCTCATGGGGTTGTAAAATGACATCCCATTGACCTTTAGACAATGTTTTGCTATTTTTAAACCAATCATACTGGTTAAATAATCATTTTAATCCAAATTATTTATCCAAGTAAATTAAAGTATATGGGCAGTGTTGAGGTAGAAGAGACAAGTATACTTTTAATTGATGAGTTTAAGTTCCAACCCTTTCCTATGTGTGCCCAGCTCATGTTTTCTGGTAGAGGAGGAGGTAAAGAATAAAATAATACTATATAGAAAACTTTTTTTGAGGGGGCATTAAATCTGAGTTGTAGGTATAAATCTTAATGTTATTACCATAACCACGTTTAGTTATGAACTACATTTCTTATAATATTCATTGACCTTTTGATAAATCCTTGTGCACTTTCTAGGATCTCAGCTCAATGAATGCTTTTATCCTACCCTGTACTTTAGAGAATACTACATCTATATGATGCAAACATCTCTACTAAAATGAATCAGAGTGCATTGAGTTTAAATAGACTTCATTCATATCTTTTAAATCTTGGCAAATATAAATGTCTGCATTCCAGAAACTCCATGATTCTTATGTAGTTAACCTGAGTGTTTCTTTGGGGAGAAAGCTGGTAGCAACATTAAATTGGGGTGGTTGCTTTTCCATATAATTTATCAAGGCATTTTTGATAAAGATGGTAAGTGGAGAGAGCCATATCCAAGAAACCATTAGAGCAAAAATACTAATCCTGCCAACTGTTTAATTGAGTAAGACATTTAGCAAGGACAAATTTTCTGATAAACAGCTGAATTGAAAAATCCATTTATATAAGGCATTACTGAGGTATGCACAAGTACCAGTATTTTGATAGGGACAGAAGATACCCAAACAAGGAGAAGTTCATTTATTATAAATATTATGATGAATTGCAAAAGATAATCTCGTTTCTCACCAGATGTTTGACAAAATAAAACAACAATTCAGTTAACAGTAATCTTCCTAGGGGATACTGCCCAGTGAGCTTCCTCAGGCTGCTGCTTTACTATAATTCCATTTTTGTCTCCAATTCCTGCTTGCAATGCAGCCATTATGAGCTTCCTATCAATGCACTGGGCTTTGTCACTAATTTCTAGGGAAGAGCCTAACACCAAGCATAGTGGCTTTTAAATATTATTATTCAACACAAACTCAATTAAGGTCTTAATAATAAATATTATAACAATAATATTAAGCACACACTTATTGAATACTTGCAATATGTAGAGACTATTTAAATTGCTCTACATATTGTCTTATCCCTGGTTTCCTAGAATATAACTCCAAGACACCCACCCTATTGAGGGAGGACCCTCAGGAAAGATTCATAAGCGAATGAGGGAAGTAGGCTAGGGAAGGGCAAAGATCTACTCAAAATGTGTCTCCTAAAGTACAGCTTTATCCAAATCCCACCAGGACCTACTCGAAGCTGTCTTTCCTTGCTACATGGCAGTGGAGTATTGTGGGGGATGGAGGTAACTTCTAGGTACCACCTTATAAGGCGTCGTCCACCATCCTATTGACAAGCGTCAGGGAAGGGTAAAGGTGTGAACTGATAACTGAAATCACAGAAGCACAGAGGGGAAGGGCATGTGAATCGAGCCAGTGAAAGGAACCTGGGGGCTGAACTGGAATGGCAGCGTGTTACAGGTGTTGTCATTTATTTAATCCTTAAAACGACCCTGCGAGGTACAACTTTTATGGCCATTTTTCCTAGGACACTGGCACACAAAAAGAGGTTACCTAACTTGCATTACTTGGAACCAAGTAGCATGACCCATTACCCATACACCTACCCATAGGCAGGGAGAGTGGGAAGGACAGAGGGGCAAGGGAGGGAGGAGGAGAGACTGAGGGAAAGTAATGAAACCTTGCAAAACTTGCCTATGATTTCCTTCTACCTTTCAGACATTCCTACAGTATCTGTTTCAGGAAGTCCAAATACAATACTGCCAAGGAATATTTGAGGTTCTTTACCTGGTGCTCAATTTACATAGGAACTGGGGTAAGGACACAAAGCATTTATGTCACCAGTCAGTGATATACATTTTAAAAGTCCAGCATATTATTTCAGACTTGTAGCTGAAACCACCATCTCTAACTAAACAATCAGCAAATTCCTCACTCTATTTTCCAAGATCTTTATGGGGATATTTAACTTCTGTATCCTAATGGGCTGACAATTTTTAGCTGTTTCTTTATACAAAAATTGTATATTACAAACACAAGCCCTAGTACTGCAAGAAGATTTAGGTGAGTGATATGAAAGCAAGATTAAAGCAAGCATATAATCTTTCTGTGACTCATATTCAATTTTTTGTAATATGAATATATGAAAATGTATCACAAATTTTAGGATTCAATAATAAAGCATATATCAGAAGACATTTAAAGTGAAAAAATACTGTAGAAATGTTTAAGCATTCTTATTTTGATGACTTTTTAAAATGACACTGTGCTTTACCATCCACAGGAAATCTATTCACAATGGCAAACTTGTGCCACAAAAAACAAATTACTTCCTTTTCTTCGTAATATATCTCTGTCCCTTGATTTGTCTATATGCTTATTCATACAGTCTCAATAATATACTGGGTATTCTCTACCTAGAAAACATAAAAGATATTTCTGGCAATATCAAATTATTTTGACATATTTTTCTATGAATAAATCTGATCATGCCAAATCATTCCATTTCAATTGTGTGATATTAAGTGGCTATGGTAACATAATTGATAAAATCTAAGATCTTAATTTTTCCTTAACTGAGCTGCTTTCACTCTCTCTTCAACTATCTCTTTGTTCCTGTCTAATAAACTTACCTAGATCCCCATGTCTTTTTGGTCCTACACCTGAAACTGAGCTTCCTTTTAAGTTGTCCTGTATTGCCAGAGTTCTAATTCATCCATTTTATATCTTAAAATTACCCCCACACCTCAAGTCACTATTTCCAGTATGTCTAGTAGAATTTCCAAAAGTAACAGTAGATTTATCTAGCTATTTGTCTCTCACTTCGTATTGCATTATTAGTTTTGATGGACAAAGAGTTTATAAAATGACATCTAAATCATCGTAATATATTGTTCTATAGTTTATATTATAATTTGCAAAAGATTAATGTGATTTCAATAACAGTGAAAATAATGAAACATAGAGATGCTAATATGAATTTTGTCTGAGAGGCAACACTTTTGTATTTTTTAACATCCAATATTTGTAAATCTTCTCTCAGATATCCCCAAGGATGTTTGCTATCTCTTCTATTTCTTGTAGGTGTACCTTATGTGGACTACACCAACAATCCAGCAAAACAGTGACAAAGGCAGACAGAAAAGAGGCAAAGGAAAGGAGGAACAATTTTCTACATCAAAGATATTATACAACTCTTGAAAAAATTTTACAGCAAAGTGCATAACACACATTAGCCATGCACCCTGGAAACATCATTTTTATTCTAGTACTATGGTAAGTCTTGCCAGGCTTTTTGAAATTGTACTTGCAAATACAATTCCCAGTTCTTGCAATATGATGTAGGTGAATGATGCATATACAAGCATCCCTTTTATCACCTAACTCCTGGAAAGACAAATGGAATTCAGGTAGCATATTCTGAGCAATGATATAGAGACTACTCCCGGTGGTACCTCTTTTCATCCTACATATACTGCATTGCTTATATAAAACAAGCACTATCTGATGAATGATTTTAAAGACATGCAAAAGAAGCTACACTACAATGGCATAAAGAAGCAAACTGTGATCTAGTACAGACCTGGAAATAAACATTTGTTTTCTAAATCTAACAATATGACAGATCATGATAATGATATTTGAAAAGAAAATGCAGAATTGTAAAAAGATTGAATATTAACCTTATATTTAGGCAAAGAAGGGAGCATAATAATTTGGTTAGCATGATCATTTTTTTAATGAAATCAGGGATGTCACTTAGGCAACTGCTGGTAAAAAAGGAAAAGATCTTAAGTGGTTTGTGGATTTTTTTCCCCTTATAGTATTGAGAAGTTCTCCACATACCATAGGGACTTTATATATACTGATGGCATAATATTTTTTGAAAAATCATACTATTGTTGGCATCACTTAAAGAAAGATTATAGTAATGACCAGAGAAGAAAGAAAATCCATAGATACTAATCATCATGCTTTACATTCATATGCCTTTCTATAATTTGAACAGTAAGAATATTTTATGCATTTTCATGTAAATTATGGTCCATGATAAAATTAAAGTAAAACAAGGTAAAGATATTCAATAGATAGAGACATTTAACTCCTTACTTTCTAGGGTCACACATTTCTAAGGAAAAAAAATACATATCTACATACATACATGCATGTACATATGCTACAAATGCTTAAATGTAAATTCTCCCACAGAGAGCATTAAAGATTTGGCATATATCTATGTAATATGAACGAATTAACCTCAATGTTATGCAAGTTTATTCTTATATCAATGTACATTCATGTCAAATTCGCTGGACATTTATCTGGGAACAGAAATTTCTCTTTCACTCAAGGACATAAGGAGAAAACAAAATTATTTCCTTAAGTAAATATCTGTCTGACTTTTGATAGACTGGTCTGTTTAGCCATTTGAATGAATTCCCTTGATATTCTCATTTCTAAACACATGCTTCAATTAAAAAAATCATGTAATTAGCTCACTCCCAATATTGTTACTTAATGAACATTTCTCATTCTCATTGTTTATTGATACATTATTCATTCCACACCTGAGTAAATATTCTTTCAGAAAGTTACTTCTCAAATTATTCCATGCAGTTTATCACTAAAAATGCAGACATGTTTGTACTCTGAAGTTCTGTCTCTCCTAAAATTAACTGAGGCTTTGAGCTTCCCAAAGGTTAACTAACCTATGAATGACCAAATAGTTTCATCTCAGAGGGTCATTGTTCTTAAATGTCACAGTCATTAGAAGTGATTACAGCTTAACTACCTACCTTGGACTTGTTTTTAAAGCATGAAGAATTAGAAAGCAAAATAAAAATTCTCGCTTTTATCAGGGGTTGGATTACCTTAGGGTCAATATCTTCAAGGTGAAGATGTCAGTGCCTGTGCACAATTTTGTACTCAATTTTGAACAGGCCCTAAATTGCTTAAAATCAAAACATATATCCCAACCCCCTTTCTTGGGGGAAAAAATTCCACAAATGCAACTACTGAAAAAAAAAACCACTCAAAAACTAAATTATATTTGTGGAGTTTTTTTTTTTTTACTCTCAAAGATGATATTTGCAAACCTTGAATCATAGAAATAAAATAACATGAAACAAAAATCTGAATATCTGTATATAATGAAAAAATAAATAAATAAAAGGAATTAGCCTATTTATTTCACTTCTCCATCCATCCAGAGCAAGACTAGAAAGAAAGGCAATAGTATAACAGCTTCTTTTTTTCTCAACTCAATTATTAGAATGGGATCAAGGGCAAGGCTTTTTTAAATGGAACTTCGAACACATATGATGTACTAAGATAACTTTTGTTTCTTTTGTTATAAATGTTTGTTGAATAAATGATGGATGAGTGAATGAATGAATTGCAACTTAGAAAGGCATGAAAATATGATTATTAATCATATTTATGATTACTTCTTCTAAAAGAGATGATATAACAAAGTATTTCTATATAAGGTATATGTGTACATGTGTAAGCTACAGTATGTGTATACAAAAAGTGTTCTTACATGCTCATGTTTATAGGTATATATATTTTTCTAAACACACATATTTATATATTTATTTATTTAAAATTATATTGGTCTCATTTAATGCCAATTAGAAAAGGATATGTGCCCATGCCTTAAGGGCTTAAAATATGTCAGCAAACAAGACAGTATTTTGCAAAATGAAATTATTAGAATACATGTTTGTATCCAGAGATCTAATTGCAATTACAGGGTATATCTATACTTGGCTGAAATATCAGGTGAAAGGAAGCTGTGTGCTAATTGCTTATTTCCAAGGAAGAAGTTCATTTTACATTTACTAGTTGAATAATTCATTTTCTATATATTGAAAATGCCACTGAAACAATGACTTTAACTGGAACAAGCAGATGAAGTGAAGATTTGCAAGAATTGCCTGAATATCAAAATTTTAAATGATGGTTGATATTTTTATTTTATTTAGGATTTATAAATGGCAAATTTCAGGTTAGAGAAAACTTCTGTGGACTAGTAATTTGTGGAGGAGAGGACGTGGTGGGAAACCCTTTCTAACACTGGGTCAGACTTTCATCTCTTCTCTCAACTATTTGAGACTGGTTTTTTTTTTTTTAAACAATTTGTTGAAGTATGCCATTTATACATGAACATACATGAACTATAAGTGTTCAGTAAACATCGTGAACTTACAAAACAAACATGCATAACATCATGCAGGGCTCCCATACATCACCCCCCCCCAAACAACCAGCATTGTTGTGAAACATTTGTTAACAAATCATGAAAGAGCATCGTCAAAGTATTACTACCAACTATAGTCCATATCTTCCTCCCCTATACATTTTTTTAAGGATTTATTTATTTATTTATTTACTTTTATCCATTTTTAACACCTCTCCCTGGGTTATGTAATCCTCTTAAGGCAGAAGGTATACAAATTTGTGAACAGTTGTCTTGGACCTGTACCCAGGTTCTCACTGTGAAACTCATGTAATTCAATGGTCATCGTTACCAACACAGTCTTCCCACTTTATCTTGGAGTGCCCATTTCCTGCAAATCTGTGCTTTATAGGAATGCTGGTGGTAGGGTGGAGTAAGAGAAAAAGAAAGAGGGAGAATAAGAAAAAGTTAGCAAAAACAGTCAGCAGAATTGTCAGTGTATTTTAGAGACAAAAAAGAAACTTTGGATAGTGATCTTATGATGGCTAAGTTCATTGTCAAGTTAGCTAGATTATAGTAAAGTATTGTTTGGTCAAGCAAGCATTGCCTGATTGTTACTGTGAGGGTATTTTGTAGATGAATTTGTATCTGTAATCAGTTGATTGTAACTATAGCTTATGGATTACATCTATGGCTTATTTCATCTACAGTCAACAAAGGGGATTGTCCTCAGCAATGTGGGAAATATCGTTATCCAATCAGTTGGAGATCTTAAAAGCCAGACAGTCAATTTCAGAAATCAGAGAGAATTTCTGACTCACCTTTAGTCAACCAGCTTCCCCTGGGGAATACAGACTTTCCAGACCTCAGAATCACTTTTTATCAGAGTTTCCAGCTTGAGGCCTGCTCTGCAGAATTCATACTTGCCAGCCCCCATAGTCACATAAGCCAATTCCTCATAATAAATCTTAGTGTATATCCTTTGGTTCTGTTTCTCTGGAGAACCTTGACTAATACAAATCTCAACACTTTTATATGTAAGATGAGGAAATCCAGAAACAGGGATAAAAAGGTATATAAAAAGGTTTAACAGATGGTGGTAGTTTCAGATTTTGATGCCAGGTTTTTGGATTTCTGTATTCTTTTGACAAGCAAAATTCCCTCTCTGTTAGTCCTAGCCCATGGATTATAACCAGAGAGTCTTCCTTTCCTCATTTCTAAGTAATAATGATTTTCACTAAAGAATGATATACACTTTTCTCTCTGAGATGCATTTCGTTTATGCCACTATTATAAACGGACAACTTGGAAAACTAATCCATCACCCACTCAAATTCCACCATTTCACCTAAACAACTGAAAACATGTCGAGTATGTAGAAACCCTTAAGGGCTTCAAGCAAGTTCATTGAATAACAATTCAATATTTTTACTTCAATCCACACAACTGTATGTATGGGTGAGATCAGACCCTCTCATCATCACAATGAGCTATGATGTCTCTACTCTGAATTAAATTCTTAAATTGAATTTGAAAAGATTTTCTAGCACATGAAGAGGAAGATAGGGAAAAATGCCTTACTCCTCTCCATCTTAGAAACTGAAGGGAATACACTTTTTGAGTGTTTTATCAAAAGTTCACATTCTATACCTCTGAATTGATAAATGTGAAAAAAAAGTCAAAACATATAATTCATGTACAGTGATTAGCTAACTATGTTCTGACTTAAGAAACACAAAGCAGATTTTTAAAAAGTCTTCTCCCATGAACTCTCCAACTGTGCTATGAAAATGAATATAATGATCATAAAATTATGACATTTAAACATATCTCTTGCTCTTAAAAAAAAAGTAGCTTGTATGTCAAAATAGATGCCGCCTTTCAAAGTTTCATATTACAGGTGTCCCCTATGATATAATTAACTGAAATGACTGTCTTTCTGCCATGATGACAAAGGTGGGACAATTTATGTAACTGCTATCCATCTTGTAAAGAGTTTATAAAACCCTTACCGATGATTGACTTCACACAATGATTAATAGACACTTTCTACTTTAGACTTTAATTAAAAGCAATAAAAGCAGTCAACTGTAGGCCATGAATGTGTTGGTGACAAAAAAAGTGCCATTAGAGAAATGGAAGATCAAGCACTGAACAAATTTAGTGTGAAGCCTTGTAAATAGATCCATATGCCTGTGCTTAAAACTTCTCTGAGATAGCGGCGATACTAGAGGGATTGCACAGATAGAATAAAATAGCAATTAAGAGCAAACCCTTAGTGTTAGGCCCAATCTGTTTTAATTTAAGAGAAATGTGCACCATGTTTTCTCATTTTTATATAAATGCCAAAGTTAATGGAAACAAAAAAATAATACAACTCTCAAGTGATCAAACTACTCTGCAGGTTTTGTTATAAAATACAAATTGCTAAATTAATTCATTGTATCTGAAGAGTGATTTAATATAAATCATTGAACAGATGCTGTAGACTGTTGTGAGTCATAGAGAAAATTCAAGCAAATTGTTATTGATTCCAATAGTATTATTCTAATTATTCACTTACCACTCTATGATAAACATTGACTTGAACTTTAAGCTTTATAACACAGAAATGTAGCAAGGAAAGTTGAGATTAGTATTCGAACACATGGATACAAATATGTTGTCAGTGGGACAAACATTACATGAAATTTTTTCTTGCTACCTGCATTTCTGCAGCCATATCTAAGCATTTGAATGAAAGAAAGCAGCAACTACAGAGGAATCCCTTAACATCTGATACACATTTGGATATTTTACAGAGAAGCAAATACTCACTTACTTTCTCAAGGTTATAAGGGATGCTCTCTACTTGCATACCTGGATCAAAACCAGATAAGGAGTTCAGAAAGATTCTGAGCTAAGTTTATCTTTCAGAGAAAGGGGTCTTTCTCAAATTCCATTCAGGAGGCACTGCAGTGTTTTTGCATGATGTAAGGCCTTGATTTTTCAGGGCTCCATGGTTTGGTACAGAAAGCAGACAGATACCAACTTGGCAATTTAATAGAGGAGTGTTGTAAAGGTTTAAAAATTGAAATCCAGTACGACAGGAAAAATATTAATATATGAGTTTCATAGCCTCTCCCCCTTCTTTCTCAATTAAGATAAATTATATTTTTACCAGTTTTTTTTTTTTTTTTTTTTTTTTTTGAGATCTTATTGTATGCTTATTGCAGGTGGGGAAGAAGGAAAGGTAAAAATTAAAGAAGCCAAAATCAAATTGATTATTTTGTTGGAGAAAGCAGAGAATTACTCTTAAGAGGAAGAAAATAAAACATACAGTGAGTGGAATTGAGGAAAAACATAAAAGCCATTCATTAATAATGTGCTTTAGAGAGGCATGTTGGTGGGGAGGGGAGTGAAAGACAGAGCACAACATGGCTGAGGGGAGTGTGGTTTGAGAGGATAGAACAGGGAAGGAAATGGTTTAAAGAATTTTGATAAAGATTCTTTATGTGTCTCTGATCTTTTGAGAGACAAGAAAACATTTAAGTTTTAAATTTTTTTAGATATAGGACTGGGGTTTTATTTTCAAATGATATTTTACAAATTTATCCAGAAGGGGCAATCATTTATACCGATTGTGTACCTATGCTATTAAGTGCAAAGGCTCCCTCTTTTTCAAATGTATGCATGTAAAGATAGCCAGTTATTCTTAAAACTACCATAGACCTATTGATTCCAGCCATTCCAAAGCATGAGACAAGTTTAATATACATTTCAATGTCGGATCTTAAGAAGTTCAAACATGTTGACACATTTATGAGAAGGGGCGCTATAACTTCTTATTATAATACTATACATCAGAATTGAGAATGTATGTGCACACAAATACATAGGTATGTACTGACATTTATCTTCTTGAAAGGATGCAATTCTATTTTGTAGTTTCTATAACCTTCATATCAATTCTAAATAACTGGTTTTCATTCCTATGAAACAAAGGAAGGACCATTTGCCTTCATCATATTAAGTTAAATTAAAATAAAATAGTACATTTCTTGCTGATTATTTCATAATCAGTCCATAAGTCCATTAAAATCTCAGTATTAGCAATCAGTTTTATGTAATTAAAATGCATGTCTTGCTTCTTTTCATTTGATCAGTAGACAGCTCCTGATTTACATATAAAATCATTGGAATATAAATTTTAAGCAATTAGTGAGAAGGTTCCTAGAGTTACAAATGTGTCTCTACTTGTGAATATGTCCAATTTCTAATCAGCGAGCAAATTCAAATTTATATGTATATCACTGCAACCATACCCAAGTCAAAACTTTTTTCTGTGTTACATTATCTTTATGTTATCTGAATAAATTTTGAGTATGTTTGTTTTAAAGAAACATTTGAAATCTCTGGGTTGAACCTAGATTTTACCCCTTAATAATTGACTAACCCTGGATAATCAATGTATGCCATCTTGGTTTTCTCATCTTGAATTGAAGGTAAATTTGGACATTCATTGCACATAAAATGAGGCCTCAAATTTCAGTATGGATGCTTCTAGTAATGTGAACCAGCATCAACTTTAACAAATTCAGAATGTTCATATCATGTGGACACTAAAACTCACCACTAGGCATAGAATTAGAATATCTTGACTTTCCTACAGATTTAAAACCCATGGGAAACAATTCCACGAATTTTGAGACCTATAGAAAAAGTCAACTTTTAAAAAAAAGATAAAATGGCCACACAAATTGAATTTTGAAAAAAAAAAAGGGAGGGATTTATTTTAAGTAGATTTTCTAATTTTTCCTGGGGGGGGGAGGATTAATATTTTATATGTTCTTACTATAGTTATATCTCTTTGAGATGATGGGGTCAAATGTAGTGGTTATTCAATCTAGATAAATTAATTTGTCATATAAATCCAGGTCTACCAGGTCTAAGTATAATTGTTGTTTTTACTCTCAGTTTGAACTGTTCCTGAATAAAGTGGACATATTTTCTTTTTTCTGGAGTCATCTCCTATGGTATGACAGTTTGAATTTGGAGAATTGCAAAAAAAAAAAAAAAAAAAAAAAAAAAAGATTATGTTTTTGAATCAATCCATTCCTATGGGTGTGAGACCCTTTGATTGCATTAGATTCAGCAAAGGGACCTTGATTAGATCTTGATAAGACAGCTTTTGATTGGACTACATCAGTGAGGCATGACTCAAGTCAGGTCTATGCCCTCTTACTAGAGCTTTATATAAATGGGGGCACAGAGAAGAGAAACAGAAAAGGAAACTCTGTCATTCTGACCTGGCCATATGAAAGAGAGGACTCAAGGATAACTAGCAGCTAAAGCTGAAGCATGAAGCCCCCAAGAGGCTGGGCTTATGGGGCAGCTCAAGGCTGAAGAAATAAGCCCTATGCCTGATAGTTCACAGATGAACTTGGGAGAAAGCAGAACAGCAGAGGCTGAAAGAGGAGGCCCAGAAAGAGACAAGTCCTAAGCCTGATCATCCACAGTTGAGTTCTGGGGGATGGTAAATTCCGGAGGGGAAGGCAGGGACCTCAGCAGATATAGGCCTCCATCTTGCATCGCCATGTGGCAGGATGCCAGAACCATCAATAGCTAACTTTGGAAGAAAGCATCTTTGATGGTGCCTTGATATTGACATTTCATGGCCTCAGAACTGTCAGATTTTCCACTAATAAAATTCCCATTAATAAAGCCAACCCATTCCTGGTACTTTGCATTAGCAGCCCTTTGGCAAACTAAGACACATGGTAATAAGAAAGTTATTTTTTAATACATTTTACTTTTAGAATAGTTTCGGATTTACAAAAAATTGCAATGATGTTAGAGATTTCCCATATACTTCTCACCTAGTTTCAATGATTATTAATATCTTAAATTAGTGAGGTGTATTTGCCACAATTAAAAGCCAATACCAATACATTATTATTAACTGAAGTCCATGCTTTACATGGATTTCCTTAGTTTTTAACTAACATCATTTTCCATTCCAGGATTACATCCAGCATACAGCCTTTTATTTAATATTAATGTTTCCCTAGGCTCATCTTGGCTGTGACACTTATCCACACCTTCCCTATTTTTGGTCACCTTGTGAGTTTTGAGTATAGTCAGGATCTGGGATTTTTCTGGTGTTTTTCTCATGATTAGAAACACAGTAAGGGTACATGCTATCAAAATGACTTATCACAGTTAACACTGACCTTAATCATCTGGCTGAGGCTTTGTTTCAGATTAGACACTGTAAAGTTGCCCTTTATTTCCATACTCCTCCTTTCTATAACTAACTCCTTGGAGGATGCCATGATCTGCAGCCCACACCTAAAGACTGGATGTTAGGCTACACCTCTTTGAGGGTGGGGTATCTACATAATTTGTTTGGAATTCTTCTGCATGAAGAATTGTGTATTAGCAACACTTTTAATTTATTCAGTCATTTATATCATTATGGATGTTGTCAAATTTTTCAAGTCCATTGATATATCATAATATATTTCTGTTTTAGTGTAATGATGTTGATTTTATATTGATATCGAGTGTCAAATCAGGCTTGCATATCTGGAATAAATCCCACTTGGTTGTTGTGTTTATATACTTTGTGGAATTCAATTGCTAATATTTTGTTGAAGATTTTTGGGTCTAGGTTCATGGGAGATATCTGTCTTCCTTTTTAAATATATTTATCTGATTTTTATAAATATATAAAAAAAATTTCCTTTTTAAAATATATCTATCTGGTTTTGCTATGAGGATAATGCCAGACATAACATGACTTAAGAAGAGTTTCTTCTTCTATTTTCAGGGGAATATTATAGCAAGAGGGTATCATATCTTCATTAATGTTTGGTAGAATTTACCAGTAAAACTATCTGGACCTTATGTTTTATTCCTTGGAAGATTACTAATTATTGATTCAACTTCTTTATTAGACATAAGCCTGTTCAGATTATCTTTTTCTCCTTGTGTGAGTTTTGATATTTTTTTGTCTTTCAAGGAATTGGCACATTTCACGTAAATTATCAAATTTGTGGAATAGTGGTTCATGGTATTCCTTTACCAATTTAATCTCCATGAGATAAATAGTCATGATCCCTCTTTCAATTCTGATATTGGTTTATTTATGTCTTCTAACTTTTTTGCTTAGTTAACCTGACTAGTGCTTTACCAATTCTTCTGATCTTCTCAAAGAATCAGATTTTGTTTTCTTTTTTTTTTCCTGTTTGCAATTTTATTGATTTCTATTATAATTTTTTTATTTCTTTTCTTCTGCTTGCTTTAGACTTAAATTGCTTTCCTCTTCCTAGTTTCTTAAGATGATGCTTAAATTATTGATGTTAGCTCTTACTTTTTCTAATATAAAGATAATGCTATAAATTTCCCTCTAGTCATTGTTCTTGCTGCATCCCACAAATTTTGATATATTTTCATTTTCCTTTAGTTCAAAATACTTTATAAATTATCTTAAGACTTCTTCTTTGATTCACAGATTCTGTAAAAGTGTCCATTAACTCTCGAAAATATTTCGGGATTTTCCACCTTTCTTCTGTTATTGACTTGTAGATTAAAACACAAGGAACTGTTTGATGAACTTGTAAAACAAATTCAAAGTTGAATTATCAGGCTGGTGGCTTTACCCAGAATTCAGTTAAAATGGCCCAGTGGATGATTCAGCAACCATACAAAGCATCAACATTTTTGGATGCATTGGAATTGATAAATTTGGGGATATCCTGGATCAAAAAGCTGAAGAAGCCCATGTGGATGCTCATTACTATGAGCAGAATGAACAGCCACCAGGGGCTTGTGCTGCATGTATCACTGATGACAACAGATCCCTTGTAGCTGATCTTGCTGCTACCAATTTCTATGAACAGAAAAAACAACAACAACAACAAAAAAACCCCTTGATTGGAGAAAAACTGGATGTTGGTAGAGAAAGCAAGAGTTTGTTATACAGCAAGGTTTTTCCTACAGTTTTCCCAGAATCAGTATTAAAAGTGGCTCACCATGCTTCTGAAAACAACAGAATTTTCACTTTAAATCTGTCTGCACCGTTTACTAGCCAGTTCTACAAGGAACAATTGATGAACATTATGCCATATTTTGACATACTTTTTGGAAATGATATAGAAGCTGCTCCTTTTGCTAGAGAGTAAGGCTTTGAGACCACAGACATTAAAGAGATAGCTAAAAGGGCACAGGCCCTGTCAAAGGTGAATTTGAAGAGGCAGCAAATGGTAATCTTCACCCAAGGTAAAGATGACACTGTAATGGTTACAGAAGTGAAGTCCACACTTTTACTGTCTTGCATCAAGACCAGAAAGAAATTGTTGACACCAATGGAGCTGGAGGTGCATTTGCTGGAGGTTTTCAGTCTCACCTGCTCTCTGAAAAGCCCCTAAATGAATGCATTAATGCTGGCCATTGTGCAGCAAGCACCATAATTCAGGAAACTGGCTGTACCTTCCCTGAGAAGCCAGACTGCTACTGATGGAAGAGTAGGAAACCCAAGACCAAGAAGACAGACACTGCCCTGATTACTTCCTTCCTTCCTGAGAATTCCCATATTAATAAAGAAGAAAATTGTCTGCCATATTTTCCTACTATAAAAATATTCAGCCTTAATTTAGAGGGTACAGTAATGCTCAGTAGAATTTTTATTCTCTCAACAGCTTATAATGTTTTTTTTCCATATCTTGATATTGCTACATAAATATCAATTAAACATAGAAAAGCATTTCAATAGAAATTTTTATTTCATTTTGAATTATTTTGTAAATTCATTTGTATTTAGCAAATTGATCAGGATTTTTTTTTTTTTTTACATTTCTGCTTTGAATGCAGATGCATTCAAAGTGGGGAGTGGGTGTAGCTCAATGGTTTAAGCACCTGCTTCCCATGTACAAGGTCAAAGGTTCAATCCTTGGTACTTCCTAAAAAAAAAAAAAAAAAAAGCAAAAACAAAAAAAAACAAAGTAAGTAATCCTAATGTCAAACTTTAGCTTTTTATACAAGTATTTTAATTTAGGAGTATGTGTGTGTGCATATATGTATGTATACATGTAGATATATCTATATAGACATAAACATATAAATGTACTTATAAATACCACATATATACATGATAAATGGTTAGATGAGGTACAGAAATTTTTATCTTGCCAAGCTGTGTTGAATAATCTCTGCAATGTGAACTCAAGCATATAATAAACTTTGGATAATTAATTTCCCAGATTTTAAGTTGTATTGCAATATAAAAATAATAATCTTATACTTACGAATCTCTGTAATTTGATAAAATAAAAATAAAAACTTGTCATATAAAAAAAAAATTTTTTTAAGTATGTCACCAAAAGACTGGTTTTACAAGAGATACTAAAGGGAGTGCTGCAACCTGAAAGGAAAAGACAGCAGAGAGAGGCCTAGAGAAGAGTGCAGAAATGGAAATTATTTTTCATAACGGTAAGAAAAAGGGTAAAATGACAGATAATAGTATGATAGGTAAATGGAAATCAAAACATATAATGGACAAAGTAAGTAATGCCTTACAGTAATATCATTATATGTTACTAGATTGAACTCCCCAATCAAAAGACACAGACTGGAAGAATGTGTTTTAAAAAATCAGCTATCCATATGTTGCCTAAAAGAGACCCACCTTACATGCAAGGACAGAGTAGACTGAAAATAAAAGACTGTAAAAAGATATTCCACACAAACAGTAGCTGGAGTAGCAATATTAGTATCAGACAGACTTTAAACACAAAACTGCTTTAACAGATGAAGAAGGACATTATATGTTAATGAAAGGAGTAATTCACCAAGAAGATACAACAATAAAAAATATTTATGCACCTATCCAGGGTACCCCAAAATACAGGAAGTAAACACTTGCAAAACTGAAGTGAGAAATAGATGTCTCTGTAATAATAGTTGAAGACTTCAAGAAACATTCTCATTTTTTAATAGAACAACCAGATAAAGGATCAATAAAGAAACAGATGACTTGAATAATATGATAAATAAACTAGACCTCACAGACATATATAAAACGTTGCACCCCCAAAAAGCAGTACATACATTCTTCTCAAGTGCTCATTGATTTTTCTCCAGGATAGACCATATGTTGGGTCACAAAACAAGACTCAAAGTATTTAAAAAGATTGAAATTATACAAAGCACTATCTCTGATCATAATGGAATGAAGCAGGAAAACAACAACAGGTGAAGAAAGGGAAAACTCAAAACTACATTGAGGTTAAACAACACATTCTTAAAAATCAGGGTGTCAAAGAAGAAGTTGTGAGAGAAATCGGTAAATAACTAGAGACAAATGAAAATGAGAACACAACATATCACAACCTAAGTGATGCAGTGAAGGCAGTACCAAGAGGGAAATTTATAGCCCTCAACACTTACATTAAAAAAGAAGAAAGAGGTAAAAATTAAAGACCTAAATGAACACCTTCAGGAACTAGAAAAAGAACAGGGAACTAATCTCAAGGTAAGCAAAAGGAAAGCAATAACAAAGATTAGAGCAGAAATATATGAAATATAGAACCAAAAAAAAAAAAAAAAATAGAGGGAATCAACAAAACCAAAAGTTGTTTCTTTGAAAAGATCAGCGAAATTGGCAAACCCTTAGCCAGACTGAAAAAGAAAAAAGAGAGATGATACAAATAATAAAATCAGAAACAAGAAGAGAGATATTACTACTGACCCCACAGAAATAAAATATATCATAAGAGGGTACTATGAATGACTGTATGCCAACAAACCAGGCAATGTAGATGAAATGGACAAATTTCTAGAAACACATGTACAACCTACAGTGACCTGAAAAGAAATAGAGGCCTCAACAAACAAATCACAAGCAAGAAGATTGAAATAGTCAATAAAAACTTCCCAAATATGAAAATCTCAGGACTAGATGAATTCTAACAATCATTCAAGGAAGAATTAATACCAATCTTGCTCAGACTCTTTAATAATAATAATAATAGGAGGGAACACTACGAAACTCATTCTTTGAAACCAACAGTATCCTAATACCAAAGCCAGATAAAGATAACATGTAAAAAGAAAATTATAGACCAATTTCTCTAATAAATATAAGTCTAAAAATCCTCAATCAAATATTGCTAATCAAATCCAAAAGCACATTGAAAGAATTATACATCATGATCAAGTGGGTTTTATCCCAGGTATGCAAAGGTAGTTCAACACAAGAAAAGCAATCAATGTAATACATCACATTACTAAACTGAGGAAGAAAAAGCACATGCAAATCTTGATTGATGTGGAAAAGCATTTGACAAATTCCAACATCCTTTCTTGATGAGAACTCTCTGAAAGATAAGAATAGAATAATATGTTCTCAACATGATAAAGTTCATATATGTAAAACCCACAGCTATCAATGTACTCAATGGAGAATGATGAAAGCTTTCCTGCTGAGACTGGAAACAAGACAAGGATCCCCACTGCCATTGCTGCTATTCAAAATTGTGCTAGAAGTTCTAACCAGAACAATTAGGAAATAAAGAGATATATAAGATATCCAAATATAAAAGGAAGAAGTAAAACTTTCACTATTTGCTGATAACATGATCCTATATCTAGAAAATATTGAAAAATCTCCAACATAGCTACTAGAACTAATAGGCAATTTTAGCAAAGTGGAAAGACACAAATTAATACACAAAAATCAGTAGTGTTTCCATATACTACTGATGAACAATCTTAGGAAAAAGTCAGGAAAAAAAACAACAACATTTACTTTAGAGACTAAAAGAATCAAATATTTAGGTATAAACTTAAACAAGGACATAAAGGAACTGTATTTAGAAAAACACAAAACATTGCAAAAAGAAACCAAAAAAGACTTAAAACACATGGAAGGACATTCCAGGTTGATGGACTGGAAGACTAAATGTCATTAAGATGTCAATTCTATACAAATTTTTCTAGATATTCAATGCAATCTCAATAAAACTTCCAACAGCCTTTTTTACAGAATTGGAAATGCCAATTATCAAATGTATTTGGAAGGGTAATAGGTACCGAATAGCCAAAAATATCTTTAAAAAGAAGAACAAAGTTGGAGAACCCTCACTTCCTGACTTTAAAGCATAGTACTTAGCTACAGTGGTAAAAACAGCATGGTACTGACCAACAGATTAACCAGTGGAATGGAATTGAGTGTTCAGAAATAGATCCTCAAATTTATGGCAAAGTGATTTTTTTCAAAGCTGCCAAGCCACCCAACTGGGACAGAATAATCTGTTCATAAATAGTGCTGGAAGAACTGGTTATCCACATCCAAAAGAAAGATGGAGGACCCTTATTTCACCCTTTATACAAAAATTAACTCAAAATGGTCAAAGACCTAAATATAAAAGCTACAACCATAAAACTCCTAGAAGAAAATGTAGTGAAACTTCTTCAAGATCTTGTGGTAGGCAATTTTCTTAAGCCTTACACCCAAAGCATGAGCAATGAAAGAAAAAAACTGATAAATGGATTCACCTCAAACTTAAACACTTTTGTGCTTAAAAAGACTTTGTCAAGAAAGCAAAAAGGTAAGTTACTCAATGGAAGAAAATATATGGAAACCACATTTCTGATGAGGGTTTGATATCCATGTTATATAAAGATGTCATACAACCAAATGATAAAAAGACAAACAAGCCAATTAAAAAATGGACCAAAGACTGGAATAGACATTTCTCCAAACAGGAAATACAAATGGCCAAAAAGGACATGAAAAAATGTTCAACGTCATTAGAATTAGAGAAATGCAGATCAAAACTACACTGAGAAATCATTTCATACCTTATAGAATGGCTATTATTAAAAAAAACAACAACAGAAAACTATAAGTGCTGAAGAGGATGTGGAGAAATAGTTACAGTCCTTCATTGTTGGTAGAAATGTAGAATGGTGCAGTTCTGTGCAAGACAGTTTGGCAGTCTTCAAGAAGCTAGATATAGAACTTCTGTAGGATCCAACAATTCCTCTATTATAATATATCCAGGAGATCTGAAAACTGTGACACAAACAGACATTTGCTCACTAATGTGCATAGCAGTGTTATGCACAATTGCCAAAAGATGGAAACAACTTAAGTGTCCATCAACCAATTTCTTCTTTATTATTACTCTTTTCCTGGGTTTCATATACAACATTAGGCTCAGTGAGACTGCCTTCTCTTCACTCCTTTTTGAGACAGACACTGGAATCAAGAGTAAAAAAAGTGACCAAGTCTCAGATCTAAAGAATGGACATTTAGGCTGACTATGTGAGGTCACCAGTGGTCTGGTTTCCCTGGGTATGATTCTTCTGTGTCTTTGAAAGTCTTTTCTTTTCCCATATGACTGATATGGAGAGAGGGTCTGGGAGTAATTTGTCAAAGGACCATGGAGGAGGAAGCATCGGTCTTGAAGATTTTTCACCAGTTCATTGGGTAGATAGGGAGAGATATTCTATGTTTTCAGCAATTCCAAAAATATTCATTTTGGGCCTTGTTGTGACATAGAGTTGAAGGAAAAAAATCTTTCCCCTCTGGATCTACTAAACTAGTGGTGGAAATAAATTTTACACACAAAATGGCACAATTAATTTTGTAAGTATTAATTGCCCTGAGTACTATGATAGAAAATTTTAGGGTGTTATGAGGGAACATGATGAGGAAATGAATTTATATTGAGACCATGACATTCCATTGGAGAAGTGATCTTAAAGATAGGATAAGTTCTAATCACATGAATTCAGGGTTAGAGGAAGATGTTCTTAAGGATAAAACACTGTGGTCATCCAATAAACTGGAAGAAGACATATGCACCCGAATACAGAGCAGTTGCCTGTAGGGGAGAATCTAGAAAAGTGAGTATATATAGAATTTTATGCCAAAAAATGGCATAAAAATACATAATGCTTCATTGAACATCATCCTGTATAAAACTTTTTTTATTTTCCGCTTTATTTTGGATTATTTCCCTTGGCTACATTCTTTGAAGTGGAATTATTGGATTAAGATTACAAACTCTTTAAGGCATCTAATATATAGTACCAAATTTCTTTCTGAAGATGTAAAAACAAGGTATAATCTAAATAAGAGCATGTTAAATTTTAAAATTTAAAGCAGATGTTAAACATATTTAGATATGATCTATACAAAAATATCTGATTGTCAGAAGGAAATGCTATAAAGGATATAGGGGACTGAGACCTTATTTAAGCTGACATTAAAATAGTTTCAAAATTGATCAGTGACTCAGTCAATATAGGAGTAACAGGAGAGAAGAGGAAGGGAAAGATTCAGGAAGTACTAAAAAACTGGAACTGAACAGATTTTACAACACCTGAGTTTTTTATTTTTTCCTTTGGCAAAATCTTTCCTTTACAAGGTAGATTATGGGAAATTTCTTTGGTTGGGAGTAGCAGCTGAAAAAATGAAGCAATTATTTCAGTTTAGGACTCTTCAGTTGAAATATCAAAGGGACATCTAAGTGGAGATGTCCAGTAAAGACTTGTAATATCAAGTAAGACTTTGTCAATTGAGTTTGTAATTTGAGGAGAAAAGAATTTTCTATAAATACAGAACTAGGATGATCCATATATATATTTAGAAGTGTATTTCAAGAAAAATTTTGCATGCTATTTCCTCATCTTGCCAGAAAAAGATGATTTCCAGAAATTGTCATTACAATTTTAGAGTGTGGTCAAAAATATTCTTTTTGAAATAGTTGAGTAAATAATCAAATACAAGTGTGTTATGTGTTGTGATGGATACATACACACTATACTATAGGAAGCTTTTGCCCAATGAGTTTTAACATTTTTAAAGAGGTAACAAAACAAAACTAAGCAAAAAATTAAAAAAAGTAAATAAAGTGCTAGCAAGGAGAAAAGAGAGAGAGAGAGATAATGCTAAGGGATGTCAGAGGAGCAGTGGTCATTGAAGACCACGTGACCAAAGGAAACTCAAAGATTAGATTCAATATCACATGAATTTGATCATGACTAATATTTGGCTAGTCATAGAAGATGGAACATCTAGAAAGCAAGAAAAGTATTCCAGATGGCCATAGTGAAGGCTTAATGTTAAGAGAAAGAAGGAGATATGGTTGGGGAATGATGGTGAAAGATTTAAAGTGTAAAAGTTTTCTCAAGATAAATTACACACAGGGAGTAGAGGAAGGATGACTGAGATCACAGCACTCTGCATGTCAGCTCAGGATGCGGTCTTAAAAAGAAAACGCACTCAACCTTTTGTCTGATTTTGCTCTCCTACTAAATAGGGATTATGTTATATAGGTCGTATAAATAAGGGGAAAGTTAACTAATGATCCACAGACTACTACATTTAAATATGCCTGAAGTAGCACTATGTGGGTGAGTTATAGTCACCTCTGTTACAATATTTGTTTTAAACTGACATTCACTGGAACATAATATTATGTAGCCAAGCTCAATATATTATAACATAAGTCATTTCCCAAAATAGAAAAACTACAGAGAAGTAATCAATATCTAAAGAGTCAATTCAGTTGGCATCTATCCAACCAACTAGAGAGTTTGAATGTTAGTGCTTGGGAACATAGATCATTCACAAGTTTCATGAGAGCCAGTATTATATTGGATAAATGGTCTAGAAGAAAGTTGAACTTAGTAACATTAGGACAATATATCTTACAGGCAAAGGTATTGGGCTGTATATAAATATGACACATTTCCAAGGGCATGTAGTTTCCACCTCTGAAAGAAACAGTGTATTTATTTCTTTAATAAATTTTAATCATAGGCAAATATTTTCAAATTTATCCAGTGTGAATTTTTCTGTTTATATGTTCTTGGATGTTATATCAAAAGTGTTGTTTCAAAATAGGCACTGAGGTCAATGCCACTCGGAAGTGACATAGGAGGATTAAAATTTCTTCTGGTTACAGGTGGCTGACAGAATTAGGAATTTAAATTTATATCAACACATCTTCTGTCCATGAAAAATATAATTTTGTTATGTTTTCCTTTTCCTCCCTTTAATATCTAGTTATTATAGGCCTATATATTGCATGTTACCCCTTTGAGGAGGTTAGAATAGACCATCTGATTTGACAAAAGGGAGGGAATGTTAATGGCCAAGAACTTGGGCTCTATGATCTGAATTAATTTCTACCCTCTGCTCTGCCACTATAGTCTCACTTTTTCAATTTGATAAAATTAAGATAAAAATAGTACCTACCATAGAAGTTTTGGTAAGATCGTCAGAGTTAATGCAAGTAATAGGCTTATATGAGAATCTGGAACATAACTGATTAATAATTTTGATTTTTTAGCTAGAGGGATTATTCTCCTTGATATGATTTGTTTGCATGTTTTATTTTGTAATTGTAGCTACCACAAAGTCATTTACTCAATGCCACTGAATCTGTTAAGGGCATAGGAACATCCTGTATGAGAACTCTTTTAACTCTGGAACAACGTCATGCTGTTAGAATATAGATTGGAGTCAAAACTAGGGTTATACTAAACATTGTGGTTTTAGTTCTGTAATAACTAGTTGTCCATTGTGGCTAAGTCATTATTTTTTTAAACTAGTTACTATTAATATATGAATATGCAAATAAAATTCTCTAATCAGGGCATCTTTCCCTTACTAGCCTTTTTTTCATCCAGGTATCTAGAACAGTGATTTTCAACAGGTACTGCTCAGAGACTTAAGGTAATATGGACTGAATCATGTCCCAGCTAAAGTCATGTTCAAGCCCCAACCCCAAGTCCTGTGCCTATAAACCCATTTCTAATAGGATCTTTGAAGATGTTATTAGTTAAGGTAAGACCAAACCAGTTTGGGCCTTAATCAAATATTACTGGAGTCCTGATAAGCAGAGGAAATTTGGATACAGTAATAGGAGATGGTAGGGGACAGATGATAAGAGGCAGAGATTGAGCTATGGCTTGCCAGCAAGCCACTAACATAATACTGCAGACTTGGTAGAAAGCATGGCTTCTTGACACCTTGATTTTGAACTTCTATTCTCCCAAACTGTGAGACAATAAATTACTGTTGTTTAAGTCAACCAATCTGTGTTACTTGGCTGCAGCAGCTCTGGCAAATTAAGATATCAAGTTTCCATGGAGTCTCCAAAAATAATACAATGGAAAAGAAGGGTAGAGATTGGGAAAGTCCCTGAATTTAAGGTATGAAGTGACTGACTTCTTTTGTTTCAATTTGAGTAATTCTATTTCCATCTCTTTATGCATCTTGGGCTTCCATGGAAGATTTCATTGACTAGTAGATTCTGTGACAAAACGAAACATCCAAATACCTCATCTTCAACCATTTTCTCAGTGTTTATCCTAATAAAACTTGTATTTGAAACAAGTGAGGCAAACCTTATGAACACTATGACCTTTACTTAAATTTCAGTTCACTCAATATGTAATACTCACTTTTTAAATGCACATATTATGTGTGTTATGATTTTAGTTTTGCAATAAAAGAAAATGGAAGAAAAACTTTAGTTTTTAGACTCAAGATCTTAGACTTTCATTACAAAAAATAAAACATGGAAGAGACTGCTCTAAAGCACAATCATCTACATAGAGGGCTTAGTCATTTGAATGGACGATTCCATTTTACTATATAATTCACTTTCCAGCTGATCTCATTCAGAGTCTTCGCTATAAATATCATCCATCTGCTATTGACTTTCAAATTTAAATCTCCTACCTTGACTTAGTATTTGGACTCAAAAGTAACTTAGATTACTTCCTACTAGACAGCTCCATTTGGAAATATTGTCAGAATTTCAAAATTAGCATAAAATTAAATCTAGCTCCTGACCCACCTCAACCACCACCCTACCCAATTTCTTTTCCCAGACAGTCCTCATGTCACTGAAAGTCAGATACATCCTCCCATTTAAAAAAATCTTAAATAATTCCTGACTCATGTCTCATTCTCACAATTCACATTAAATCTGTCACATATCAGGTATCTTTACATCCAAGGATATCCAGAACCCAGTGCTTTTCACAAGTTCCATGCTAAACTCCTAATCAAGCCACCATCATCATTACCCTGGATCATATATTAGGTGACTAGTCTCCTTGCTTCTGCCCATTCCCCCATTCAGGCTATTTTCAAACAATAGCATATGTAATATCCCTCCTTAACTCAAAACCCTCCATTTATTCCCTTCTCAGTCAGACTAAAAGCCAAAGCCTCTGCAATAACTTACAAAAGTCTTCATGGTTTGGTCCTCACCTATCATTTGACTTCATCTCCTCCTTCTTACTTCCATTGTACTTGCTCGATTCTGTCATAGTGGTCCACTTGATGATGTTCAAATGATACAGGCAACACCCTGCCTCAGGGTGTTTGCACATGCTCTCTGTACACTTGAACACTTACCCTTCTTATAGCTGCATGTCTCATTCCTTTATCTTCTTCAGCAATTCACTCAAATGTCATCTTTACTCTGAGGTCAGCTCTGTCCCCTTTCTTATTTTAAACTGCAAGACTCCCCACCCTTTCCCAGCACTCCCTATTCTTTTCTCCCACTCTATTGTTCTTCATACTGTACATTTTATTTGTTAATTTACTTTAATTAGAATATAAGCACAACTAAAATATAAGCTAAATAACACACACATACATATATATATATATATATAAGATTTGTTTCTGACATTCAGACATTCAAAGATTTTAAAGTTAGGAGAATGTTTATATAATATTGATAATGTGACACAATATTTAAATTGTGTATTTAAATGTTATATATACATGTACTGGGAGATTGTAAGGGGCTCACCTGAAAGCTGGCAATCAATAAAGGCTTCATGTAAGCAGTAGTAATTAACCAGGACTTGAATGCTAAGTGATATCTATATGAACTTTGAAGTTGTGGGAAAGGCATTCTAAAAGGAAAAATATTATAAGCAAAAATACAGAGAAGGGAGATAAGTATATTTGAGAAAGATGAGCTGTCTGGATTATTTAAAGCAGTGATTTTAGGGGGTTGATTTAAGAGTGGAGTAACCTTGTCAAACTCCTATATTACCTTCACCCCTCACCCAAGTCCTCACATAGCCTTTCACCTTAAATAAGGATCATTGCCACAGGGAGCTACTCTTTCTGATACAAGTGTGACATATTCATCTGACTTGCTGAGGCATGGGGACAACATTAATATAATATAAGGTTTGTTCAGAAATAAGATGAGGATTCTAGTAAGACTTAATTACTAAAAGTCTTTAAACCTGGTAAAAAGGGTTTGGGATTTCCTGAATAAGGAAAATTAAATTGAATAAAATTAAGTATTCTTCATTAACATGTCAATTTTTATTCTTAAATTATATTTAAACATAATAATAATGGCTAAGTTTAGAGTATATTTCTATTTGATTAGGAAGCAAATGTATTCATTTATGATGCCCTTGCCACCCAATATATTATTCTTTGAGACAAACAAATAACTTTCAAAAGCCATATTTGGGTAGCCAATTTTAATAATAGATTCTTACTGCTTTATTTCCAGTTAAAAATTACTCATTTTCAGTTATTGTTTGTACAATAAATGTTACTATAGTCCAACTGTCTTTGCCCCTTCATATTGAAACTTTATGCTGCAGGCCACTTTTCTCTAGTCTTTGAAAATATTATCTTCTTTAAAATGATAGCTTTAGTTAATAGTATTCATTCTGCTCATAAATTATACCAACTGAAACTTCTCTAAAATAGAAAAAAAAGTGGAAGTTCAAGTTAACAAAGTGTTATTTAGATTCTCTGTTATTCTATTTCTTCAGCAGTCTCCATATTCTGAGTAGACTATAGGACTTTAGCAATAGTATTTATTTACCAGATAGTATTTACACAGTTACCAGAATATCCCTGAATGGGTTTCAACTTTACATAGAAATTCAAGTTCAGTATTAGACACTGACCTCTTTCAGAAGACATGCAAATGCAGAACTAAGTTCTGATTTTTATCATAAGACTTTTAAGAGGGATTCTTATTCAAGGATGCCCATTCTCACCACTGTTTTTCAACATCGTACAGGAAGTTCATGCCAGAGCAACTGGGCAAGAAAAAGAAAAGACATCCAAATTGGAAAGGACGAAGTAAAACCATCCGTATTTGTATATGATATGGTCCCATATACAGAAAATCCTGAAAAATCCACAACAAAATAACTAGAGCTAATAAATGAATTCAATAAAGTGGTGGGGTACAAGATCAATGCCCCAAATCAGTAGTGCTTCTATAAATAAGAGATGAACAATAGGAAGAAATATGAAAAAAAAATTCCATTCACAATAGCAACTAAAAATCTAGGAATAAATATCTAGGAATAAATCTACCCAAGGATGTAAAGGCCTTATGCATAGAAAACTATAAAACATTGCTAAAAGAAGTCTAAGAATACCTCATATGTTGAGAGACTAAATATCATTAGGAAGCCAATACTACCTAAAGCAGTTTTTAGATTCAGTTCAACACAATCCCAATTAAAATTGCAACAACCTGTTCAGGGAAAGTTGCCCTGAATAGCTAAAGCCATCCTGAAAAAGAAGAATGTTGGATATCTCACATTTACCAATAATAAAACTTGTTACAAAGCCACAGTAATAAAAAAGCAGGTACTTGCACAAGGACAGGCATATAGACCAATAGAATAGAATTGAGAGCTCAGAAATTGACCCTCATATTTATGCCCCAATGATTTTTGACAAAATGGCAAAGAGCATTCAATTGGGAAAGAATATTCTTTCAGCAAATGGTGCTGAGTAAACTGGATTGCCATTTCAAAAACAAAAAAGAAAAAGCAAGAAAGACCCCTACCTAACACCATATACAAAAATCACCTAAAATAGATCTAAGACCTAAACATAAGAGCTAGAACTATCAAATTCCTAGAGGAAAACATCTTCAGAACCTTGTGTTAGACTATTGTTTCTTAGACTTCACACCAAAAGCACAGGCAACAAAAGAAAAAATAGATGAATAGGACCCCATCAAAATTAAAATAAACTTTTGTTCCTCAAAGGACTTTTTGTGAAAGTAAAATGACAACCTACACAATGGGAGAAAATATTTGGAAATGACATATCTGATAAAGGTTTAATATCCAGAATATATAAAGAAATCCTTCAACTTAACAACAAAAAGACAAACAACCCAATTCCAAAATGGGCAAAAGACTCGAATAAACATCTCTCCAAAGAAGATATACATTTTTCCAAAGCCTGTGAAAAGATGCTTAATATCATTAGCCACCAGGGAAATGTAGATCAAAGCCACAATGAGATACCATTTCACACACATTAGAATGGCTACTATTAAAAAAACTGGAAAACAACAAATGTTGGAGAAGATACGGAAAAATAGGAAGACTCATTCATTGCTAGTGGCAATGTAAAATGGTATAACCACTATGGACCACAGTTTGGCATTTCCTCAGAAAGCTAAGTATAGAAATATTACATGATCCAACAATCCTACTACTAGGTATTACCCAAAAGAATTAAAAGCAGGGACTCAAATCGATATTTCCGTTCTGATATTCATAGTGGAATTATTCACAACTGTCAAAAGATGGAAATAATCCAAGTGTCCATCAACAGATGAATAGATAGAGAAAACGTGGTCTAAGTATATAATGGATTATTATTCAGTTGTAAAAAGGAATGAAGTTCTGCTACATGTGACAACATGGATGAAACTTGAAGACATCATGTTGAGTGATGTTAGCCAGACATAAAATGACAAATAATTTATGATCTTACTTATTTAAAAAATTAGAATAAGCAAACCAATAGAGTCATAATCTAGCATATAGGTTACCAGAGTGAGGGTGTGGATAGGGAATGGGAAGTTAAGGCTTAAAATGTACAGGGTTCCTATTTGGAATGATGAAAATATTTTGGAAATGGATAGTGGTGATGGTAGCACAACGTTGTGAATGCAATTAACAGCACTGAAATATAATATTGGATATGATTAAAAGAGGAAATGCTATATTGTATATATAGTAACAATTTTAAAAAGCCTTGTGGAACTAACTATACAAACAGTGAACAGTAAGTTAAGCCATGGACTTTAGTTAATAGCACAATTATAAAACTGTGCTATTATCAATTATAACAAGTGTTCCACACCAATGGAAAGTGTTGGTGGTCGGGTGGTATATGGGAATCCTGTATTTTATGCATGATTGTTCTATAAACCAACAACTTCTCTAATAAAGGAAAAAGAGTTTACCTTTGAAATAAAAAAGCGGAGTCTTATCACAAGATGATAAAATACCAGAAAATAATGGCCTTGAACGTGAGGCCTTAAACTTGAAGTCAGTGAACATTCTGTTATTACCTGGGAATTTCAAGTGTAAAGAAGCTCATCAAGGCTAATAAAGCCATGTATGATGTCCATTTGAGTACTATAGGATGAGGAGAGAGCTGGGGATGTGCAAGACCTTTCAAAGTATACGTGTGTGTGTGTGTATGTGTATGTATGTGTGTGTGTATATATATATCTTGGGCCCAACTTGTGATTTGTAGACAAGTCCAGGTAATGTGTGTCCTGCATTAGGGCCACCCAGTAGATCCCATCCTAGAGCAGCTACAGCACAACCTACCTGTAAAGCCATGGTAATAAGCCCATAAATGAAGGACCAAGACTAAAAAGAATACAGGAACATGCAAGAAACAGAGTATAAAATAAAATAGTGTCTTGGACACTGTGAAAATCCAGGGTCCTATTTCTAAGATAAGAATAGATTTAATAGCATGGAAAATTGGGGCGAAAATTTTTGAAATACTCAATTCGGTCACTTTTATTGCTTCCTGACAAGGAAAAGGATTGATCCTCAAGTCTGAAGGAGAGTTAAACTTTCAGGGATATAGAGGGAAGTTCGACCTATGGAATTAATGCAGATAAACCATTAGAGGGGTGGATGATTGAAGCGGTACATATTGGCTGTGTGCTGATGTCCAATATGGATTAAGATAATATTTACTGGACCCATGAACAATTAGGAAGATCCTGAAGCCACCTAAGCCAGAGATCAAGATTGTGTCCCAGACTGAGATTGTGGCCATGGGAAAGAATGGATGCCCTTGAAGGAATTATAGAGCCAAAGGTCATTTTAAGGAACGCAGGGGGAAAAAAAGTCCCAAAATAGACATTTTTTGGTAACAGTATTAACAAAAGCTATCATTTGCTGATGGGAAAACTGCTTTTATATTTGATTTGTTTTGAAATCTGAGTCTTAGATTAATTAAATAGTAGGCCCAATATAGCACAGTTATTAATTATTTGTTGTGGAGAATATTGGTGCTCTGCCCAGATACTCTTAGACCACTTTTTACTATTTTGATGTGTGTTTGTGTGTGTGTGCATGTGTACTTGCAGCCCCACAAACCCCCGTGTCTTGTATGCTTTGCTTCTAGTAACTAGCCCTTGAGACTTTATTTGTGGGTGTTTTTTTAATTAAGAAGCTGCCTGCACACATAGAGAACAAGGATGCCCAGGAGTTTACACCTCCCAGAGTGGCTCTTAAAAGCCCCATGCCTCAGCATGGGACAGATTCTGAGATGTAATTTGCATTTCTATGCTCTCTTTCTGAGCAAGCTGAGGCTGGAACTTTAAGTGAACTGACACTTGTGACTGCCCTCTTCTCCTTTTCTCTCTCTCTCCTCCCTTCCTGCTGCTCTCACTCCCTCACTGATTATTCCTAGGAACATTACCATGAATCACTTGCTGATGGGTTGTTGACACAGGGCCTGCTTCCGGGGAACTGGATCTGAGAAAGTGGCAGACCCTAACTTGAAACCAGGGCTGTGTCGATCCAACCCCCTCTCCTCAGAAAGCTCGTTTAGCTTCCATAACAAGCCCTGGCTAACCCCACTAGCTCTCTACATTGTGAAAATAGGCAAACTTAAAACAAATAATACCGGTACCAAAAACTTGAAAGATCCAAAACACTAATGTTGAACCACAGTGCTTCCTGGGCAACAGAATAGCTCTCTAGGAAATTATTAGCAGAAGTATTAATTCAGGAATTTGAACGTTTTTTTTCTGGAATCTAATGATTTTCATTTGAGTAGTGGTAAGCTTGAAGCATATACATGACACTCAGATGGAATATGTAGTAGGCATTTGGAAATCAGGATACAATTTGCCAACAAGAAGAAGCAATTTTTTATTAATTACTCTTAGACCTTCATAAGTGGAACCACCAAAACACTAATAAAGTGCATTATATCAATGAATAAGGATGGAATGATAGCAGATTTACCAAATTTAGAGAGCCCAGAAGCTTAAGTTGACAGAATATGAATGGCAACTTGGAAAATGGGTGAAGGGATAGTAGATATCACCCCAAGAGAGCCACAAAGCCCTTTACTTTTTGTGAGTATTTTATCTTTAGCAGAAAAGAAAGCAAGAAAAAAATGAATAAAAACATTACGTTGAAGTAAAATACTTTGTAGTGTATATTTTATTCCTTTCTATTTTTGAAATTTATAGTTGTTTCTAAGACTTTAAAGTATATTTTGATTACATCTACCTTTACCCTAAATGTTCCTAAATATCATTTAAGGTATGTTTAATATTTGTTTATTCTTACAACTAAGTTACTAGATTTTCATTTCCTATAGTGAGTAACATCACTGCCTGGTGATGGTAATATGGATGAGACATCTGGTGGCAGGGGACTTACCCTGAGCCTTAGAGAAGAATGTCTGTGATTGAGTCTTTTAGAAAGTGCATTTGTACAGTAATTGGCCTGATTTTCTCATAGAGTCTATTGCCGTTTTCCATGCATTGAAATCTGTACTTAAATTGTACTGCTGGGTTCATGTAGGGATTCACTCCAGAGTTTAATCATTTAATTAAGCTTTAAAAATATGCCCCATACTTCTCATTACAACCAAGGTCATGTTCCCTGTCCCAACTGGAATAATAACAACAAAAGCAAACCTAGTTGTCAGGCATGCAAACCTTGACTAACAGGGATCCCAGGTTTTCTGTAAAATAATGTGCTTCCAGAAAATAAACCACTCTTCTATATCTATTGCACTGCCTTGTGAGAGAATTCATTTACTGTTTACCTGACCCTTGGGAACATACTGAAGGCCGAATAAAGCCATTAATTTTTCCTTGAGTTTAGTCAGAATATTAAAGATAAGTGACATAGAGAAAAGAAAAGCATGAGAGAAAACATAAGACCAACACTCCAATGGTATATCTCCCTAAGGAATTCTCAGTGCAAGGATCACAGTGAAGCTGGACACTGGGCAATGCATAGAGACTCTTGCTAGTGCTTAGAAAACAGATAGAGCTGCTGAGTCTTAGCAAGAGACACTCGAGCTTGCTGGTCCCACCAGCAGTGATTCTCATTGCCCTCTCAGGGGCCTTCTTGGGGGCCTTCTGGGGGCTGCCTCCACAATTAAGTTGGTATCAGTAGCCTAAAGAAGTGGAAAATCAGGGATGTAACAAATTGTGAGACAAGGCAGGGTATATTACCAGACCTGGAAGTGGACTGCTGCTACAATGGTGCATACAGATTTTATGGGAAAAAATTAAAATATTAAAAAAGCATTGTAAATGCTTGAGCACATCGCACTGCATTCCCACCTGATGAAACAGAAATTAATCACAGCTGTACCATGGTGGAAAAGTACTTAATAAAAATTGCCTCTAAAAATAAAGTTCAACAGTTAAGTGACCAAGTGTCTGTACTGTAAAAAAATGTTCTACTAATTGGAAAAGTTATTTGGATATGATTTTTTTTGCGTCTACTTAAATATAGTACTTCACCTCAGAGAACTCACCAATGAGGCACTCTAAGAGGGGAATAACATTCCTCACGTAGCTTGTGTTCTTTTCTGTTTTAAAATCCTCATCCCTGCCTCCAAGCAAAGGCATGAGGATGTAGAGATGAGTCAGCTATAACCTATGTGCTTATCCTTTTTGTCTGTCCCAGCAAACTTTTCAACCAAAGCAAGGGAATTAACAGTTTCTCCCTCCTCATTTCTCCTCCACATTTTCTTCCTATTATCAAATGGACATTAAAGATCACTGCCCTGCCCATTTAGTTGCTAAGTGTAGTTCCTGCATACTTTCATTTGCGGATTTAGTTCTATCTTCTCCAGATTTCCAAATAATAATTATATTTTTATATCCCTCTCCAGGGTTTATGTCAGATTTTAAACTAGCTCTCAAAGTATCCAAAGCAAACATAAGATCAGCTGCGTCTATCTCAAGACATTTGATGCTACAGCTTTGCAGGTTTGAGTGAGAGAAGCTGATAGCACCAAAGGCCATTAACTTTCTTTTCCAAAATCACCTTTCTCATTAGATTTGAAAAATGTGTTTGAGAACAGCAGCTTATGGCAGTTGACTAGATAAAACTTCAGAAAGATAGTACACACAAGGAAAGGTGAGACAAATTGCAATGATAAGGTATGTCAGCAGAGGGCTGATGCTGCAAGAATACAGTGTCTTTGTATCTGCAGCCATTCATTAGACAAGGTTATGTCAGTGTTGTTGGCAAAGAGAAATGAGGACTCCAATATACCCAGAAGCAGCTGAAAATAATTATGGCTATCTCTGAACTTCTGTATCCATGCCCTCAGACTACTCATTGGCATGTATATGTTCATTTGAAAAATATATATTTGTATATATATTAAGGCATCTATGCTCTCTTGCCTACTCAAGAATGTTGCTCCTGCAAATGAACTCTTTCATGTACTTACTGGATCATCACACACACACACATATATATACACGTACACACATATATATATAGTCATTGATTCATAATCTGAAAATAAGTACTCTCTTCACATTTATAATACTGATGATTTGGCTTCAGAAAAAAAATTTGAATTATTAACTCTGAATAATCATGAAAAGCCAAAGGTGTCCCTTTAGCTTAGGAAACATGATTATGTTTCCAGAAGGGGAAGAAAAAAATAATGCCACTTCAAATGAAAAAAATAATCCTACTTTTCAATTTTAAGTTATATCAGCATACTTGAAAATATCATTATTTTTCAATCATCCTGTGTTTAATCCCTCATTTTTTACCAATGAAGCAGAGATAGATTCATGTTGATAAGGGAAAAATCTGCATAATCTGCCAATAGTACTGGTAATAAGACAGATTTTTATCTGAGTGTTTTGCAATTTCAGGGTCTTAAGATCAGAGAATTTGAGAGCTGAGCTGAAAGAATCCCTCTTTTGGAAGGGGATATTTGTTCATAAACTTTCCCTTGATAAAGGACTTAGTTTTAGTCTACACACGGATAATAGGAATATGATGGAAAACAATTCTACCTTGGAATGGTAGAACTCTTAAATATGGTTGCAGAAAAGCTGAAAAGACGGGGCAATGTGGCGCCTTGTTGGCATCCTTAAGGAATGGCAGGAGTCAGGTAGATTCAGGATAGCAGCATTGCCTTCCCTCCTTCTGCACGAGGAAGGAAAGGGACTGTGCTGCACATTGCACTTAGCCTAGGAGAAGATCTAATAGCCTGGTTACCTTTTAAACAAGGCAGAAGGCTGACTCATGGGGGTAACAGCTGTGGAGCTCTTCAAGGCCAAACTGCTAAGAGCCCAAGAAACAGACAAGGCAAGTGAATCCAAAGTTATGCATAAATTGAGGCTGATTTTTTTTCTTTAAATTGTACTCATTGTCCAATCCCACCACTCCAATATAAGCACTCTTGACAATGATCTTCAAAATACCAAACCCAATGTTTTATATTTTATTATTTTTTTAAATTCACTGAGCATTTTTGAACTCTTAACTATGTGCTATGGAATTGTGGGGAGATTACTCTGAGTTCTAACCACATGGGATTAAGAAAAAAAAAAAAAAACATTTTATTGTGGTAACATGTGTACAACTCAAAAGTCCCCATTTTAACCACTGACAAGTGTACAATTCAGTGGGATTAATAGCATTCATATGGCTATGCTACCATCACCATCATCTATTACCCAAACTTTTCATTACCTCAGACAGAAACTCTGCACCCATTAGGCAGTAAATTCCATTTCCTTCTCCTCCCACCCTCCACTGTCCCCCAAACACTGGGAACCTGTAATATACTTTCTTTGTTTTCCTTTTTTATTTTATTTCTCCCCCACCCCCACCCCATTGTTTTTGTGCTCGCTGTTAGGTGGCCTCGGGATTCAAGCCCTGGACCTCCCATATGGTAGATGGGAGCCCAATTGCTTAAGCAACATCCATTTCCCTGTAATATACTTTCTTTGAATCTCTTTGAATTTGGTTATTTTAATTATTTCATATAAGTGAGATCATATATTTGTCCTTTTGTGTCTACTTTATTTCACTCAACATGATGACTTCAAGGTTCATCCATGTAGCAGAATTTCATTTATTTTTGTATGGCTGAATAATATTCCTTTGTGTGAGTGTATATACATTCCTATACATATATATGTGTGTATATATATATATATATATATTTGTATGTGTGTATATAGTGTGTGTGTAGTTTATCCACTTATCCATTGATGGGCACATGGGTTCCTTCACCTTTTATCTATTGTGAATAATTTTTCCATGAACATTGGTACAAAAATATCTTTTCAATATCTGAAATATCTGCTTTTAATCCTTTTTGGTAAATACCTGGAAGTGTAATTGTTGGGTGATATGGTAATTCTATTTTTGACATTCTGAAGAATTTCCAAACTGTTTTCCACAGTGGTTCCACCATTTCACAATTTCGCTAACATTGCACAAGGGTTCCAATTTCCTTGAATGCCCCACACTTGTTATTTTGTTTGGTAATAACAGCTTCCTACTGGAAGTGAAGTGCTATCTCATTTTGGTTTTGATTTGCAATTTACTAATGATGATATTGAGCATCTTTTTATGTACTGATTGGCTATTGTATATCTTATTTGGAGAATTGTCTGTTCAAATCCTTTGCCATTTTTAAATAGGGTTATTTATCTTTTTGTTATTGAGCTATAGCAGTTCTTTTTATATTCTGGATATAAAACCCTTATTAGTTATATATGTTTGCCACTATTTTCTCCCATTCTGCAAGTTGTTCACTATCTTGATAAAGTCCTTAGATGTACAAAGGTTTTTAATTTTAATAAAGCCCATTTTATCTATTATTTTCTTTTGTGCTATGATCTTGGTATCATATCTAAGAAATCACTGTCAAATCCAAAGTCATAAAAGTTTTCCCCTTTCTTTTCTCCTTTTAGTTTTATGGATTTAGCTCCTATGTTTAAGTCCTTGATCAATTTTATTAAGTTTTTTTGTTTGTTGTGAGGTAGGAGATCTAACTTAACTTTTTTTGCACACGGACATCCAGTTTAACCTGCATCATTTGTTAGAGACCATTCTTTCCCAATTCAATATACTTGGCACCCTAGTCAAAAAGAAGTGGGCCGTAGAGGGTGGGTTCATTTCTGGACTCTTAAGTCTATTCTATTGGTCTATATGTTTATCTTTATGTCAGTATCACACTCTTTTGATTACTGTGGCCTTGTAATATGTTTTAAGATAGGGTAGTGCAATATCTATAACTTTTAACTTCTTTTTCAATATTGATTTGGCTATTTGGGACCACTGAGTTTTCATATAGATTTGAGGATCAGCTTTTCAATTTCTGTAAAAAATGCTGCTGAGGTTTTTATAGGGATGAACCTGAATCTATAGATCACCTTGGGTAGTATAGACACCTTAACAAAATTAAGTCTTCCTATCCATGAAACAGGATGTCTTGCCATTTATTTAAGTCATCTGTAATTTCTTTCAGCAGTATTTTGTATTTTTCAGTGAACAAGTTCTCTACCACCTTGGTTAAATTTATTCCTAGATATTTTATTCTATTAGATAATATTTAAATGAAATTATTTTCTTAATTTCCATTTCAAATTGTTCATTGTTGGTGTACAGAAATACAACTGATTTTTCTGTGTTAATATTGTTGCTTGCCAGTTTGCTGAATTTGATTTTTAGCTCTATTGGTTTTCTTGTGGTTTTTTTGGGATTTTCTTTATAAAGGGCTGTTTTGGTTTGCCAAACAGCTGCCAATTCAAAGTACCAGAAATGGTTTGGCTTTTATTAAAGGTAAATAAATTTGGGGTAAAAGCTTACAGTTTCAAGGCCATAAAAAGTCCAACTCAAGGCACCAGAAGAGGTGCTTTCTCACCAAAGTCAGCTGCTGTGTGATGAAGCAAGATGGCCACTGATCTCTGCCTAGGTCTCTAGGCCTTTTCTTCCAGAGTCTACTGTCATCTCCTGGAGCTTAGCTATGGGCAACTAGGTTTTGGGCTTATCTCCTTCTGGGCCTCCTCTATCAATTTCAGCTGCTCTGTATTCTTCCTGAGTTCAGCTGCACACTATTGGGCATATGGTTCATTTCTCCCTGGGCCTCAGCTCCTTGAGCTTCTTAGGAGCCTCTCTATTTGCAGCTCAGGTATAGGCAAAACTGGATTTTTTTCCTCTCACATAGCAGGATCAAATATGGCATCTCCCTTTTCCTGTGTCTTCATTTTTATCAGATCCAACAAGAGGGCGGAGACTCAACCTGAGTTACACCTCACTGACATAGTCCAGTTGAAAGGGTCTCACACCTACAGGAACAAATTATTTCCCAAACATAATTTTTCTTGTTTTGGGATTCATGAAATAATTCCAAACTGCCACATTGAACCCTCTGAATCCCAAAATAATACATTCCTTCCATATGCAAATACATTCATTGCATCACAATATTTCAAAAGCTTCATATCATTTCAGTAGCAATGCTAAGTACAAAATCACAAAAAAATCAGTTACAGCCATGCAGTTTGTCTTGGAAATAATTTCCCCTCTGGCTGTGGACTTGTGAAACTTAGAAAACAAGTTACTATTTCCAATATACAAAGGAGGGACAGACATAGGATAAACATTTGCATTATTTTAAAGAGAGATTGGGAGGGAAACAGGCATCAAGGGTCCCCAACAGTTCTGAAAACCTGCAAGGCATATTCCATTAGATTTCAAAGTCTGAGAGTAATCCTTAGAACAACATCTTCTTCTACTTGGGTGATCATGTGATTTTTTTTTTTTTTTTAAGATTTTATTTATTTATTCATTTATCCCCCCTTGCTGCTTGTGTTCGCTGGGTCAGCTAACCACACCGTGCGGGCGGGCTTGCCTTCACCAGGAGGCCCCGGGAACCGAACCCCGGGCCTCCCATATGGCAAATGGGAGCCCCACTGATTGAGCCACAGGCGCTTCCCATCATGTGATTTTTTTTCTTCATTCTATCAATGTGATACATTACATTGATTGATTTTTCTTCTATAGAACTAGTCATGAATTCTTGGTATATACCCACTTTTTCATGAGGTATAATCATTTTAATGAGCTGTTGGATTTTTAGCATATTGCTGAGGATTTTTGTATCTATATTCATAAAAGAAATTTGTCTGCATTTTTCTTTTCTTGTGGCATTTTTATTTAACTTTGGTAATGCTAGAGTCGTAGAATAAGTAGAATTCCCTCCTCTTCAATTGTTTGGAAGAGTTTCAAAAGGATTGGTGCTGATTCTTCTTTGGTTGTTTCCACCAGTGAAACCATCCTGCCTTGGACTTTATTGGGAAGTTTTTGATAATTGATTCACTCTCTTTAATTCTTATATGTCTGCTAAGATCTATTTCCTTTTGAGTCAATTTAGGTGAGTTGGGTGTTTCTAGAAATTTTTCTATTTCCTCTAGATTATCTGATTTGTTGGTGTGCAATTATTCATAGTAGTCTCATAATATTTTTAATTTCTGAAAGATCAATTGTAATGTCTCCACTTTCATTTTGGTTTTCAGTTATTTGTGTCTTCTCCTTTCTACTTCATTTTCAGTCTCGGTAAGGCTTTGTCAAATTTCAAAAAACCAATTTTTGGTTTTATTGATTGTCTAAATTGCTTTTCTATTCTCTATTTCATTTATCTGTGCTTTAATCTTTATTATATCCTTCCTTGTAATAACTTTATTTTGCTCTTATTTTTCTAATTTCACATCTCAAGATGTGAAGTTATGTTAATTATTTGAGATCACTCCTCATTTTTAATGTCAACATTAACAGCTATAAATTTTCCTCTGAGCACTTTGTTTTTTGAATTCCATAAATTTTGGTATGGTGTGTTTTTAATTTCATTTATCTCTAAGAATTTTCTGAATCCCCTTGTTATTTTTTCAGTAACCATTCGGTTATTTACAAGTATTTGTTTAAATATCTACATATTTGTGAATTTTCCCATTTTCCTTTTGTAACTGATTTCTAGCCTCATTCCATTGCAGTTGGAGAAGATACTTAGTATGATTTCAAACTTTTAAAATCTATTGATACTTGAATTGTGGCTTAACATATGGTTTATCCTGGTCAATGATGCATGTGCACTTGAGAAGAATGCAATTTTTGCTGTTGTAGGGTGGTGTGTTCAGTACATGCCTTTTCCAATAGTCTATTTTTGGTTCTCATCTTTCTTACCCTCTCAGCAGAGTTTTACTCAAAAGATTGTTCTCATATACATGAATCACTTTCTTGACTTCCAGAAGAAAAGTCTCTTCATATTTCAACCAACTCTCTGGTTGTTTCTTTTCAGCCCCCTCTAGTAACAATTCCTTTTTTTATGTCTGACATTTTTATATATTTAAGTACCCAGGCTCAATCTTTGAGATTCTTCCACTTTCTCTCTCTACTCATTCCTAATGTGGTATAATTTATATAGCCGTAATTACCATTATGTGCCTATGGTGCCTGTATCAGTTTTATAGAGCTTCCATACCTAGGTACCACAAACTGAGTGGCTTAAAACAGCAGAAATTTATTATTTCACTCTTCCTGAGACAAGAAGTCTAAAACCAAAGCATTGGAAAGTCCATGCACACCCTCTGATATCTACAAGGAAATCTGTTTCATATCTCTTTCCTGGCTTCTGGTGGCGACTGAAAATCCTTGTTGTTCCTTGTGACAGCATAACTCAAATATCTGTCCCCATCTTCACACAGATGTCTTCTCTTGTCTGGCTCTTCTGCTTTTCTTATAAGAATACCACTTTTATTGGATTAGGGGCCCATCCTAATCCAGGATGACCTCAACAACCCTATTTCCAAATAAAGTCACATTTGGAGGTAGTGGGGATTAGCAATTCAGCATATATTTAGGGGCAGGAGGGCCAGTCAAGCCATAACAATGCTCACAATTAATTTCCTGACTTCACTATTCCCCTGAACACACTACGCATATATTCAAAGCTGTTAATTTACTATCTGCTCTTGACAGTCTTCATTATCTTAACTGAAACAAATACATGAATTAATTCACTGCAAAAGGATGCCAAATAAATAATAAACAATAGAAAAGATTGTCAAATTTGTTATTTTACTATTAATTTTATATTAGGGATGTGTAAACAAATCACTAATAATATACCATGTCACAACCTTCAGAGTGACAAAAACTGAAAAAAATAAAATAAAAGCAAGAAGTATGTTGGCATACAAAGTGATGGTGATGCTTTTTCTTTGTAAAGGTAATCCACAGAGGCTCTTTCTCTTAACATTGGGAAGAACAATCAGATGATACCAAGTACACTGGAAAATATCCATGCCCATGATGCATCAAACTTATTTTCACATGTCTGCATTAGATAAGTGTTCCTGCAAAAAGTTTGTATTGACTGCCTATATGCCAGACAATTTTCTAATTACTCAGAACCTAAAACTTGCATGTGTTGCTTAAAGTAGCAACTATTTTCATTATAGAATCAGTTGTTATGATAAAATGTAGAAACAACAAAATTTTATGTGAATGGCAGAATGTAAATTTTGATATATTTATAGAGTTAAATATCTATTGAGAGGTGAATCTTAAGAACAACATTATAGGGAGCAGAATTTCATTTATTTTTGTATGTTGTTTCGTTGTTTTTGTATGGCTGAATAATATTCCTTTGTGTGAGTGTATATACATTCCTATACATATATATGTATATATATATATATATTTGTATGTGTGTATATAGTGTGTGTGTAGTTTATCCACTTATCCATTGATGGGCACATGGGTTCCTTCACCTTTTATCTATTGTGAATAATTTTTCCATGAACATTGGTACAAAAATATCTTTTCAATATCTGAAATATCTGCTTTTAATCCTTTTGTACGAAAACAACAAAATAAACGAAAAATCAACTCAGGGGAGTCAATGTGGCTCAGTGGTTGAGTAACAGAATCCCACATATGAGGTCCCAGGTTCAATCCCCAACCCCCATTACCTAAAAAAAGAGCAATATTACAAATGAAGGAAGCAAGTTCTATGCACTATGGATGATCATATCAATCTCTAGCCAAAGAATAACAAAATGGCGTTTATAAAGGCTAAATAAATTTGGGATAAAAGAAATGCAAAATATTTACCATAATGTTACCTTTGTGGATTGAAGGTGAGAAATAGGATTAGGAAGATAGATATATTTTTTAAAAAGTAAAACAAAACAATTGTATGTGTAATACTTTATTTCATTAAAAAATATTTTTGAAGGAAAATAAGAAAAAAAAGTGCCTTGCTTCCAAAAGCATTTTTATACTGTGTGAGGAGAAACTAACATTTATCAATGACCTACTATGTGTATATTTTTTTGAACCAGAGTACAGCATCCAGAGTTAGACTGCCTGGGTTTGTATCCTCACTCCACCGCTTATTAATTATATGACTTTGGTCTAGTTACTTAACCTTTCTAAGATTTATTCTGTCTGCCTGTTAATTAAGGATAGTGGTAGTACCTACTTCTTAGCATTGTTGTGATAATTAAACTAGATGATCCATATATAAAGTGTTTAATATAGTGCCTGGCACTGACAAATGCTCAATAAGTATGAGTTATTATTATTAGACGATGAACCCAGGCAGTCTGCTCCCAGAGCCTCATCATGCTGGCTGAAAGAGAAAAACAGACTAAATATAATAATAATTAAGATGCATCTTTTATTTTTTGCATCCTGAAAATATACCCAATGTTGATGAGATCATTAACAAGAGGACATGCCACCTATTCTTGATTAATTTGCACAAGCCCTTAAGCTTAGGTCAACCTTGGTGAGCCGTTTTCCATCAACTGATATGTAATATCATATGCATAATCCAAATAAATTAAACTAGAATATCTAATCACTGATTCTTGACAAATATGAATATAAAAAGTTAAAAAGCCTTTGAATAACTATTTATCAATAATAGTTCTATTATTGTTTAGTCTAAATTACACTGAAACTAAGATGAATTATCAAACCAAAAACAAAATCATCAATTACCTATCAATATCAGCATGAGGAATATATATTTATAAATTGGACTTGCAGCCAGTCTCAATAAATATGTAAAATAAATTTGCGTGAATTTGAGTCTGTTTCTCAAATTTATACTTAATTTTTTTTTCTGCATGTTTGAATATACAGTGGAATTGAAAGTTAGGGAAGAGATAGGGAAGATTTTTGCAGGAATAATTTAAACCAGGAAGACTGTTTTCTGCCTGGCCTAGTTACCAGATTTCTGCTGAGGTGGCATTCCTTGGAGTGCTCACCTTGTGAACACATGCTTTTGTACTTATACCCCAGGCTTTTCTTATTTCAACTTTCATGTGGTATCCCTCTACAATTCCTTGAGGGCCCCCTGGCCTCCTTTTCAGAAACAAATGCTTGGGTCGCTACTGAAGGCGAGCCAGTAGCCATCTGCACTGAGAGTCTCCCTCTGTCAGCTTGCATAAAATGACTGCAGGACCCACAAAGCAATAAAACACAGCCTCTCATGGGAGACAGGTGCCTTGCTCTCTTTCCATTTAACTACCATAGTATGAGCGAGTGAAAATACTCTAACATCTTTGCCATGCTTATTTGATAAAATCTGGGAAGTGTAGGATGTCCAAGAGGGATTTAAACTGTCCCAGACACAGCAAAATTTCAGACACAACTCATTTTGATTTTACAGTGAAATCCATTTAAGTTGGTTTTCTCATTTCTGTTTACACTTCTACATCAAAAGAAATTAAAGCTAGAATAGAAATTTGTTGAATACCAGGTATTTATTCTTACATATTCTGTGGATTACCCCATGAAGATTTTTTAGTATATCTTCATAAATGTAATATTTTCATTTTTAATTTTGCAAAAACTAACTTATCTTGGAGTATTTAATTGTAGGTTATCATTTGAAGACATAAATTAAAAACATATATAGAGTAGAAAACTGAAGTTGCCTTCATTTCCAATTTTTTGCAAAGAAAATGTCATGTGAAACAGCATGTTTAGTGTCCATTTCATTAACTGCAATTCCAGAAGGGAACCTAAGACTATTTCACAAAATTAATTTGTGATTATTTAACAAAGAACCATTGTAAAGGAAAAGACAGGAACACTATTATTGGAAATTATAATTGATGAATAGAACAGTGAATCATCCAATCTCAGATTGATTTTGAATCCTGTTCAATATCAGGTTGAATAGGAATTGGTATAAAATTGTGTAAGAACATCTAGAGGCCAATTTCAACTAAATTGTTTTTTAAATAAAGCTTGTGAAAAGTAATTTTTTAATCATTCACCTTTTTAAAGGTTTTTTTGTTTTGTTTTAATTTTCCAAGTTAGTATTTAGCATTGACAGACTATCATTATTCCCTTAGGTGGGAAAATGGTGCATAAAAATGGAAGATTTAATTTAAAATGTTTATCATATGATCAAGATATTATGATCCATAAAATTCAGCACAGTGGACCAAATCTAAGTATTTTTATATTTTTAAAAAGCTGTTCATTTAGTAAAAACTAAACACTGAAAAAATGTTTCAATATTTTGTAACTTAGCAAGGAAGAAAAAAATGTAGTTGAAGGTACTACGTTTGTTTATATAAATCTAGTACTAATACTAATAATATGTAAAATTTATAGCAGTTTCTATTACTTCAGTCAGTTATCCCACAAATATTTATTGTACATCCTCAAGGTATTGCATTCTTTTCCAGGCACTGAGAATATAGTACTGAAAAACAGTCAAATGCCCACCCTCACATAGTTTATAAACAAGCAGAGATAATAAACAAGCATTGGTGTGTGTGTGTACAAAAGTATAATTTTTGCACAGTAATAAGTATTAAATAATAAATAAAGCAGAGAAGAAGGTTACTGATAACAATTTTAGATAGGGTGACTAAGGATGACCTCTCTGGGAAAATGATTTTTTTTAGTAAAACTTGAGGAAAATAAGGGTGTTGGCCAAATTAGCATCTGTGGTTTCTGTAAGAATTGAATGCTGGGAGAATTCTTGCATCTGAAGCCCATCAAGAGGGTAGAGTAATATGGTAGTCAAGGTGGATAGTAGAAAGGAGATGAAATTGGAGAGGTAAAGGGGCACAAGATCATGTAGGTGTATCAACTCAGGATTCCAGATTTTACTGTGAATGAGTTGGAAAGGCACTAAAGGTTTTTTAATTAGAATAATCTTTAGTTTCATTCCTCTGTTGGTTTTTTTGTTTTGTTTTTTGTTTGTTTATTTTTGAGAAGAAGATACTGCAAGGAACAAGAGTAAAATCAAGGAGGCCAGACTGGAAGCTACTGAAGCTGTCATAATATTCCTGTTGAGAGGTGATGGTGAGATGGGAAGGTGAAAAGGAATTGAACACATATATGTTTTGAAACTGCCAGGAATTGCTGGTAAATTGATTGGGGATGAGGAAATTGAGAAGTCATAGCTGACACCAAGGTTTAGAATCCTAACTAGAAAAATGTGGCACATATAACCAAGAAAGGGAGAAGTAAAGAAGAAGCAGACTTACAGAACTAACAGGGATTCTGTTTTGAACATAGTAGAAAGCAGATATACTATCTGTAGTCCAGGAGAGAGATCCGGGTTAGAAATATCCATTCAGAAATCGTAAGCATATAGATAGCGTACCCATCTATGTAAATGAATGAAGTCAGATGGGGGTGGGGACAGACAGAAAACAGAATAATTCCAAGGAGTGAGCACTGGGGCAATGCAACATTGAAAGGACAAGAAAATGAGGAAGAACCAGGAAAACAGATGAGAAGGTGTAGGGAAAGTTGAAATGAAACCAGATGAGTGTGAAGGAATAGCTTCAAGGAGGAGAATTGTGTCAAATGCCTTTAACAGATCATTTACGATGGGGATAAAGAACTTCCAGGAAGATGGCGCTGGAGTGGCTAGTAAGGATTCAACTCTCTCACACCAAAAATAAAAACAAAACAAAACAAAACAACAACAACAACAAAAAAAAAAAAAAAAAAAAAAAACACGGAGGAAGGGCAGAAAGCTATCCAAAGGAACTGCTCTGGGAGTCTGCAGACCGGGAGAGTGCTGCTCATCATTCTCCTGGTCTCCTGGTAGGAGAGGGACAAAGAGACTAAGAGGCCAAATGAAAACCGTTAGTTACTCGCCCTTGCAGCTAGGAAGGGCACATATCCACCACCCTCAAGGCAAATAGTCCCGGTAATACCCTGGCTCTCTGCAGCCAACTGAGAGAGGAAAGAAGGTCCTCCTCCTGGGAGGAAAAGGTGTCTGGCAGAGGGTGGAGAGTGGTTTCTTTTCAGTTTGACCAGCTGAGCCCACTTTGAATCTCCGCTGCAGTCAGCCCAGCAAGTGGAGGTTGAAATTGACCCATCCGTGGGGGAGCTGAAGGGCGAATAGGTGTGGGACAAGCACCCAGCAAACTCAGAAAGAGAAGTGTGAGGGGAGGGGAAATAGGACGAGCCCAACAGAAGAGGAAAAAAAAAAAGAAGTGTTCAGGAGATTTAACACTATGCAGTCTGGTGAACTTGAAATAAGCAATTTCAGTGGAGTGGGGGCAAAAAATTGATTAGAGCACATTTATAGTTAGCAATGGCTATACGCATTTTTTTCAAGGAATTTTGTTGTAGCACACAAAATCATGAGGAGGTTGCTGCAAGGAAAAACAAGGCTGAAGATGAGATTTTTGAGAGGGATGACATATTAGCATGAGTGTATGCTGATGAGAGATGATAGAGAGGGGATGAAAGGGGGTGATAGAATATGAGGGAAGAACTGCTGAGCATTATTCTTGAGTGTGGTGGGCTAGTGTGACCGCCAAAATTATGAGGTTTTCATTAATAAGCTTCAAATTTATAAAACAATTTCTACCATTCCCACAAGACAAAAAATAGACTTTCTAAGAAAAACATCGTTTGACTGTTTTGATAGATGAAGACAATGTCAAAACCTTGATTTGCTGTGGTTCAATCTGCTTAAAGTATTTTTTAATTAATGTTACTAAATTTATCTATACCTTCGTGGCATCTAATAGATAATTAGAGAGTAAATATAAGTTAATAATTTGCTATCCAGAAGAAAGTAATCCATTTTTTATTAATATGATCTGGTTTAACTCTTCCATTTGGTTTAGTGAATTCAACAGCTCTCTTGCACTGTTAATATAGGGAGAACAAAGCAATATTAAAATTCACAGTTACATTTAGGATGAATACTCCTAAACCCCACATAAGCCACACCAAATTCAGTTAACAATTTAGATGTTATCATTGATAGTTGGGTTGTTAGAAATGATCTAAATTATAATATTTCATATTATAATACACAATTTGTTATAGTTACATACTTTTGTCTTGGAATATTCCTGCATATAATAAATTATGTTTTATTAAATTATACGAATTCCAAAACACCATCATGTACTAATTAAAATTTTCTGAAAATTAAGACCTTAAACAATTAAGAACTAATTGTAATAATCTGCTATGGGATAATAATGTTGAGTGACACCCAGATGTCCCAGCTGGTATTCTACAACAGTGGCAATATACTTAAGGTCACTGGATTTGTGCAGCATATACCAGCTGTGCTCTAGAGCCCACTCTGGCTGCCTATGCATTTCCAAATACAATTCATTGTGTTGACATTTTGATTTATAACGGTGTCAAAGTCCTCTTCCTCCTAAGTACCCAGGCAAATGATGGTCTGCTGCTATATTTTCACAGTTTATTTACTTTGTACCCAGGCTTTTGGATAAAAGTATAACCTATAACAGTTATCGCTAATGCCACAAAGTGTTCATAGTTAAATCTAAAATTTCCTTAGGCAATAAGAACTATCTTGGGTTTGAACTTTGCCAATATTTCATATAGACTTCTAGGTCACCCTAAAGCAGAACTGAAACTCTATGTCAATCTAATTAGGAAAGTCAGTTTTGGTGAGTATTGAAGTGTGTTCCCAGTGAGATGACGTAGCAAAGTGTGACTAAGATATTCTTCTTAGAATGAGCACATGGTCCTTGGGAAACAAAATTGTATAATCTAGTTGAGATTGAGACATTGCCTTAACATTTCTGAATTAAAAACTACCAAAGTTCTTTAAAACATAAGAGCCAAATACGTGCTATTGCCAAATCACTGCTAATTTTCTGAGTAGCTAATAAGCTTTAACAAGCCCTTCAAAGCGATTTGTCCCAACTTCATCCTCATAGTTATCACTGCAACTTCTTTGGTATATAAATAAAGTAACTTGGGCAAAATCAGGAAACAGGAAGAGATGAATTAAAAAAAAAAAAGTTTTGGTCTCATGCCTAAGTCCATGGCTGCAATTTTCTTTCCTTTAATATTGAATCTCAATTAAGTGCTTACAATGCAACAAACAAACAAACAACCCATCCATGAGGTGAGTACTATGATTCCAGATAACAGCTGAAGAAATTCAGGGTTAGAGAGGTTAAATAACTCTACTATGAATTTTTTCACAGTTCAAATGTGGTTGAGTCAGGTTGTAAACCCAGGCCCTCTGACCCAGACTTTTTACCTTTATATTATGTTTCCTCATTTAAAGTGTCTTATATTTTCTATTCATTGACCACTCCATTCTCTTTAACTGGAATGCAATACCCACCCCATTTTCACCTATTTGGTGCCTACTCATGTTTGAAGTCCAGTTAAAATAAACATGCTGAAACATTTTGTGGCAGAGATGTCTAATTTTATTACCAATTTGTGAAAATTATTCTTTAACATTTTACCCATGTAGAGGATATCTGTGTGCTCTCTTCCTTAGTCTACTGTTGGATTATATTAACCAGTCTCTTTGTATCTTATTACAACGTTATACCTGTTTCTTACTAATGGAATGTAGGTGAAAATGGTGGCTGCCACTTTCAGGCCTGATTCTTAGACATTTCCTCTCTAGACATTTCCCAATCTATCTTCTTTCATTTTTTGTCTGTAAGCACAGAATGCACTGAAGGGCACCCAAGACCTTAGAAAATGATGGGAAGAGCCAGTGCCCTCAATTAATCATGTCCTGACTGGGAACATATACGTTGGATTTTTCTTAAGTTTAAAATTCACTTTTATTATATTAAGTCCCTGAGATTTATATGTTCCAGAAGCCAGTGTTATGTACCCTGCCTAATTCATCATTTAACTTCTTAATCATTTTGTTTACAATGTACTTTCACAGACACTATCCTATTTTGACATTATAACAGTCACGAGAGATGGGTATTATTACTTGTTTTCCAGACAAATGAAGCTTAGAGAGGCAAAGGGACTTTGCGAATGACACAATGATAATAAGTAGTAGAATCTGGAGTAAGACTCAGTGCCTGAGATGCCAGGTGTAAGACCCTTTCTATTCTCTCTGATCTTTACTGTGAAGATTCTAGCTTGATAAATTCATCTGAAATCCTATAATGTTATTATTTGTGCCATTCATTTGGAATGTTTACACCACCATAGCTGTTGATTTTTATCATTTCCTCACAACATTTTAAGCTCATAGTAGGTAAAGACTGTATCTCTAAATATTTTATTTCTCTAAATCCCTCTTAGCATCTGGAAGAGGGCCTTAAAGGTAAGGAGGATTGAACAAACATCATATTTTGAAATATAGCATTAGGGGATAAAAATTTATATTGAGGGAATAAGAAGCCAATATTATAAGTTATTCGTGTCACAATAAAACTGTCTAGGCATCAGGGTTGGGCTTCATTTCAAGGTGCTTTAGTGTAGTTTGTACCAATTTTGGTTAAACATACATTTCTTTTAAAATGTTAATATGCAATTCCTTTTTTCTTTTCTTTTTGTTCTTTTTTTTAACAAAGATTTTCTTTCCAACAGATTTTAAGGCACATGTATAGATTGAGCCTCTGCTCTATTTTGCACCTCATACTTACCCTTATAAAGAACTTTAGATGTTCTGCAATATCCCAGGTATTGACATTATTGCAGATATTCGCATAGCCACATAGGTAAACACAAACTTCACACTTATCCTTTTGTTTCTATGTGTGGGATATGAAAAGCCCTATTCAAATATTTATTTGACTACTTACCATGATTCATTTACACATCCTGTTTGCCTCATAATATCCCACTATAAAGGTCTTTGGCATAATTCCTTAAAAGTATGATTGTCATGGTAACTACCAGCTACTATTGTATCAGTTCCACTGGTAGTATAGTTTCTTTTAAAATATTCAAGACTGGCTCAGAGCAAAAAAAAAAAAAAAAAAAAAAAATGTCTATGTATATAAAATAACATGGTACTAAAAAAATTAATAAGAATATAATAGATTTGTAAAGCTCAACATTCCTAGTTGACACTTTTGAAACATTATTAGCCTGCAAGACATAAAAAATATTAAACAAATATATATGCATGCCGAAATAAATTAGATTTCAAAAGCATCCTTTTTAATAAAGACTTTTAACTGCCTCAGTCTGGAAATAGTCTGCAATCTGGTTGATAAATATGCAGCAAATGACAAATTAATATGTGTTGGCCCTCATCAACAACGGAGACAAATGTTATTATAATGTTTTGGACTCTGCTCAGTTTTGTCTGTCTGGGGAAAGGCTGTACCAGTGGCAGAGAATCTGCAATTCAGAAGGATGAAGCTGCCCTCTATGTGAAAAGAGTGTGCGCTACACCATTCAGTAAAAAGTGCAAGTTTGTAAGAAGTAGAAGGAAATGGATTTTATTAATCCATCAAATCCATTACAACTCTTAAATATGTAAAAGAAAAGAAAAGACTATTTGACTAAGTACCCACTAGGAACTCTAAAATCTCAGTGGAACTAGCCATTGTTTGTTGTTTTGAAAATGAATCAACTTAATTTATATCTCTTAAATATTCCATTTATAAACCTCTAAAATATGTAACAAAACCATATTAACAAAATCAGAAAATGTAGAATAATTTAAACATGATGACTAAACTCTAGATGATTACTAACTTCAAAAGTCTAGAAATTTAGATGTCTCTAGTTGTTAAATAGTATTTTAAAAATTACTTTTACTCTTTATATTTCTTATTCTTATTCTCCATATATGTAGATCATCAAGAAATGATTATTATGACCTTGTATAGAAGACAGTATATCATATTATTTAATGACCCTGGAGTATAAATAACTGGATTTCAGCCCCAGTTCTGTCAATTAATAGTTGTATTTTATTAACTAATAGACTGCTTACAAAGGTTAAAAATATATATACTTATAAAGCACTTGTCACAATAAAAGGCACATAGTATGTGGTTAATAAACATTGGGTATCCTTATTACTAATATTACTGTGAGGTAATCTTCTGTCTCTAAGTGTGGAGAATATCATAATGACAGTACTCTTTATATTACTGCAGTCTTGCTTGCCCTCCACTCCAGCCTATCAAAGCAATAGTGGTCAGAATATTGGGCCCCAACTATCAAATTGTGTTTGACCCTTACCATATTTAATTCTGATTTCTACCTAGGACGAAATCACTACTACATTTGTCTCCAGGCTTGCCTTCTACTTTTCCATTTAAAAATTGCTTTGGGAGGTTGGGAATTGAGTTTGTTCAGGCTCAAAGCCTAAAGCTAGTAATATTCTACAAGTGCATTGCTGTGTGTAAATACCATTATAACAAATATTAAAACACTCCCTTTATACAATGATTTCCAAATTCTTGCCAATGGCACTTATGGTATGAGATGTGGTCAATACCACTTACTTCCTGTGCATGAAAACAATTGGGGGAATTTTTCACTGTCTTTGGGTATTTTTATAAAAATATGATCTTCTGGGTAACCACTCCATTTTTATTGAGCACCTACTTTTCCTTTTTCTAGAAAATGTATACCATATAAATACATTTTATTGTGCAAGATGGGGCATTATAGTATCAATAATGATTTCAAATGAAATAACTAAGCCATAAATTAGAGCAATGTTACAACTATTCTATTGTCCCTACTCTAAGAAGATGCATTAGTGATGATACCTATTCCAGTGCACAGAATCATATAAGCACAGGCAGAATGAAAACTCTGCAGTATGACATGATATATACAAATAACAAGGGTGCAGAAAATAGGAGTTTTCAATCTTGTCATTTGTTGGATCTTGGGCAAATCGTTGAATTTATCCATTACTACAGACCTTCATAAGTAAATTCAGAGTTAGACTTTTTCTCCAACTATCTAATGCTAAATTTCTGATAATTGTTGATAAAAAAGAGGCTTATTTTTTAGTTGCTTCTATCAGAATGATGTTGGCTCCAAATCAGAGCAGATGGGTAAGAAGTCTTGAAGTCCTGAGAAGGTCCTGAGTCAGGTACAAAGATTGGAAAGTGTGTCTTCCAACTTCATTCTTCTTTTTCAAGATCAGTTTAGCTATTCAGGGCAACTTAACCTTCCATATAAATTTAATGATTGGCTTTTCCGTTTCTTCAAAGAAGGTTGTTGGAATTTTGATTGGAATCGTGTTGAATAGAATCTATAAATTGCTTTGTGTCATATTGACATCCTAGTGATATCTGGTCCCCCAATCCATTAATACAGAATGTCCTTCCATTTATAGATGCTTGGTTTCTTTTAGCAATATTTTGTAGTTTTCTGTGTACAAGTACTTCACTTCCTTGATTAGGTTTATTCCTGGATATATGATTCTTTTCATTACTTTTGTGAATTAAATTTTTTTTCTTGATTATTTCTTCCAATTGTTCATTTTTGTTTATAGAAACCCTAGATATTTTGGGGTGTTGATCTTTTATCCCACCACTTTGCTGAATTCATTTATTAGCTTGAGGAATTTTGTTGTGGATTTTTCAGGATTTTCTGTATATAGGAACATGTCATCTACAAATAGGGACAGTTTTACTTCTTCCTTTTGAAACTGAATACTTTTTATTTCTTTTTCTTGCCTCATAGATCTGGCAAGAACTTCCAGTAAAATGTTGAATAACAATGATGACAGTAGGCATCCTTGTCTTGTTCCTGATCTTAGGGGTAAAACTCCCAGTCTTTTACTAATAAGTAAGATGCTAATTGTGGGCTTTAAAATATGGCCTTTACCATATTGAAGAGGTTACCATCCATTCTTAGTGTTCTAAGTGTTTTTATCAAAAAGGGGTGCTGGATTTTGTCAAATACCTTTTCTGCATCAATTTAGGTGATCAAGTGTTTTGTTTTGTTTTTTTCCCTTAATTCTCTTTATGTGGTACATTATATTAGTTGGTTTTATTTATGTTGATCCAACTTTGCATATCAGGGATAAATTCCACTTGATCATGGTGTATAATTCCTGCAATGTGCTGTTGAATTTAGTTTGCTAGCATTTTTGAGGGTATTTACCTCTGTAACTATATGAGATATTAATCTGCAGTTTTCTTTTCTTGTGGTATCACTATTTAGCTTTGGTAGGAGGGTGATGTTGGACTGATAGGATGAATTAGAGAGTCTTCCCTCCTCTTCAATATTTGGAAGAGTTTGAACAGAATTGGAGTCAAGCCTTCTTGGAATATTTGGTGAATTCCCCTGTGAAGCCATCTGGGTCCTGGGCTTTTCTTTGCTGGGAGGTTTTTGATTACTGATTTAATATCTTTACTAGTAATTGGTTTGTTGAGATCTTCTATTTCTTATTGAGTCAATGAAATTAGTTTGTGTGATTCTAAGAATCTGTCCATTTCATCTAAGTTTTCTAATTTATTGGCATATAATTGCTCATATAGTCCTTGTTACTATAGTCCTTTTTATTTCAGCAGTGTCAGTAGTAATGTACCCCTTTTCATTTCTGATTTTTGTTATTTGTGCCCTCTTTCTCTTTTTTTCTTTTTCATTGTCATTCTAGCTAAATTTTTGTCAATTTTATTGATCTTTTCAAAGAACCAACATTCATTTTTGTGGTTGCTATTTATTGTCTTTTTGTTTTCTATTTCATTTATCTCCACATAATCATTGTTATTTCCTTCCTTCTGCTCACTTTAGGTTTGGTTTGCTCTTCTTTGTGTAGTTCTTCCAGTTTTGAGGTTAGGTCTCTGATTTGCAGTCTTTCTTCTTTTTTCATGTAAGCACATAGAGCTATAAATTTCTCTCTCAGCACTGCCTTCTCTGAATCCTATAAGTTTTGGCATATTGTATTTTCATTTCATTCTTGTCCTTTGCATTTGATAGGGTTATCAATATATGATAAGATATAATTTTTTTTCATGTTTATCATGTTTGATATACTCTGGGATTGTTGGATGTGCATATTCACATATTTTGCTAAGTTTGGGAAGCTCTCCGTTATTATTTCTTTGAATATTCCTTCTGCCCCTTTCTCTCTTTCCTCTCCTTCTCTAATTCCCATAATGCATATATTGATACACTTGATGGTGTCCCAGAGGTGTCTTCGCTCTTTATAATTCTTTTTTTCATTTTCCTTCTCAACCTGACTCATTTCAAGTTTTTTGGGTACAAATTTACTGATTCTTTCTTTTGCTAGTTCCAATCTACTCTTGAAACCCTGCTGGGAATTTTTTATTTCAGTTATTGTGGTGTTCAACTTCAGTCATTCCCTTTGGTTCCTTTTAAGATTTCTAGCTCTTCACTAGTTTCTCATATTGCTCATTCATTGTTTTCCTGTATTTTACTTCATCTCCTTGAGGATCACTTTTTTAAAGGCTTTGTTATTATGTCCACATTCTCATCTTCTTCATTACTGTTATCTGGATTTTTATTTTCTTCCTGTTGATGGGCCATCATTTCCTATTATTTTGTTTGTCTTGTACTCTAGTTGCACACGGTGCATTTTAATATTTTAAAATGTTATCTCTGCAATTTATTCCCTGAGATATCTGTTTCTTAGTTTTGTAACCAGCTGGTAATAAGACAGAAGTTTTCTTGAGCATCAGCCCCCATATCAGGAAGTTTTACCCAAGGTGAATGTAGTATGAAGGATTTTCTTTCTTTCTTGGCCTCTGTCTTGGCCTGGATTTTTCCTTTGTTAGTTGTTTTGGAGTTTCCCCGTTTACAGGAATTTGATTGTCCCATCTGTTTCCCAGGAGACAGGCCTCCCTCTCCTGGGTGTTTGAAGCTGGCAAGCTTTTGCCCCATAAGGTTACCTCTATGGTATCTTACATTCCTTTTCTTGTTTCAAGCTGCTGTTGCCTGGAAGGCAAATTCTTGGAGGAAGGGCATGTCTGAGAGGACTTTCCTGAGTCAGTATTTCTCAGCTGAAACAGGTCTAGGGACCCACAAAGGAGGCATAGACTGGATCCAATGTGCCCTGGGGAGATGTGATCAGGATGGTTGCCAAGAGCTTTTTCAGTAGCTCCCAAAAGCTGAGATTCTTGGCCTGCCCAGCAAAAAAAGCCTTCAACTGTCTCCCACAGTCCTAAGGAAGGGTAGCATATTTTAGTCTTTTCCACATTGGCCTTTGTCCAGGGTGGTTTGAAACAGTGGCCACTGCTGCCTTTTCCTGGTGCAGGTTGAAAACAGTGGTGGCCTTCAGAGCTGGGTCACCAGTGATCAGAAGTTGCTGATCAAAAGCCCTGATTAGTGATTGGTCATGCCCAATCTTACTCTTGGGGAAGAGGAGTTTTATGCCCCTTTCTGTCAAAAGTGAGCTAGCCAGATGCTGGACCTCACAGCGGCCTGCCACAAGAGTGAGGGATGAATGACAGTAGCCCCCATACAGTGAGAACAATTAATGTTCTTTATTATAATTTATTAACCTCTTCTTCCTGCCTTTCCCTGGAAGTTGTACAGTATTCTTCTGGCCCCAGGAGTTTCAAAATAGTTGTTTCAGAAAGTTCTTGCCTGTTTAATATTTGTTCTGGTGGAAGGACTGAGTCCTGGAGCTCTCTATTCTACCATCTTCCTACAATCCTCTCCATTATCTTTTCTACAGTTGGAAATGACACATTACATACTTTATTTGTAGTAGGCTAGTGACAACATCTTTGTGTAGTGTTTATATGCTTAGCAGAACTATAAATATAATGTAGGTGCTAATGGCATTTTATTTTTGTTCACTGAGTAACTTAGGTATCAGGGAGTATCTGAGTATTTACATAAAGTGAAACATGAGTGAAACCAAGATTTTTAATCAACATACTAATATTTACTTATTATATTAAGGGTGAAAGTTGGGAAGGCAAAGGGAAATGACCTAACATTTTTCAAGGGCCTTCTTTTCTATGCAGACATTATTCAGTACTCAGCATTTTCCTCATTTTATAAATGTGGAATCTGAGACACATGGACATTATGTAATATGTTTAAGGCCAAACAATCGGTGTACTTTATAACAGGGGTTGGATTCAATGTTTATAAATCTCTAAAGTTTATATTTTTTTTACTAACCAAACATAATAAACCTTATTATTGGCAATACTTACTGAAAAAGTTATGTTAAAATCCAGGTAGCAGAAAAACAGCAATACTGCACCTTAAGTGGATATGTGTTTCTTAGAAATTAAGAAATTTGAAGAATATAGCAGTAGAAGAATATAACAGTAGAGCTTCAAAAATAAAACAAACTCCATGTTTGTGGAAAATAGATAGATGCCTAAAGAGTAGTCCATTGCAGGCACAGCCATTTCACAGTTCCTCAATTAGAGAGTTGAGGAAAATTTTGAGTGAGATGCGATTATTTACTCAAAACTAAAGAAAGAGTGACAGAATGTTAGGTAAATGAAATTAAAGAACAATTTATTACCACTCAAAGACATTTGTCATTGATAAATATATTTAAAATAAATATCTTCCAGAAGTCCAACATTTATTTGTCTTAGTAAATCCAACATTTTTGGATTTTTCATTATTGTAGCATCCATTAATTTTTTTATTATGATTTGACATTCAACCTTATTATATAATAAACACCAATATTTTTGTGAGTCTTATATGGAATCAATATTTACTTTCATTGATATCTGACTACAACAAATAATAATTCTTTAATTATTCAGTTTGTAATATGTTTTTATATTTTCAAAGTCATATATCCCTCCTTATCTTTTTATTCATACTACTGTCATAAAATATTTTAAATTTCATGGAAAAAAGTTTTTATTTTGACATGTTTCAAATTGAATATATAGATTGACTTGAAGAGAATTATCTCTACAGTAGTTTGTGTTGACATTATTAATATAATACAGTTTCTATTATTTGGGACTTCCCTAATACTAATGTTTTTTCCTAATTTTACCACATTGTTTTTCACTGTTTCTTATTAGGATTATTCCCAACTTCTTTATATTTTTCATGCTGTAGCAAATCAGTGCATTGTTAATTTTATTTTGCATTAAGTTACTATAGCTAAATATAAGAAATATATATGGAAATCTTGTACAATCTAATATTTCTTTCAAATTTTTTGTTCAATGAAATTGAGAAGTGATAATCTTGGCTTTGCTGAGTTGACAATTTTTTTATTATAATTTTATAATATTTTTACTTTTTTCTTACTTTTTCTTATTTTATGTATTAAAATGGTTCCAATAAAACAAAGACTAGCAAGTGGCAACAGTGGATATATGTGGGTTTTTGATATATATAATGTTTTTTGGAAAGCCATTTAAAATAAAAATTTTGCTATATGTTTCTGGTAGTTAACTGTTATGTAATTATAACAATTTTATTCCATTTTCAGAGGAGTATCATAATAGGGTAATAAATTTAATCTTTCTTTTCAATATAATCAATAAATATGTATGAAGTGTTATTCTGTGTCAGGCATGCTTAAAGTGCTTAAAAAGAGCTTATCTTCAATATAATGAATTACAATGGTAAATTTTCTATTGCCTAACTCTACATTTCCACAATGGAATTATTAAATAATGCTATATTTTTAAAGCACTAAAGATAGTAGTATTTAAAATCTTTGCATATATCTTTATAATTATGATTGAACTATAATTTGCTTTTGTTTGTAACAGTTTTGTTTTATTCATTCTTACTCTATAATTTTGAACTGAATAACTTCAAATATTTTTACATGCTTTGGCAAAATGTGAAATATGAAAATTATATTAACGTGCTTCTTTTATTAAGGTATCATTTACATTCGGTGAAATGTACAGATGTTAAGTGTACCTTATAAACAATTTTAAGGAATACATTATTTATATAACCTATCTCCTATTATGATTTAGAAGTCCTTTGTGACCCTTTCCAATTAATGCACTCTCTCTCAAAAAATAGCAACCAAGTCTATATTCAACTGCTTTGGAACTGCCATACAGTCCCCCACAGTGGCTGTACCATTCTACATACCCACAAACAGTGAATAAATGTTCCTATCTCTCCACATCCTCTCCAACAATTACAGTTTTCTGACTTTTTAATAGTGGCCAGTCTAATAGGTGTGAAATGATATCTCATTGTAGTTTTGATTTGCATTTCCTTAACCGCTAGTGATGTCGAACATTTTTTCATATGTTTATTCACTATTTGTATTTCTTCTTTGGACAATTGTTTTTTCAAATCTCTTGTCCATTTAATTGGGTAGTTTGTCTTTTAATTGTTGAGTTGTATGATCTCTTTGTATATACCCAGAAGAACTGAGAGCAGAATCATGAACAGACATTTGCACACCGATGTTCATATCTGCATTACTCATGGTTTCCAAAAGTTGGAAACAACCCAGGTGTCCATCAACTGATGAATGGACAAACAAATTGTGGAGTATACATACATGGAATATTATGCAATGGTAAGAAGAAGTGAAGTCGTGAAGCATATGACAACATGGATGAATCCGTAGGACATTATGTTGTGTGAAGCAAGCCAGACACAAAAGAACAAAAATAGTATGATTGCACTATTATGAACTAAATGTACTGTGTAAACTCATGGAGTTAATAATTAGAATAAAGGTCACCAGAAAATAGAAAAAGGGTAGAGAATGGAAAGCTGAGGGTTAATCTGTGCAGAATTATTAAAAGGGTTATAAATCATTGGAAATGAATAGAAATCATTAAAGCATAGCACGGTGTTTGTAACTAGCAGTGTTATTGTATGGGTATGACAGTGTTTGAAAAGGAAAGTCTAAGACCATATATATTACTAGAAGGAAAGTTAAAACTGTAACATGGGACTGTATAAGATAATAAAACCTCATGTAAAACAGGAATATGGGAGATATTGCATATATAAGACTATTTTTACAAAATATAAATACAAATATACTAGAGAGAAGGAAAAAGAATAGCAACTATGTTCAACAGGCAAGACATAGAGAGGTTGAGAGGTGATGAGTTTTGTTTGTTTCTTGTTTATTATTATTATTGTAATAATGAAAGTGCTCTAGGAGTGACTGGGGTGATGAATGCACAAACATGTGACTACACCAAATACAATTGGTTGTACTCTTTGGGTGGATTTATGCTTTTTTAATATGTATCAATAAAATTGAAAAAAGTAAAAAAAAAATAGCAACCACTGTTCTTATTTCTATCACCATAGGTCAGTTTTTCCTGCTCTAGAACTTCATACAACTGAAATCATACAGTGTGGGCCTTTTTATCTGGTTTCACTCATTGAATTATTGATTTTGAGGTTCATTTGTATAATAGCAAGAATTAATAGTTCATTCTTTTTTTATTGTTCTTTAGTATTCTATCATATGGTTATTCTATATTTTATTCATTCTTTTGTTGATGGTCATCTGGACTGATACTGGCTTTTGGCTCTTATGAATAATCTGCTAATAATCTTTTTATAGTAGGTTTTGTAGACAAATATTATCATTTTTCTTTTAAAAATTATTTGGAAGTAAAACCACTTTATCATAGGGTAGATCTATTTTGAACTTAAAAAAAGAATAAAAGATTAAGCACCACCACAAGCCAAATATGAGAATTTTAGTTTTTTCACATCTTTGCCAACATTTGGTGGTGTTAGACTTTTTGTATTTAGTTATACTATTGTGTGTGTGTATCTAGTGGTTTTAATTTGTATTTTTCTAAAAAATACTAATAACCTTTTCATGTTTTCATTAGATACTTATGTGTATTTTGTAAAGTGCCTATTCAAGACTTTTGCCCATTTTTTATTTGTCTCTTTGATATTGAGTAATGGGAGTTGTTTATATACACTAGATGCAAGTCCCTTATCACATATATATGTTGTAAATATTTTCCGTGTGTGTGGCTTGCCTATTCATTCCATTATCAATGATCACTGATGAGCAGAGTTTTCTAATTTTGATGAAATCCATTTTTGTTTTCTTTCTCTCATTTTTATTTGATGTTAGTTCTTTTTTTTTTTTCAATTTATTCATTTCTTCACAGATCCAACTTTGATTTTGTTGATTTCCCTATTGTATCTCTTCTTTTCAATTAATTTACTTCTCTTTTATATATTGCATCCTTTATTATACTTTGTATTTAGATTGGTCTTCTCTTTATAGTTTATCATATATCATTGACTTTATTTCTTTTCTTTTGTCTAATACTAGAGTTAAAGTTAAAAATTTCCTTCTAATGATTACTTTAGCTTCATCCTACAAATTTAATATGGTTCTTTCAATTGAAATATTTTCTAATTTCCTTTGCAATTTCTTATTAATCCAAGTGTTATTTAGAAATGTAATATATACTTTTTATTCTTAAATTTTTTTCTTGTAAAAAGTCATATATTTGGTACTAGCTCTTTTCATCCAGTCTGACAATCTGCCTTTTGAAATTTTAATCTGTTTATAATTATTATATATTGATATATTTTAACTTAAGTAGAGCATTTTATTGTTTGTTTTCTATTTTTTCCATCATTGTCTTTATTCTTCTGTTCTTTCTTTACTCGCTTTTTAAAGAGATTTTTTTTTTTAGATTTTCATTTTCTATCTTCCATTGACTCTTTTCTTATATCTGTTGTTTTAATTTTTAGCTAAAGATTACAAAATGCAACATATATTATCAGTGTTTGCCAAAATATCTTACTCTGTAAGAAGTTCCTTTCACATCCTCCTGTACTTTATACCCATTTTGACCAAGCAAATATAATTTCTTTCCAACCTAAAGAACCTTTTTAACATTTCCTGTAGTAAGAATCTTCTGAGATATAGTCACTCAAAATAGAAATCTACTCGGGCAATTTTTAAAAAATTCAGTCTTTTAAAAGTGCCTTCCATTTTCATTTGGACTCCATTGTTTCAGATGAAACATCTACTGTCTTTCTTAAATTTGTTTCCTGTGTGTAATGTGGCTTTTTCTGTTTATATTTGGTTTTAAACAACTTTAATATGATGCATTTTGTGTGGTTTTCTTTGTAATAGTACTTTTTGAAGATAACAAAGCTTCTTGGATCTGTAGGTGGAGTCTTTCATCAACTTCAGAAAGTTCTCAGCCATAATCTTTTCAAACATTTTTTATGCATCATGATTTTTTCCCCTTTTCTGTTGGGAGTCCAATTACATACATGGTATGTATAATTTCATATTGTCCTCCAGCTCTTGGATATTGTGGTTATTTTTATTTATTTTTTGTCTCTTTTCTGTCTTTGGTTTTGATTTTAACACTTTCTATTGACTAACCTCTGAATTCATTGATTTCCCCCTTACTTCAGATTGCTGATAAACCCATCAAAATAATTAATTACTTCAGATACTATATCTTTCATATACAGCATTTCCATTTGCTTTGTTTTTTGGTTTTCACCTCTTCCCTGAAATTTACCATATGTTCACATACATTGCCCATCTTTTTCACTAAATCCATTAACATATTAAATAACATAGCTACTTTAAAATTTGAATCTGATATTTCCGACATCTTTCTCATCTCTGTGACTAATTCTGTTGAAATTTTGAGCTTGGGTTACATTTTCTTGCTTATTCGCATATACTATAATTTTTTACCAAATGTTTATAAGAACAATAGCAAAAAATAAAAAATAATATATGGAAATTGTTATTTTTTTTCCTATCAGGCCTCTGGTTTTATCGTCACTTTATCGAGATATAGTTGTGCTATATCTAGGCTTAGCTGTTGCTTTAGATATGGTTCACCATTGGCATCAAATAATTTGGGGCTAGTATCATAACCTTCCCTCTATCAGGAGTTAGGATTTGACTGCACCAAAGAGTTCTCAGTTCTCTTGACTTTCTCTCAGCCTTCAGAAGTCCAAATGTATCTCTACTCATGAGTGTTTCTTTCAGCATGCCCATATTTCCCCATGCAACAAGCAACTCTGCCACATAGTCTACTTAAATCTTGGAGTGCCTGGAGGGATTTTCTCAGTTCTCCTGTCCTTCCTTCAGACTTACCTCAGAATAGGACTTTCTCACCTCTCCTGCTCTGCCCCAAATATTTCTCAGAAATGTTTAATAAAAGGACATGAAAAAGAAAATGGCATGTGAACATGTACAGTCTTTACTTCTGGAGCTCTCGGGGATATTAAACTATCTGGCCACCACACATTTTGACTTAAAAATGTATTGAAAGTTTATCTTTTTTGTTTGTTTGTTTATATGCATCTATTTTATTAAATAATCCACCTAAAAAAGTCACCTATTATGTTCCATGGTTTCTTTGAAATGTGATTCCTCTTCTTCCAATTATAACTTGAATTATTGTAAGTTCATACTTAATTTTTATATTTTTCTAACCATGTCTAGAGACTGGTAGTACCCATAACGTATCCTGCTCTCCAACTCTCACTCTACATCCTCCCATATCATTTTCCTCTAAATTTTTTAATGACAATTTTTCTTACAATCCAGACTTATTTAGTCTTAATTACCTAGAGTTAAAGCTATTTAAACCAATTTTGTGTTATATTTTCCAATTCCTTGCATGTCTAAAATATTAATACATTGCTGTCATGCTTGAATTTTACTTCAGCTATGTATATAATCAAAGGATAAAAATTATGATTCCTTGATATTCTGACTATATTTTTTAATTATCTTCCTTCACTCGGCACAGACAATAAAAAGTATGTTATCCATCTAATACTTACTCCTTTGCAGGTACTACAAAAATCAGAGTGATGGAGTATGCACCAGTATGGAGTGAGGGAAAGAATGAGGAGTTATTTCTCAATAGGTACAGAGTACATTTGGGGTGATGAATCTGTTTTAGTAATGGATGGTGGTAATGGTAGCACAACACTGTAAATGTAATTAACACCACAGAATTGTATAGTTGGATGCTGTTAAAAAGAAAAATCTTAGTTTGTATACATGTTACCAGAATCACAATTTAAAGACCTCATAAAACTCTGAAACTCAGTGAATCCTAATATAAACTTTGCTCTATAGTTAATAGTAATATGGTAATGATATTGTTTCAGCAAACATAGAAAAGGTACCACACTAATGCAAAGTATTAATAACAGGGAAGACTATGTGTGCCAGGTGGGTATCTGGGGACTCTGTTCTTCTTGCATATATATCATGAACCAAAGATATATATTATTTAACTATAATAAAAGAAAAGGCCAATGGAAGCTCCTGAAATTGGGCTCCTTGCTCACTCCAGCCCTGGCCAGCATAGCAAATTAGAATCGATATTGTACTCTGAATGGAAGGGCAGAGAATTACAGGCCCTAAAAGACTCAAAAGGTTAGCTGTGATGGTTCCCATATTATCCCTATTTAATTCACAGCTCTGGCTCCTGGTAACATCAGATGGGTCATGGCCGACGACAGTAAATGACCATAAATTTAACAATGTGGCAGTCCCAATGGCAACTTCTAGCTGGATATGCTCTCTTTACTACACTGGATCCACACAGCCTCTGCAACTTAGGATGCAGCTGTTGATCTGAAAAATGTGTTCATTTAATTCCCATTAGCAATGAGGATCAGAAGCAGTTTTCATTCACTTGGAACAAACAGCATTATGCATTCGTGTTCTCAGCTTACTAAGGGCATAGCAACCAGTGAAGAAGGTCTGGGCAAGGAACTGAGACCAGCTGAATTGCTGGATGCAGATGGGGGTTCAAAATGAGCTGTAGGGGAGGGAAATGATGATATAAACTACTATAACAGGGACTATAAGTTGTCCCACTAAACTTCCTATTACAACTATAACAAGTTTTTTTTTTCCTAGTTGTAATTGACCACCTCTTGAGGAACTGATGAAAGGGTGGAGGGAAGTTAACCTGGGGCACGAGTCTTCTGAGTAGAGCAAGTGGGTGGCTGCAACACACCCTGTTGGTGGCCCATACTCATTAACACTTTACATTTCAGTGCATTCCAGCCTGGCTTTTAATTTTCAGCCCTTACATTTTTTTTCCTGAGAGTTTTTCTGGTCTCTGGAAACCACTTTGCTGTCCATATGGCATGCCAGAAGGGCTGGTGAATTGACACCTCCAGGAGCTGTACTTTACCAAGGACTGACCTGCTTTCTCACCCCTAGTGTGGAAATAACTCAGCTACTTCTTTTACCTCTGCTGAAATCTCTAGCAGGATCAAAAGCTCCTGTCACTGATTGTGATAACAGGTTTGCTTATATCAAACCCTTGTTTGGCTTCTTTTCCTTCCCTGTCTCACTTCCCAACTTCCTTGCTGGTGTTTCCTGTGATAACCACCAATATAAAGACTTCATTTTGAATTGTTGTCTCATGGTCCACTTATGGTGGGACCCAAACTAAGACATCAAGAAAGATTAAAGGAGTATAATAAACTGAAAGTGGAGACATGTACCCTATAAATCTTAAAATCTTATGTTGAGAAAAAAATGTCCACCAATGTGCTCCCATAAACCCCCTGCAGTCCTGATGATGCAATTAGTGCACTCTATTGTAATTGCCTATTTTTTAGATTGTATATCAAGCCCTTAGAATAGTACTTAACATTTAATATGTTTTCTATGTGTAGTTATTGGTTCAATAAATGATCAGAAATACATGAAAATGTTTCAAAGCCCCAACAAACTATGAAGTAGGATAAAGAAGCAAGGGAGAGAAGCAGAAGGAAATCTTTTCTGGCTTATGGAAATAATTAGTGAAGTTATCAATACTTCTACATGTGTTCCTATATTTTGTGAAATTTTCTGTCTCTTGTTGCCGTATAATCCTCTTTCATTTATCATGTATTTGGATTTATGTTACTGAATTTCTTAAATTGACCTAAGCCTTGCTTCTAGAACTTAAAAGCAGTTTGTAAAGAATAATTTAATGATGAAGAAAAAAAGTTATATAAATCGATTATATTTGTAAAATAATTCTAGAAAGTATTGTAAGTACTGATACATAATTGGAGGCAAGCTGCCAGCCCAATCCAGGCACTTGCTTGTTCTATAACTTCATTTTGATCTTCATGCTCATCAGCTTTACCCTCCAAAGATTAACAGGAAAATTACACGAGGCCCTGGATGTATTTACTGTCATGTTGAGTTTCATTGCTATTTTAACTTTTCTTTCTTTTTTACTCTTTAATGATACTGTTTGTGATACTTTCACAAGATCCCAGTTTATATACTAAATCATAGCTCACAATTTCTGATTTATTAAAAATAAATTTTAAAATCCTAAAAAGCAAGAGTAGAGCTTTGTCTCAAACATCTAAATAGGAATTGAATTGGTGGGGAGATACCTAAGTGTAGGCCTGTACCATCTATAGGAAATTCTTTGCCAAGCTAATGTGTGAAAATGAGCTCCTTCTCCTATTTATACAGTGGAACAGTATCCCCTCCCTCTGTTTTTATAATTAGATAAACAGTCTTCTCATCCATCCCATACAATCTTAAAGTCATTACCCTTCACATCTCATATGCTAACCCTGTGGTTTGGCACAAGGCCATAAAGGAAGGGAAAGTGAATCCGTTTTGATGATGATGATTCAGATGGTAATATCTCCACTCTGTGTCTATACAGAAGACTGAATACTGCAGAAACATCTTTCACTGCAGTTATCTCAACTGAATAAGCACAATTTTAACATGAATCCATCAAAAAAAACCTACTTCTGGTTCTGGGAAACTGAGTATTAGAAATATGTGAGCATACTGGAAAAAGTTCAAAACTGAACATCAGGACTAATTAAGGGAATGGAGAGATTGATTTATGAGAATAGAGTAAAAGAGCTCAATCTGTTTAGCTTGGCTAACAGACAACTAAGTAGGGGACATGGTAATTGTTTACAAGTACTTACAGGATGTAAATATCACGGCTGGAGCAGAAATGTTCAGGGTGAGATCAGAAAGCTTAAATCACTCCAAGTTAATAAAGCGAAAATTTAGGTTGACTGCCATCCAAAATTGGTGATAGTTACTGCTTTTCAGCTGGAATTCTCCTTCAGGTAAACTAGATAAGCAAACTCTTTTGGATGCTTAAATGTGGAATAACCTTTGTGAATCTATGGGTGCATCTCATTTATCAACAGCATTATTTGAGAAGTCTTCAAGTTGCATCATTGTGTGTGCTCAAATGGGTTTCAACACTGATCAAAGTGCAGAACATTTAAAAAAATTGTATATAGGCTAAAAATCTAATAAACATCTGAACACAATACATGTATAGAGACAATGTTATTTAAATAAAAAAAAGCAAAGTGCCTTTAAGCTTTGTTTTTAAACCTTTTTTCACCTCAAATAAATTATGCTTTGGGATAGTCAGGAAATAACTTATTGCAAATTAATGCATATCAATAAATATAATACTATATATCAAGTTTATTCATATTTGATTATTAGTGTTATTAATGTTCCAATATATTTTGAAAAATTAGTAGAAAAAAAATCCACAGAATTCTTTAAAGGCATCAAAGTTTGCTTTACAGTAAAATTTTATTAACAGGATTATATTATTGAAATAAATCACAAAATTTATATTCTGATTATGTGGATTTTGTATATAAAAATGATTCTAAACAAAGTAATCTTAATAAAATGATATTACTCCTATAGTATTGCTAGAATATGTCTTTTTTTTTTTCTCCATAAGTAGTACAACAATCACAGTGGCAGAAACAGTTTCTTTCTCTTGGACCCCACTCTGTTAGGTTTTGAAGGAAATAAATTAATTAGGAGCCATCTTTTTCACCTTTAATATTTTTCACTGTTATTCAGAAAAATAATAGTGAAATATACAGCAAGTACAGGAGTCAGGTGAAGTGAAATACAAATCCTATAATTTAGTATAGGTTGGTTATAAAATATGTGGTTACTTATATTAAAAATGATCTAAACTAGAATTAAAATTGGTCCCTTTTTCACAATATGCTATTTAAAAATTTATCCTTCACTGTCTAGAATATTTAATTTGAACTAAATAGTCTATTGCAGATATTGTCATTGCCTATGCATTCTTGCATTCCTGAATCCAAACATGGACTATTTATCTATTGGATGCTCAGGACAATAAGAGAAATTAAGCCATATATCATAATAATTTGTATAGTTTGTATCCTGATTACCCCTGAGATCAATTTTTCCCTAACTGGTCATTTCTTACTTTTCAAAATATACATAGAAATAGAGAGGATATTTGTGTAACTGATTCTTAAAGGAATTTATAGTAATAAACAGGTTTGTGTAATGTGCAAAAGCATTAAGAAAACTATAGAGATAGAAATAATCATTGTTATTTTATTTAAGATAAATCAAAATTAAGTCCTGAGCTGTTACATTACCATAGAAAATATATTACTGATTTTTTAATATTCTTGATATTTATAGTAAATATATGTATATTTATAAAAATATATGCATTGTGTTCTTCTCTGATGAACATATAGATTAAAAGCTTAATGCAAACAGAGTATATATATAGTGCCAAAATGAAGATTTATTAATATGCTTAACATCTGCAAGCAATATATTAAAATAGGAAATACCTGATCAGAGAAATCTCATTCAACAAAGACTAGCAGAATTTCTAAATATAAATGAAGACTTATAAAATTTCATTTTGCTCTTACACTACAGACACTTCACAAATTTGGATGCATTAAAATGGGTATTTAACATATTCTCAGTATTATCAAGCCATCTGAACTCACTTCTCTGATATCCCTGGGCACCTCTTCCAAGAGTATTACACAAAAGTCATTTCTCTATGATTACAGATGTATTTTTGAAGTATAATCATTACTTTATACAAGGTAATACTGCTATAATAGCAAACAAAATTGGATTTATGTTAGATTATTTGTACAATAGCATGCTCTTTCAAAGATCTGGAATCTTTTTGGATTAATTTATCTCTGTGGGTAGAAAACAAAGAATGTCATTTTTACCCCAGGTGTAAAGAGTATAACTCTGAGTCTGAGCAAAATTGTTGTTGGATGAAAATTGGATTACTGCCTAATTTCTACCAATAGCTCTCCAAATCTAAAAATTGAATAAAATAAAAATGAAAATAAAGATTCATGCCTAGAAAAGAGTTAGTCCCTGAGTATTTGACAAAGTCTAATATTATTACACTGAAGGCAAATATCCTAGATCTTTCCACTGTGTTAAATCAATATAGGGTCTTGGTACAAATGACAAAGTTGATCAAAATTACTCTGGTAATCGATTTGGATTGCCTAGACCATGAGCTAATAGGGACTAGGGGCATCTTTTTTCTCCCAGCATAAGAAGCACCACCCAAAGCCAATTTCCTAACCCTTGCCAGAGAGCTCCCATGAACTCCATATTTCCCAGTGATGGGAACCTGCTTTCCCAGTTAATACACGTGACTAGCTTGAATGTAAACCCAGATTGCCAAGTTGCCTAGTAGTCCATTCAAATCCTAACTAGCAGATTGCTCCATGCTTGCCTTGTAAGTGCATGAGCAGTAGGGAGTGACACACCCAGTAAAGTGTCATGGTCTAGGCATGTCTCTCCATGGATAAAATTAGAGATGAAAGAGACCTTGTGCCTTCTGTTCACTTTCTGACCCTGCCTTGGAAGATTTTCCAGTGAAGCTTACGTCTTAGCTTATACCATATGCAACTGTACAAGTTATCTAAGCTCTGTTGCTGATGGTTACACAAAGCCTTCCCTAGCAGTAACAACAATGAAGATCTCATAAGATATGTGTGTGGAGCAAGTTGCTGTATGGTGCAATGTAGGAGCACAGACTCAGGCACAACAGAAACTTTCAGCAAATGACCACTTTATTGCTTATACAGCACAAAATGTCCAGAAGGGCAGGGGAAGAATCCCATCAAGACTCGTCTACCTGGAAGGCCAATTTCTCAGGTCAGGGGCAGTGGATGGCAGCTCTGTAGCCCCACTTTGCATCTGAGAGAAGAGTCAAATTTGTGCTGCCTGAAGGCAGAGTACTGACACCACCCAGGGGGAAAGAGCTCTGAGACTGATAGTGCCCAATTTGATAAGCAGCTGGAACTGTTTGTTTCTGATTTGGGGTTTAAAGTAAGGTCAGGCCACTCCATTAGACCTAACATCTTCCCCGGGGCTGCAGAATGGGAAAATAGGGAAACATCCGCACACAATAGAAAAGGAGGGGAGTAGGCAAGGACTGGAAAATGGCTGCTAGGTGTGGAAGCATGGCTGTTCTAAAGAACATGCTTTAAATTAGAATGTGAACTTGAAATGCAGAAGAATGATGTACACTATCAATAGATATCTAGTTGTTTTATGATTTAGCTGAGAAAATACACATATCACCTTCATATTCCCTTACAGATTAGAGTGGCAGCTAGTATTTCTCAAGAAGGAAAATTTTTCCTTGAACACATCCTACAGGCACAGTTTATTCCTCCTATCTGCTAAGCCAAAACTGGGTCATATGGCCAAACCTATAAACATAGTATTCTGGAAACATATATTTGATATGTTATCCCTTATTTTGGAAGAGTGTAGGTGATAAGGGCCTCAAAAATAATTGTTTGGTAGACAGTCATCACTGTTCACTTCTTGTACTGATATTTTAACTGAATTTCTGGAGGCAATAAAGTCACATATTAAATCTGCCATGATTAACCTGGATAATGTATATAAATACACTTCCTGAAATAGGTCATTCCTGCCTTATATAGTTGAGGTCTGAGTATATTAAGTGTCACTTCAGGAGAAGTTGAAGGGATACATTCATTGTTTGAAACAGCATCTCCCTGTCAAGGAACATTGTGAAGAAATTGCATAAGAGATGAAATCATTTCTCCACAGTTGGCATATTCTAGAGTATCCTCTAACCACATCTCCATGAGGTTACAATGTCTTAGGTCCTCAGGCACAGACCACCATGATCGCTTCAGTCCCTTTCAGGCTAGTATCTCTCTGACATCCATGCATAGCTCAGGTCATAGTAAGAGTAGCAATGCTGGGAGTCCCATGCTCAGGATCCACCCTTATGTATTGCACCCGGAAACCTTCCTGTCTGAGCTCAGTAGTGCTGCCACTGAGTTGGGAGTGGGTTAGTGATATGCATAGGAACCAGTGACCTCTGATATATTGCCATTTCCATGTTAATCTCTTCCACTCACTACTGGTGTTTCTTTGAGTGTTTTAATTTTTAAACCTAGAAAATAGCACTACCTCATTAAGTCTTTTCACTTTATTTGATTTAATTCAGAGACTAAAGATTTTCAATGGATCACTCCAACACACTTCTTCCAATGGACTTGATTGATATGCACTGAAATGACTTCTCCTGAGTGTGACCCATATATAATCACTAATCTTGATGTCTCTAATAATTAACAGTGATGACTCAGTACCTTATGCCAAGTAGATTCAGTTCATGCTTTGGAATTTTCTTGAAATTGTTTAATTATCTAGCTATGAAGAAATTATGATCATGACTGTGAAGAAAACTGAATGGTCATGCAAAAATTATCTTAATATGACATATAAGTCCAAAAATACAGAAAATGTGTAAGTAAAATATGCATAAAGGATAAGGGGAAAAAATCAAAGAGAAGAAAACTGTAAATGAAAATAAATGAACCAATGCATGTATTTTTATCCTATTCCACAAGAGCTATTCAAAACTAAAGGCATGCAGGGAAGTAGCAGTGAATTGAACATTGGTATTGGAACTAGATTTGTACTTTGATACTTGTAGTACCACATGCATATGATATTGGACAAGTTATTTTAACTTTCAGAGCCTTCTCTCCTACAGGGCCTTTTTGAGATTTGAGCTAATACACACAAAAGAGATTTGTAAACTGAAGTATTATACATCTGTAAGGTATTATAACTCACATTTCTTACTTATTTCTACATGCCAAGATGACATCTTATCTTTCTATTCTACTTTTCCTCAAGGATCAAAGGAAAAGCATATCCTTTCCTTCACTAAGTTCCAAGAAAGCAAGTTTATAACAAAAAAGTTAAGGAGAAAAATAAAAAGATTGAAACTGCACATTGGTAGACAAAAAAAAAAAAAAAAATAGAAAAAGAAAGAAAAGAAATGCAAGAAAGATTATTGGTTTTGGTGTAGGAGGGAAAGAATAAGGTGAAAGATTTAAAAATTTTGACCGTTGCCTCCTCAGGGACTGGCTGGGCCAGCCAGATTCTCACATCTGGTTAAACTCAGTGGTCCTTGTGGCTGCAGTATATTGACAAGTTTTCAAAACAACCAAATAGAAATTAATTTGCTGCAGTTAAATCTGGATAATAGCATGTGGATTATCCATCTGCTGACTATATTTTGTTGACATAAACAGGGCCATAACTTATGGTAGGAGCTAGAAAGAGGAGGAGAGATCCTTTTAAAATTAGTAATTACTTCCTTGTCTCAGAGAAGGTGTAGATTATTCTATGTTCCACACAGCCCTATTCTACTTGAGACACACTTACTGCATCAGTTGCAAGGAAAATGAGGAGAATTTAAGAACATAGAAGGCACTATATGGAAGAAGATTAACAATGGGATAAGATGAATTTACTGCTTTATAAAATACCATTTATAAAACAAGTTTTCCTAATTGCTTTAGGTATTAGTCAAATGGATATTTTATCATACAACTCAATATGTAATTAGATCTAGCAATTTAAAAATTAATGCTTTCATTCTGTGGAATTCAAATGCCACATGGATTATCTTAGGAAATCTGTGAGGAAAATATGATTTCAGAAGAAAAGGGCTAAGAAATAAAGTAATCTGACTTGTCATTAGAAAATTAATATCAGCAGCAACAGCAATTATTCAGTGGTAAATACAAATAACTATTTGGCAGTGCACTATGTGTTGGCAATACGAAAAATAATCTACTTCCATAATGTACAGGGGGCTTGTAATCTACTCGAGGGGTATTGTTGCTAGGTTTTACTATCCAGCATTCCTTTTTTTCCTTCTTCTTGTTAAAGCTCCCCAAATTTCAGCTTGGAAACCCAACATTCATATTTTGAATTGCGTGTTATTTTGTTTGTTCATTTAAGATAGCCCCAACCGACAGCTCAGGGTTGACGTAAACTATATGCAATCAGAATCAATGAGATGTGTTGGGATAATTATTGGTGAGTATCTGAAAACTAATCTTATTTTTCATTCCATGAAAGGTTCTAATGAAATCACTCAGCTTTGCTCTAGACATTAACTTGTGAGACCTGAGATCAGGGTTATGAACAGCAATGTTACTGGATGAAGTGAAATTTAGAATGCAAAGAAAGGCAAAAAGAGAATAACCAAGAAAAGGAGCTAAAACCTAATGATAAAATTTGAAGTTGTGAAACAGACTACATTTAAATTAATGCACTCCATGAACTATTCAAATAAAAGAGCAAATCGTTGTTGTTGTTTTCATTTTCCAGTTTCGTTAGGCTTTCTCTCACCAGCATTACAAATATTCCTTAGGAATAAGCATATAAGAAAACAGTGCAGTTGACTGGGTTTATGTAAATCGGTTTCTACTGCCAGTTCAATCACTAAACTGCTGTGACGTTGGCAAGTTATTTAACTTCTCTTGGCACAGGTTCCTTTACTTCCTCCCTCTCTTTTTTCCTTTCCTCTTCCTTTCTTTTCTTTTCCTGTCTTCTGCAACAAATTTGATGCAATTACAATAGCTAAGGACTATAATGTAATGAAATATAAATAGAAAATTTTATGTGGTTTTGAGATTAAAATTCTACTATTCTACAGAATAGAAGTGGCATGCAAATAAACTAATAGAGCCATGACATCAATGCTATAGACTGTTCTGTCATGTAAGGTGTTGTGTGAGCTCAGAAAAGTCATTAGCTTATTCTGTCTGTAGAAGGCACAGAATCTCTGGTGCACTGCAATAGTTGCAGTTGTTTTTCTCAGCCCAGAATGCATCCACTTTATTTCATTTTCTTGTAACAAATAGGTATTTCTTGTCGGATATTCATCCTTCAGTACGTTTAGTTCAGATGGGTTTGAATCCCCCTTCCCATTCCCAACTCATGGGCTAGGCTAGGTCATTCTACAGCATCCTTCTCCTCATCCAAAAATTTGTTCAAGAATGTCCACAAAGTCATTGGAACCTGACCTAGAACTTTGGTGAAAAATATGAGGAAGGGTCACATGATTTTGTTTTTGTTTTTCACATCTATGTTCATTATTTATAAGGAATATGTATGTATAGGTTTGCCTGTGAAAATTTGTCATTAAACAGAGGAAAGCCATATTAAAAGACTCCACCTCAGAGGAAAGAGAAAAAAAGGAAAAGACAAAGTCCTAAGGCATTACATGAAAGTTTGGTTAAAACTGTGCCTGAAGCCCTTTAAAACTCAGGAGTTGCATGATCCATTATGCTGCCTGTCCAAGTATGATTTTTTTTGGTCAGTTGGTTACACAATAATTTCAAAATAAAAATGGCTTCAAAAATGAAATGATGCTTCAAATAAGTCAAAATATGAATAAGAGCCTTCTTTACTCTGACAATATGGTAGAAGAGATAAACTGAAAAACTTATGCATATAGCAACAAGAAATGTTCTTTTAATAACATAGGCAAACTCTAATGCGAGAAAGAGAAATTCAAAGTTCCAGAAAAGCAAAAGATATCTTAAAATGAAATGCAAAGTGTGTGAGCTGATGTCACAGCTGTCATCTATATGTGCTGTGGGTATCAGTAAACCAAGAACTTGGATTTCAATGCCAATAAATGGACAGAATTTAAGACTTTCAGCCTACATGACATGGTGAGTTGTAAGAAAACCTTCAAATAAATCTTGGACCTCATTGGAACTTTAGAAAAATGGTACACTGGATGATACACTGGATGAAAATTATTTCACAAGCAAGGGAAGAAACAATTACTAATCTATTTTGACTGAGGATGAGGGGGATTAAAAAGTCTTTCCTTATAATTTTGAATTTGACTTCCTGTTCTCTTTCTGTTTCAGAGTTCAAAGTCACAATACCTGCATGTTTCAAGACCCTCCAAATCAGAAATGCAACCTATTAGCAGAGCAAATCCTGGAAGAGAGTCCTCAATTCAGTCCACACAGAATAGATAAAGCCATGATGTAAATGAGTTCAAATAAGTAAAAATCCATTACGAACAAAATTCAACAGGTACAATCAACATGAGAATGAAAATCCAAGTTCTTCAGATAATAGAAAACTGTGAAAGAAACCATAAAATAAGTTCAAATAACTAAGAATATAAAATTAGTACTCAAATATAGTAACAGAAGAGACATGTATGAAAAAGAAACAAACAGAATTTATAAAAAATGAAAAGTTAGATGAAAATCAGAAAATTCCCAGTTGCATGTAAAGGGCCAAGAATAATAAAAACAATCCTCAAAAATAATAGAAAGGAAGAATAACAATTGGTGGAGCAGAAAGTAGGAAAAGAAGTTATTCTCCATAATTGGGACATAATGAAAAGATCAAGTAATTAGCATTACGTAGCGTTAGCACAAGGAAAAGCAAATAGACAAATGGAATAAAATAGGGAGCCCAGAAACAAACACATAGACATTTGATGAAACATTTCAGCTGAGATGTATATACTCTTTAATAAATGGTGTTGGAGGAAATGGTTTTATATTAACGTTAGATTATTGCCTCAAATTAGATGCAAACACAAATTGCATTTTTAAATAAAATATGTAACAACAAATCTATAATATTTAGAGGAAAACATCAGAAAATATCTTTACAATTTCAAGATTGAGTTTTTCTTAAACATCTCACGCATATACACACCACACATACACACCCACATAAGAAAAATAAGAAAAATGGCACAAATTGATTTCAATTCACAGAGGAAAGAAACTACACGCCAAATAGATACATGAAACATTTTAACCCCCTTAGGAGGCTAGTATAAGCAATAAACAGCAAAATCATATTTTTCATACCCATCGATTATTTTGAAAAATAATCACACAATACCAAATTCTGGTAGGATATGTGATATCCAGACCTCTGGTGTTTACCCATGGGACTATAAACTGGTCAAGCCATGTCAGAAAACAATTTGGCAGGGCTAAATCAAGTAGAAAATTCCACTTTTTGGAGTCCACTGTAGTAAATCTGTGCTTATGAGCAGAGGGAGATGTTCACATTTGTGTTCACTGAAGCAGTCTTTATAATAGCAGACATGTAGAAACCTCATAGATCTGGGGAAAATGAATTATGTGATGAACTATTTTAGAGGAATTAAATTGAAAAGTTCATGTGTTATCAATATGCCTAAATTCTAAAACAACATAATATTGATTGAAAGCTAATGTTTGTATTTGGCTATATTTTAGGTCAATAGAAATAAAGATTATAATATATATAAAGTTTATGAATGTATATGATTGTAGTGAAATTAAAAAAACAACAACAACACACACACATAAAGGCTGATACATTTCAACTTAGATGTCCATCTGGAGAGATAGGTGGGAATAGGAGGAGCTGAGGCTTCAGCGGTACCTGTAGTGCTTCATTTCTCCAAAATATACTTAGAAAAACGTGATGCAAACGTAGCACAGTGATGGCATCTGTTTAATTTGGGGGTTGGCATACGGGGTCTGTTCTGTTATTTTCCGTATCATTCCATATGTTTAAAGTGGTTTGTAATTAAAGTAAATCACGGATGACTAGGAATTACTCTGGTAGAAAAAGACTGAAAATGTATTGCAGGCAAAAGGAAACAAAGGAATTAGGAAGCTCTAAAAGAATAAGTGACTTCAGAGAACCACATGTAATTTGTGATGGCTTTGGTCTAAAATGTCTGTACAGAATTAGGAGAGACTAAGGGTGAAAATGTGAATTAAATTTGATAATGAAAGGGCCATGGGCACTATTCTATCAAATTTGCACTTTATCCTATGCACCAAGGTTGGTAGGCAAAATAAGAGCTACCCCAAAGATGTCCATGCCCTTGTCCCCAGAACCTGTGGATATATTATGTTATGTGACAAAAGCGACTTTATAAATGTGATTAAGGTATTGTGAGATGGGAAGATTATCCTATATTTTTTGGAGAGTGGGACAGTGTAATCACGGGCTCTTACAAGAAGAAGGCTGGAAAGTCAGATTCAGAGAAGATGTGAATGAAGTTCTGATACAAGCTGCAACATGGATGATCCTTGAAGTAACCATGTTGAAGGAAATAGGCCAGACACAAAAAGACAAATATTGTGGGATTCTCCTTATATGAAACACCTAGAATAATCAAATTCATAGAGATAGAGAGTAGATTACAGTTTACCAGGGCTCATGAGGGTAGGGTAAGGAATGGGGAGATAATTAAATATACACATACCTTCTGTGCCAATTTGTCAAACTCCCCAATCTTCCAATAAAGAAAATAACAAAGTGTAAAAAAAAAATCATTAAATGAAATTTGTTGTTGTAGTAATTAGTAAAATAGAAGCAAAAGCACTAGATTTGAAATCAGCATATGGGTTAGAACCTCGTTTGCTGATTTCTACTTGGTAAATCACCTAAAGTTGCCTTCTTGTTATTCTGTCAGTTTAGGCTGATAGAGGGATAGATCAAGAACACACACACATTTAGCTTAAATATTCACATAAAAATTTATGCTGGTATTAGTTTGGGAGACTTAATTTTTAATATGTGGCAGAAATTATGGTCTCTGCTTCCAGACCTCTAAGATAGGAGAAAGAAGATATATCTATATTGTTCATGTGCATTTGTATTTTACAAACTCTTGTTGTTACATATTTCACTTTCAATCAATCATAGGGTGAAAACTTTGTTATTAGACATCAATATTGTGTGTATATGTGTGTGTGTTTCTGTGTGTAGAGAGAGAGAGAAAGAATATCCAGAAAGAGAGAGAGAGACAGACAGACAGACCCAAATGTTCTAGTCCACCAAACAGTTCCCTTATATTACATTAGGTTTCAGCCAAATTCAATCTACTTTCCATATTTCCCTTTTAAAAGGCAATTGCCAGTGTTATAGAAATAGAAAGACAATTTGTCAGGAATCTTACCTAAGAGAAACTAATTTAAGATGTTTGGTGCATATATAGCAAAACAATAAATTAGAATATTAGAATGTCATAAATGAAATGTCCTAAAAGTTACTTTATGTAACAATGAGTTTGTATGTATGCATACATGTCTGTGTGTCTGTCTGTATATAATATATACGTATGCATACTTATATCATGTTTATTTATATAAAATTTCTAATTTATTTTCGTAAAATAAAATCAAAGCTACTGCCTATCCTCCCATAAGGCGTGCATATATATATATATATAATAATATATATAAAATATAAAAATAAATATAATTATATAATTTTCTTAGTAGTGACAATTGTTCTTGTGAGCATCTTAATTTATCCCAACTCTTAACAGCATAGTCTTACTTCAGGTGTAGATGTGATTGGCTGGAATTATTATACAGTTGATGACTTTGAAACAGAAACAATAAGCCATTCCAGGATATCATGCAAGAAAAGAATAATGCCAGGATCCATAAGCATACCTTAAACTAGAACAAAGTGTTAGAATTTAAAGGGGTAGGTCTGAGTGTCCCTACCTTTTTTACTGCTTCAGAAAAATAGGCCTGTTATCTGGGCTTGAATGCTCAGTTTCTTCAACACTGATATGTTGGTTCTCCTTATGCTTAATTTCCCTAACTAAAGGCATATTAGTCAGCCAAAGCGGTACTGATGCAAAGTACCAGAAATTTGTAGGCTTTTATAAAGGGTATTTATTTGGGGTAGAAGCTTACTTCCCTCACCAAAGTCTGTTGCTATGTGTTGGAGCAAGATGGCTACCAGTCTCTGTGAGGGTTCTGCCTTCCTCTTTCTCCTAAGCCTCCGTGGTCCCAGCTCCTTCCTTTCTCAGCTTTAGGTTAACATAAAGTTTGTCTCTCTCCCCAGGGCTTATTTCTTTCTGGGCTCTCTCAGCTGTTCAGGGCTCTGGTCTGTTCAGCTGCAAACTATCAGGCAAATGACTTGGTTTTTTCCCAGGGCCTCCAGCATTGAAAACTAACTCTCTCCTCTGCTGTGTTGTTTTCTCTGTGAGTCCCTGCCAACCAATGGGGCGGAGACTCAACATCCTACTGATGTGGCAGAATCAAAGCCCTAATCATAATTTAATCAAGTAAAAGTGAAACCTCTGAATCTAATACAATCTAATAAGCCCTGAGGAACAGACCAGTTTACAAACATAATCTATATTTCTTTTTGGAATTCATAAATAAAATCAAACTGCTACAAAAGGGTAACCTCCCAAAAGTTTAAGTATTCTTTGCATCTAAAATCTATAACTTTTCACAATAAAATATATTACTAAAAACGGGTTCAGAGAGATTTAATAATGAGTAGATTTATATGTTCTATGTAAGAATCCTTATTATATACTCAAAAGCCTAGAACATTTAAAGTGAGCACTCAAATAAAATTTGAGATTCTTTTCTTGTGTATCCCATTCCATTCCATTATTCAGGACTCAGTGTTAAAACATATAACAAACACAACCAAAAAATTAATAAATAAAAGATTGAAATATATTTATCTAACATCTGGAAAGCAACAGGTTTTTCTGTTTTTATTCAGTTTTTCAGACACTTCCTAAAATCCAAATATTATAAAGCATACTTATAGAGTTGCAGAATATTAAATATCTAAAGACAGTAAGAAATTTATTGACTACCCTTCAGCCAGTTTCCCCTAAGTAATCATAGTGCATTTGTGGAAACCAAGAAATTAGCATTGGTACTATTGTATAATAGTATACATAGTATAATTGTATAATAACTAAACTCCAGAATTTATTTAGCCTTCAACAGTTTCCCACTAATATTCATATCGGATTCAGGATCCAATCAAGGATATCATATTTCCTTTAGCACAGGGTTCCAAAACTATAGAAAATCTTAAACCCATGCATTTGACACATTTTCCACATCCCCATAGAAGGAATAAAACTGTGCATAACCAAAAATAGTTCCAATCTCTGCTACCCAGTTCTTCATTCTTCCTCAGAAATGCAAGGGTTCCAGGCCCAAGTACTATATAGCAGCCCTGATTGATTGAATTAGAACTATTTTTATTAAACTTTAAAAATAATTGATGTGTCTTATAGTTGCAAAAAGGGCCAACCTTTGAAAGGGCAAGAAGTATGTGCTTGCCATTTTTAGGACTATCTCCCTTCAAGTATTTGTTCTATCCTATAAGCGCTCTGAAATAAACACCGTTCTTTGATACCATGCCCTCTCCCCACCGTGGTATCTGCCCCAAGTTTGCCTGCCCTTCTTTGCCTGACTCAAATTTCATAACTTTCATATCCCATATTTTTCCTGTTTCATTGAAATTCACCTGAGATACTTTCTACTCCTTTGGGATCCTGCAATCTACTTATCAAATAAACTAACATTATGCAAATTAGTAATTTGATAAAACATCCAGTTTCCTTCTATTAATAATAGAAATTTCACTTCTCTAGATCACATTTGCTGTCACTTCTCAAAGATTCAGATGTGTAATTGTTTAAACAGAAAACTTCAATACTCTTCTTATGCAGTGAAGCCAAGAGAACAACTCCTAAATGCCAAGTAAAGAAGGCATCCACTTAGTAAAGATGGTAAGTGGATATCACTAACAATAACAGCAGCAATAATAATGTGAAAAATAGGCAAGATATATATGTGTGTGTATCTATATGGTGTTCTAAATACTTCAGTTTCATTGCCTTATTTAATGTCATAGCTGTTAGCATACCCAGTTTAAAAATGAGAAAACCAAGACTGACAATAGATTGAAAAATCAGTGAACCACCTTCCTGTTGTCCTATCACTTTGGCCCTTACCATGAGGCAGCGATCCTCATTTGCTGAACTGTTTATCTAAGACCCTTGCAAGGAACACAACCAGGTTGGACAGTTCTCCCGCATGATAAACCCCTTCGTCTGGCACTGTCTGCGCTTTGGTCTTCCTAGAAGGAAGAATACCTTCTTCTTCCCTCTGCTCCCTGATTTGGGCAGAATACCCTCTCTCCAGGAAGACTAATGACATGATCACGGCCATCTCTGGAAATCTGAAGCCTCTGTCCCTCTTCCTAGGTCATCTAATATAAGCTGATCTTTCTACTTCATTTATGCATCAGCTCAATAGTCTTCTCAAGTCACATGTTTTCTTTCCATCATTTTTAGAACAGATCATGCATCTGTTTCTTTCTCCAGCTCATTCTGTGTCAGGCTCTCTAATTTCTGCCTTCTCATGCCTCAGTACCATAAAGAACCAATTTGCAAGTAGCGTGTACAGCATGAGTCTAATCTCTAACACAAAGACAAATACTTCTAAAGTGGAGCCATTTATACTAGCTTGGGTTCATGTGGAAATTCTAAGCAAGAAAGACATGAGTATTTTTAATAGTATCTCTTTGGAAAGAATTCCTTAACCTGGTAGAATAACTTCCAAGGTGGTGATGTAGGCCTTGTTACAAATCTGGGGAAAAATTTGGCAAACAGTTACTAAAGGCAGGCTTCTACTATAGCACATCTCCAAATCATTGAAAAACCATAACATTTCCTAAATTCCATATATGGTGTTGAATATAAGTGCATACTTTATAAAATTTTCAAGTTCAATTTTCTAGTATAAGTTTATATACTATAAAATATAGGCCACTAAAGGTAATTTTAAAAATAGCAATGCACATTCTTCATTTAAAGTACAATTTTATAAATAAAATTAGCTCAAAATGGAAAACAAATGCCCAACTAAAGGATGTTAAGTGTATATAGATATATACATAGATGTGTTGTGCACAGACATTATATATATTGCATATATTTTACATATATATTTGCATTATGTGTATAATAATGTATATTTGTATATGCATCATATGTATTTCTATGTGTGTGTATAAGTATATATATTTATCTGTATAAGTACATGCACACAAACATATATATTAAGGCCACTCATATGTCCTATATTATTTGCCAGTGCTTTGTAAATATAGATATAACAAAAAAATTGCTGACTGTCTATTTCAAAAATCCAAAAATTATTTTGTCTCCTGGTCTATTTCATTTTAGGAAATGACAAAAGGAGAACTACAAAAGCCTTACCCATATCTAGCTGACTCTGGCTCTCTCTCTCATTTGGCAATGAACAACATTGAAAATAATTTTCAATCAGCATGACATGCTGTTGCATTACTCCTAAAAATTTCATTTCTCTTTTTAATTGTTTTTTATTTTAATTTTATTTTTACTTTCTTTTCTGGTTAGAGGAATGTCCTTTATTGTGTGTGTGTATGTGTGTGGTGTTTTCCCAGTAGATCTGCTATACTGCCTTTCCCTGAGATGCCCCTTCAAGAACCTTTTCTAAATGCTCAAGCAAACGAGAGGATAAATGTCAGCTTCTACGGTTGGCAAGACAACAAGGCCCAAAGGGTAGGAAACAGCTTTGCAGTAGGCAGCAGGGATCAACAAGCAGGAATTGGGCAAAGAAACGCTGTTCCATTTTCAACAGGTGCAACAGAGCTCTGAAATTACCCAACTTTCCAAATATTTTATACTCATCAAATGGTTTTTACTATAGTGTATTTCTCTAAAGTCGGAGTCAAACTGAGTCAGGAAAATCAATAGAGCAGAGGGACAGAACATAACACATAAATTTGCTGCTCTGTACAGTAAAATTTCTTACAGTAAGGTGCCTTATCTAGTGCTCATGGTTATTTGCTCTTTCTACAACTCATGAAATTTGCCTCAAAAAATGTATCACAATGGGTTCAGCTAGATATTGTGATACTTCCTCGTTAGGATAACCATAACATATCTTCACCATTATTTGGGGCACTGACAAAAATTCATTGCAAAATAGTGAAAGGCCCCTTGTACATTAAGAAGAGGACCTGCAATTTCTTCTATATGTACTTTTTCTTTAAATCCTCAAAAACAATTGTATTAAAAGGTACACGAGGATTTGCTTCTGAAATTTACATTGGAGAATTTATATAATTCTTTATGTAACGGGAGAAGGGCAGTGGTTTGATTTTTCTAGAATTTTGTGTGGAATTTTTAAAACCTTGATCAAATGCAGCTAGCTTCTGGCATGGGCTGAACTCATTATATTATAAACAGCTTTATTTTTCTATCACCATTGCCCTGAAATACATTTTGTTAAATATCCCTTCCATCACCACTAGCAGCATCCTGGGTAAAGTCCCACAGCTCCCAGTTAAAAGTCTCCACTGAAAAATTTTTTTGCCTTTTTTTACTTTTTAATTTTTAATTTTAAAGATGCTTTAGATTACATAAATGTTACATAAAAAATATAGGGCATTCCCATATGCCCCACCCCCACCCCTTCTTGGACAATATCCTTCATTAGTGTGGTAACAATAACAATATCCTTCATTAGTGTGGTACATTTGTTACAATTGATGAACACATTTTAAAGCATTGCTGCTAACCATGGACTACATTATAGTTTACATTATAGTTTACACTTTGTCCCTCACAATTTTGTAGGTTATGACAAAATATATAATGGCTTGTTATCTGTCAATGCAATGTCATGCAGGAGAATTCCAATGTCTGGAAAATGCCCCCATATTACACATATTCTTCCTTCTCTCTTCCCTCAGAACTTCTGGTGGCCACTGTCTTTATATCAATGATAAAAGTTCTTCCATTGCTAGAATAATAATAAGTCTATAATCAAATAATAATAAGCCTATTTTAGTCCATTGTTTACTCCCCAATCTTGAGGATATGGGGATTAGCACTATACCTGTTAAATATATGTCCCAGAGACTTTATCTTTGGTCTGTTCATATGCCAGTTGAGCCCTGAATCTCAGCAGAGTAGCTGCATCTACTTTCCAGTTCATTGGCCTCACCTAGGACAACTAACAAGGAGATGATGATGGACAATGCCTATCCCAAGGAACAGAGAGTGTCTGCAACTGCAAGCAAGGTAGTTCCATCCATCTGCCCCATGGGACCTAAGCCTTCTCCCAATTGGAAACAGAGTGGGCATCACCATTCCACTAAAATTTTAAGCAGGCTTCCACCTAACATCCTTCTCCTAGCCCCATCCAAAGCCACTTCTGAGTGGGTAAGCACTGAAGAAGGGGAGTGGACATGGTATGTTCTTTCAGTTTTCTTTCCTCCTTGCCTCACAGATTCAGATTCAGAGATCCAACTCACCATTGGCTCTTTGTTTTTGCAGGAGATCACATTTCTTCCTCAGGCGTTTGCTTTCTAACTTCCCTTAGTTTCTACCTCAGTGTTATATTCTGGAGTTCCCCTTGCATAAGGAGTAGCTCCTTTGAGCAGGGTTCTTTTCAAGAAAGAACAAACTAAGTAGAGCAAACCTACTTTGGTGCTTCCCCATTCCGGAGTGGTCTGCAGAGGCCATTTGTACCAAGGAAAACCTAAAATTCCTTGTCCCACCAAACACTGAAAGCACAGGTTCCTTTCACTGCTACCTTTCTTCTTGCCTTAACTTTGTGACTACCTCAGTCAGCACCATGTATTTTTATTTCTTTAGGACTTGGGCACATCTGCCTTCATTGGCATCTATATCCACCAAACATCTAGGACATATTCTAACTTTCCCAAGAACTTCCTAATGTTTGAATGTTTTTCTGAGTAATTGAGGGCAGGATTTATCATTTCTGAAACTCAACATGGATCCAGCTAGGGAGTGAGATGTCAGTCATCTCTGTTGATAATTGTTACCTCCCCCACTGTTTTTTTTTTTTTTTCTCTTAAAGGTGAGCTTTATTCCCTGTTATAAAATGGAAGATGGTGATCATCAAATTGCTTTGCTATTTAGACTTCATTAGATGTATATAAAAAGTGATATAACAGTTATTTTTAATAAGTGAATATTTATAATGAAAGAAGTTATAGCCTTTGTAATTATTTCCATTTATTATAAGCATTTTATTTATTTTTTAATAATAATTTTTTATTTTTTAAAAGATACTTAGATTACATAAATGTTACACAAAAATTATAGGGATTCCCATATGCCCCACCACCCACAACCTCCCACATAAACATCTTTCATTAGTTTCTTTGAGATTCCCTTACATGGCATGAAGTGAGGAAACATTTTCATTTTTGTGAAGTAAAATTTTTGTTACTCATTTAACAAAAAATTTTTGTTACTCATTTAACAAA